>JAYWMT010000261.1:0-383600 GCA_039090855.1 Macrothele yani
CTCACCTCTGCATCTTTCAGTTTTTGAGCGTAAGGTCGTGAGAGGATCACTGTGGAGCGGGTGTTAATTTTTTTTTTTTTGACCCTGCTTACTTTTTAGTAATAAACATTCAGCGTGAAAATAAAGACGGATTCCCAGATTTATTAAGCGTAACACGGTCACTTCATAAACATCGGGATTCTAGCGAACACCTGAAATGGGCGGATTAATGTTAAGGAATTTTGAAAAAATTAAAAGCACCGTTGCCAATGCCCTGAGGGAAAATGCTAGGGCTTTTGGAAACGCATTTTAACGAAACCGTTCGTTTAAATAGACTTTTTCTGCATAACAGTGATTGATGCAGATTAGTCTGTAATTTGTATTTGAGCAAACAAGAACTAGCATTCCATGGTAATGACGAAAGCATGTGGCTCGATAAATCGTGGGAATTTCATTGAATTACTTTCATTGTTCATATGAAGAAGTTCTTTAGAAATTGGAAAATCAATACGAAAAGGATAAAAACTATTCAAAATGAAATAATTGAATGTATTTCTGAATATATAAGCGATCACGTCAAAAATTAAATAATTTTTTATTGTTGATTCAGAAGGTGTATTGGTTGAGGGATTTTTGGGTTTCCATATGGATGTGAATGAAGATAAAGAACGTCAACAGCTTTGTAGAAAATGCTAGATAAAAATTTTGGAACAGTCTGATTACAAAACAAAAATAAATAGGACAATGTTACGATGGGGCAAGTGTAATGTCTGGACACTTAAATGGGCTACAGAAAAAAAAGTCAAGGATAAAGCTTCTCAAGCTGTTTTTGCTTCATTGCTTAGTTAATCGTTTTGAATCTTGTATTACACCAGAGTTTTTTCTGAAATTTCTAAGTGTCGAATACTTTTCGCAAGCCTCAGAGGAATTTCTTCGTTTGTTCACCACTTCCTGCGAAGCGGTCTTATACACTTATATCAACAACCGCAAGATGATTGATTGATTGGAGGTTTAACGACCACCGTGAGCAACTCAATGGGCTATAAGCAGTCGCTCGTCCCTAATTTATGGTCACTGGTTCCAGGGAAGGGATAGAGCCAGTTCCGTAAGAGAAACACAACATCCATGACTCACCGGGATTCCTAACCCGGACCCCGTTCGGACGAATGATCAGAGGCCATCGCTTTGACCACTGCATACCACCGGGGCGGCAAAACCACAAGATGCAGTCCAACCATAGCAGAAACTCGATGGTCCTCCACTTCCCGAAATTAGTAAGTGTAGTGGTTGAAGATTGGAATGAAGGAAATTGAAGAAGTGTTCGGATTTCTGACGAATAACAAATAATCAGACAAAAAATCAATTCAGCATCTTGCCAAGGGGTTTTTTGAATGGATATTAACATCTTTCGAATTTACATTTTTTGGCTCCACTGATCTGTTATTCGAGCTTTTGAAGAAAAAATAACTAAACATAAACTATCTGTGTAACTCCAAATTAAAGAAAAAAAAAACTTCGTGAATAGTTTGAGCCATAAAAAGAAAGATGAGGTTATTTGAAGTACAGTTTGGAAAAGCTAGCAAAATCACAGAAATAAGCACGGGCATTTTTCTGCTCTTACTAACAAGGAAACAATTTTTTCAAAATTATAAACAATTGTATTTTTAAATTTTTATTTTTTATGGCTCATTCTTATGGAAATGGATATAAGATTTCAAGACTGTAAAAAACTTCAATTTGTCTGACTTGCTGACACAGCCAAATTCGAATAATAATTTAATGCAAGCCCTTTCCCTTTCGCGCTCTTGAAAATCTACATTTTTTACGGAAACATATTTACTAAACACAGCGCCTTACAAAATGAACTGAAGTCTTGTATATGCCGATGAAAAATTAAGAAATATACTGACTCAAGAACTCCTTCGAGTGTTTCACGGAGACAAAGACATTTTTACAGAAGATTATTACCTGATTTTCCTCAGTTTAACAATTCCATCTACAAGTGTGCCAGTGGAAAGAAGTTTTCTTAAAAGAATACAAACTTGCTCAAGAAGCACTAGTTCCCAAGATAGACTTGCTCTCTGGCAAATATTTCTATTCAGGAAGACATTTTATTGATGCTCACGAAGAAACAACCATCTAACCATCTTATGACGACATAATCGACAAATCTGCAGCTTTAAAATGAAGAAAAATTGATTCAATATAAAAAAAATAAGTAAGTCCTCATTAAGGGATTTTCATTGTAAGCAGTAGATATAATTTCATACTGCTCTTGTAGCTCATCACATAGTTTTCAAACCACGAGCCGCCAGTGGATAGTTGTTGTGTAAATCAGAAGATGAATTATTTTGGTTACCAAAGAAAAACAAATATATTATAATAAAATTGTCGCACACTGCAACAATTTTCCTAACAATAACACATGATATATATAAAGGAATTTCCCCAAAGATAGAAATAATCTGATGTAACGAAATGCTCTCCTCAGTTATACTTCGTACGTTACTATTGTTACGTACTCCTTTCCTGTATAGCTATTTTCCAATAGACGTTCAAGTGGAAGATCTCAGGTTGCTTAAGCAGTTTCCACACTTCCTACAGTGTAAAATATTTTTTTTATAAGATTATAACATGTAAGACTATACATATACTGTAGAATTCGAAATGTACCTTCGCTTGTGAATAAACATTTTTAGCTAAGTAAAATGTTATAATCCTTCGAAACGTTCTAATCCTTCTTCATGAAGAATACGTAGGATATTAGGAGGAGCTTTTATAAAATTCGCCTGTTTATAAAATAAACGTTATATACACTGCCTAGGCTGATTTGTTAACCACACACCTGCAATTGTTTTCGAAACTTTTAAATTAATAAAGGAAATTGTCCCACAGCATATGTTTTCATAACAAGAAAACTGCGCAATATAGAGTGAAGTGCCACATAAACTGGTACAGACGAGCTTGTGCAAAATTCATAGCATCGTCACCTGTGCGCGTATTCTGTTGCGTCCGCCAGTGCGTATATAAAGCGATATACATTCTTGCCAGCTTCCAGAGCTGTCTTCGGCATGAGAATGACAAGTAATAACGATTTAAACGATTTTCAACGCGGTGTCATAGTTGGCGCTCGTGAGATGGGCCATAGTATTTCGGAGGTAGAAACGAAGTTCGGATTTTCACGGACGACCATTGCAAGGGTGTACCGTGACTACAAGCATTCCTGTAAAACCTCCAACCTACGATAGCATTGTGGCCGTAAAAAGACATTGGGTGAACGTGATTATCGTCGGCTGTCAATAATCGTGTCATGCGATAGGCGCGCACCACTCTCTCAGGTATCATCGGAATTCAATGCTAGTGCTTTAACAAGCATCAGCGTGCTGAGAGTGCAACGTGCTCTGCACGATATGTGTTTAGGAGCCGACGCCAAACTCGAGGTCCCCTTGATGTGTGCACGATACAGAACTATGCACCTCCCTTAGGCACGGCAACACCGCCACTGGACACTTGATGACTGGAAACAAATAGCCTGGTCTGACGAGTCGCATTTCCAACTGTATCGGGCAGATTAAACGATTCGTGTGTGGCGCGAACTCCATGAAGCCCTGGATTCCTCCTATGAACTAGGAACTGTATCGGATGGTAGATGGTAGGTAATGCTATGTGATGTGTTTAGCTTGACATCACTGGAACCCCTGGTACGTCTTCAAACATCTGTGACTGCACAACGTTATGTGCGCATACTTTCTGACGAGGTACCCGTTCATGTAATGCATTCATGCTGATGGGTTGGACCTGTTCGAACAGGACAATGCACCTCCACAGAAGTGTCGGGACGCCACATTATGGTTAGAGGTGCATTAATCTGAGTTTGAGGTTGAGGTGCTGTCATTCCCAACCAAGTCCCCAGATCTGAACGTAATACAACACATTCGGGATGCCAACACAGTAATCCGAGGCCTCAGAATACACCCGAATTGTGGAACGTTCTGCAGGAAGTATGGTGTGCATTGCCTACAGCATATATCCAGAAGATAGTGGAGTCCATGCCCCGTCATATTTCTGCAGTCGTGCGCTCCCTTGGGGTACTTACCAAGTATTAGACTGGTGTACTAGTTTTTCCAGCACGTCTGTGTATTTTAATAGTGCTTACAAAATATCATAGGTTTGGTAGTTCTTTTAAGGTGACGATAGTGATTTTAATTTCCTGAAATAGAATTTGTGCAATTTTTCAGCACCTGTACAATATATTTAACGAGCTGCATACGTTTCTTTGAAGTATTACAACATTGATTCATCTTTCTGGATACACTACATTAATATGTTGTAAAGCGTTGAGAAAAATGACGCTCCCAATCAACAAATGTTTGGAATAACTTTTTTGCCATGGTTACTGATTCTTGTGTGATATGCAATTGGTTATTAAAAATAATTACAACGTTGTTTGTTACATATAATCTCTATGAAAAATCCATGGATTATCTCTCCTTATGATTCGTAGATTCCGTGCGTTTTAATTTTGGTGATGCCGTCGCATGTGCAGTTCAGTAATCTAAATTAAGCAGTTAAACCTTCCGCGTACAACACGTTTCAAATGTAACAAGATTATTTCCTAGTACTAAGAACAGGATTTTATTTTTAATTTTTTTTTTAGTTTCCTGTTTCGGAGTTCAATGCCTATTAGGGTGCCTCACTATTATAAGAAGCCAATTTCCTTAATTTAAAGACATTGCTGCCATGTAAGAGGTACAATCAATTCTCATCCGAGAGTGGAAGCCATTGTCAAAACGGATGATTACCCAGAAGCCCAGGCTTCTAACCAGTTGCAAACGTGATGACAAAATATCTTTGTTTAGCACCTGCTGAGAAGTCTATCTCTGTTACCATAACTCAAGTTATGTATATCTTATTAGTGGATTTAATTTGATACACTGTGAAGCGCAAATTCTTAAAATTTTAATTTCCTTTTAAATATCATAATCGCAGATGTACAAGATAGCAGGAATTATAGTCTAATGGTAAGTCTGGAAGATATTAATCCATTTCGATTTTTTTAGGGGTGAAATTCATCCAAAAAAGGTTTTAATCTCCATAAATGTGGTAAAGGAACACTCAAACTTAGGTAATTTTCACAAATGAATCTACATGCTTGTACATTCTAAATAGCAGAAGCGTGTTCACAATAAATTTGGAGTTCAGATAATTTTTCATTAAACTATTAAATTTCTGACATCAAAATAACGATGAAACCAAGCCTAATTTATGTTTTTTTTAATTAACATAGAGTGATATCACATTTTAAACAAAATTTAGATTATCGGTCATTGTTTTTCTGCATATAATGTATTTTCATGAAACGTCAGATATGACTTGAAGAAATGGTGATGAGATTTTATGAATTATCGACTATACCATTTCGTCATCCCCAGTTCTGTTGTGCAGTACTAGGATTTACCGCCAAATTCAAATTGCACTATGATTCGTTACTTACGTTTACTCTTCAATTCATTGATATCAGAACCGATACTATTCGCTGCCAATTGGTATTTTTTGTCGTTAACAAAACGAACATTGGGAATGAATATTTCACACATACATGAAGAAATGTCGCCAGGGTTAATTTTATGCTGACAGTGATGGTGAAATACGGATATTTTAAAATTACGTCAGTGGTTCTGATACACTGACACATTTGCATCTGCATTTGCAGTGTGAAGAAATATTGCTTTTTCTTAAATGCAAACCTCGAGATGCGATTTCCTTTAACAAATAGAAATGCTAATTTTAAAGACATTTCCGAATGCTTATGAGGAGCAGTAAGAGCCACACATGTTTCGTCCTCTTAAAAATTTGATTATATGTCTGGAAAAGCTGCAGAAATACAGGGATTGGTATTAAGGTGTACTTCCGGAAAACAATTTATTGATGCAACTAGGCACGCAATTTTTGCAAATGCATTTTCAGTCTATATAAATTCTCTTCTAAGGCAAACGTAGGACTTCCTAGAACAGAATTATTAATATGTAAGTAAAGACCTCACCACTTAACCTCATGTAACACGTGAGGAAGGAACTGATCAACGACTGCAAGGTAGGCCGAACTTCCATTCATCATTGTCCGATCTGACTAATGTTCTTTCAGCATAATAGGAGTCTGTTCCCACAGCTATGTAACAAACGTCTCTAGGAAAAGTGTCCCCGTGGAATGGAGGTTGTGACACTAGATAACTATGGACGAATTCGATATCATTCTTTTCTTATTACAGAGTGTTTGTGGGTGAGTCAATATCCGGATACTTTTCATCAGTTAGTGCACACAAACACACCGATCACTCTGAATTCCTTGTCATACAGTTTTCCCCTTCTTTAGCAGAGGTGCTGTTTGCAAATTTTATTAAATTTATTCGTAGACATATTAAAACAATTCGCACTCTCTCATTCGCACTCTCGCAATTCGCACTCTCTCATGGTTTCCTCGAATATGTTGTCTGCCATTAATATCTTTATTTGAGGGGCTATGAAAATGCCAGCTTTAGTTTTTTCCGACGTGATTGATGGAAACTTACCACCAAGATACTGAAAGCAGTTACTGTCCGTGCTTAAAGGTATCACGAATTGCTTCATTTAGCCAAGTTTGATGTGTAAAGGTGGCAACAGTATTTTCGAGGGATCAACCAGTGGAAGTGAAACAATGTTTTTTCTCCAGGTGTGAATGTACTTCTGACTGGCCACTGCTGCCGAACCCAATGTTTCGTCCTTGCTCTGGAGTCCCAGTCACACAAAAAAGCAAGGAAATTTGGTGTAGCCTGCTTGTTGGCCGAGCAATATTCCAATCACCTTGAAATCCCCACACAAAGACCATTCATGAAACTTGTACTGCACCCTTTCCAGCAGTAATTTAAGGTTCTCGTATGTCTCTTTCAAAGTCACAAAATGTGCTACTAGAATGGATGTTAGTATTGTGTAATAAAACACTTTTTAAACTGGATTTGCTGGCATCTATGAACAACCTCCACTGTCATGAATTGTAATTAATGTTGAAGTATTTCATGACTGACGGAATGTCTCGACAATATACCAAACCGCCTTCCACAGCAAAAAACGGAACCAATTCTGCTTCTCGGTGTCTGTACCAGGAGAATCTCGTATTAGGACATTGTAAATTATTTTCCTGAAGTCGTGATCCTAAAAGCCCTGCTGCGTCTTTAGGTAAATTCAGATCACGAACCAAATCATTCAGTTCATGCTGGGTAAATAACACTGGGGTTTCATGCTTCATGCTGTCTGGTTGGTACATCTCATCACTTGTACCACCGTCTGAATCGGTGTCTGTTGGTTGCTTGATATTGGACGGGGATGACACAGGGATGGATTCACTATATGGCACTGGTCTTTTGGCAGATGGGATATTGGGATACACAATGTTACGCTTACCGGTTCTGGTGTGTCCCACAATATTCAATGTGCATAAGTAGCAGTCGTCACTGTGATTTTTTGTCTCACGCCACACCATGAGTACACCAAACGGCATTGATGCCCTTTTTTTCACTTTTCCAGTTCCTCAACCCCTCCACACATGCCCGGCTCACATTGTGAGAAGACGAAACTTTGTGCTGATCTGCTAGTTTAATGCCGAAGTATTAAAAATAAGCATTTTTCACGAAAGGCGTAATATTTTGCCTCTGTTTTTTTTCCTGTGGTATAACAGCCACATATGTAGCAAAATATGTCTGGATGATTTACACAACCACGTGAAGCCATTGCACACGTCACAAAGAAACAACCGAACGGGACCAGTATCTTCTTTGCACTGACTAATGTAACACTATCTGCCCCGAATGGCGCCACATGTGACCAATAGAAAGAAGGGAGCAGTGGCGTGAGGTATGAGTCATACTGCCGTGCCAAGATAACATTCTCTCATGTTCCGCCTTTGTGAGTGGCACACATCGTGACGCCATTCAGATAAAACAGTTGCATTTCCATTATCAGCTATATATTTATGTTTCTCTATTCCTTAAACAATCATTCCGCCCGTCCAGAGAACATTTTCACACGTTACAAACGTTGCCATATAACAATGTCATTAAAAATAACGTTTTTTTATTTTCACATTTCCGTCATTTGTGAAAAAACTTGACGTGATACAGAATTTTGAAGGTCATTTTCGGAATCTGCGCAAGAAATCCATTCAGATACACCTATTCATTTTAAAACAACAAAACCTTGCATATTAGTGGAATTGATCACTGTAATCCAGATTTAATCACTCAAAATTTTATTAATTCAGTTAATACAATATTTTTATTGCATTTTTAAACTTGCAAGAGTATTGCACACATTACTATAAATGTATTCAGTGGCCTTACTAAACTTTTCCACTCCCGAATGGGTTCAAGCTTATACCAGAAATTCAGTAAGCGGGGTATCCGAAATCACATTTTCAGTGACAATTCAGTCATTCTTATTTCCCAACTTGTTGTACAGGCGAGTGTTGCACCAAAAGTAACACAAACGTGGGCACAACTTTTTATTAACTGACAGAGGTTGTTTAAATTGCACATGTTGCTTGAATAACTCTACCTCTATAGTAACACTTCTTTTTCATTGCTGGTAAATAATGGATTCCAAGAAGAAACAACGCTTAGTTATTGAATTCTTTATGAAGGAAGTGTGCATTCAGGTTGTCCGACATCCACAGATGGCTACAGAATGTTTGCGGAGATGGCCCAGTTGTAGCGAATATAGCGCGGTAGTGAGTGGCCGACCACTCGGAGTGAGCTCAAAGGGAATTACACCCTCATAATTCCATCAGACACACAAAACGTCGGCGATTGGTCTTAGGTAAAGCTGGTTCACCTTTCAATCACTTTTATTAAGATTTTGAATTATGCAGCATATCTACTTTTTATCCCTAGTAACTATTCGTTTGATAAACCGATTATCACGTGGATTTATGAGCAGTTTCTAGGATACCTCGACACGTCGTTGAACTTGACCTGAGATTAGTTCATGAAGCACCCTACCGCATGATCTGCAAACCTCTCCGATATTGGGGAAGTGCACAGCGATAATAGATTTAGAAACTCTTAGTTCTTCTGACAATTACCGAGCGCTTGCTTATGGATTATCTTCTTCAGCCTCTTGATCGACGTCTGAATCAATTTCAGAGCGCCTAACCGAAAATTCCTGCTTTTCTGACCAAGTCACAAGGCTTACATTTCTTGACGAATGTCTGCGCGGTCAGAGTAACAGCTATGTCTTCTACTTCAAATTTGTTAATTTTTGTGCTGCTTCAGCATCATTAAACCCCTGTTTCTAGTAATGCCGCGATAGAACAAATCGTCTCAATATTTGTAGTCATTGCATTTCACCGGGTTACAAATTCGATCGGGACATTTTCTTCCAGCTTTGTTAGATTTTTTTTTCAAATGTAGACGATTTTAGGACGGGAGTGTCTGACCCCAGGTTTTAAACAACCCTCGGAAATAGGAAGCCAGGAGGTTTGGGCTAGATTGCCCGATAGAAAAGTGACACGGAAGCGAAGTAGAAAGGGGGAGGAAAACACCATTATTTATTACCGTGGGCCAGTACCCGGAGTCGGACGGCTTAATGTGCCTATGCGACGCACGGCGGATATTTAGTGGATCGAACGTTCGTACCTGCCTGGGCCCGAACCTGTGGTCTTTTCCTTGGCAGTCACGAACGTTGCACACTAGGCTACCCGCGGCCCAGCTTCGTTAAATTACGCACAGTAAGAGCTTCCATTTTACTGCAGCACAGGAGAACTAATCTGATGAATATATTCATAGTTACGTCGTCATGCAAAAACGGCATAGAACTGCCCCATGCAGAAACGGCATAGAACTGTCCCATGCAAAAACGGCATTTTTGTCCTGAAATACCACTACATTTTCTTCCTACTGTACTGAATGATTTGCGTAAAATGCTGAATAGAGTAATCACATTAATGATTAATCTATTTAGCATACAGTAATCTGAGATCTCAGTGTGGTTATGCTGCTTTAGAAAACACGTTTCACTTAAAGAATAATAAAAACATAATATTTTGACCTTATATTACAGAATTAATACATTTGGTCTGATAAGCCGCCAGTCGTTTTGAAAAACTGAAGAGGCGTACGGCTTACAAAGTACCATCTCAGTGTGGTTATGCTGCTTTAGAAAACACGTTTCACTCGAGAAATATCGAAAACATAATACTTTGTAATCTTTTGCCAAATTGATTGATTTGGTCTGACAAATGCCCAGTAGTTTTGGAAAAAAAAGAGGCATACAGCTAGCTTAGGAAGGCGGTGTACGTTTCGCCGCGAAGAGCAGAGTGAATGCCCTGGAGAATTTTCTAAGGTACATCTTATTCGCCGAAGAAGAATTTAGTTTTATATCAGAAAAATTAAGTATTTAAATATATATTAAACTTTCATTATGTATTCTATAAACCAAGCTAACATCAGCAAAACTACTGTTAATTGGTTCAACTCTACACGGCCTTTTGCCAGAACTATGGAATATAAGCCTCTACGTTTTGTGTAGAAAATACACAGAGATGTTACGGAAATACAAATTCTTATTTAGCACCGGGTGGTACCAACAGTAACCCGAATTACAGTATGTACGCCGTTTGGTATAGATTCCGCAAGGTGTAGCATATCTACGTCTAGAGCAGACCAGACAGCCTTGAACTTGCTCAGTTTTGACGGAAGAAGATTTTGCTCCCAATCTGTTCTAACATGTCACATGCATTTTCAACGTGTCTCAGATCCTGGCTTTTTGATGCACAGGGAAGATGGAGGAAGTCGCTGTCATACTCACTCAGTTCTTCCTGAAAACATCTTGCGCGCTAAAACTGTCGTCCGTCAAAAAGCCGTACGGCGGAATTAATCGGTGTAGCTTGAGGAATTGTATCGAGGATTTTAACTTCCCATAAAGGATGGCGTTATCTCTAACCACACAAATTTTGTATTCCATACGAAGATGAGAGACAGCGATAGGTGAATATTGCAGTTAATATTCCTGCCGTTCTATTGAGTTGTCGGAAAAGTCATGACGTATTTTGGGACCCGATGGCGGTTGTGCGGTTTTGGAAGTACTAGAGGCATGCGCAGCTCTGTTATGTCTATGGCATTCGAGCTCTAGCTGCAGTCTAAAAGAAATAGTGAGCGACTTGGTTAATTTGTGGTGATTTGACATAAAGATGAAAATGGAAGTCCAAACTGCACGTTTTCACCATATCTTATTTTTATACTTCCGTAAAGGAAAGAACGGGCGTCAAGCTTGTGAAAAGTTGCGTAAAGTATACGAAAATAAGGTTCTACAAGAACGTCAGTGACAGCGGTGGTTCGCAAAATTCCGTGCTGGGGATTTTGACCTCAACAATGCTCCTCGGTCCGGGAGGCCAACCAAGGTTGAGGACGACCAAAGCAAGGCATCA
Organism: Macrothele yani; assembly: GCA_039090855.1. Lineage (NCBI taxonomy): Eukaryota > Metazoa > Arthropoda > Arachnida > Araneae > Macrothelidae > Macrothele > Macrothele yani. The sequence continues at coordinate 11,434 of JAYWMT010000261.1, forward strand.
GTCGATTCAAACCCACGTTACACGACACGAGAGATTGTAGATACATTGCACATCCATCATTCAAGCGTTCACGACCAGCTGAAGAAGCTGTGACAGGTAAGCAAGCTCGATGTGTAGGTTCCTCATGAACTCAAAGAAGCTCAATTGATGGCGCGTATAAACATCTGCGATATGCTCATTAAACGTGAGAAAAACGATCCTTTTTTAAACGACTAATAACTGCTGACGAAACCTGGTTGGTGTACAACAATGTGCTGCGCAAACGATCTTGGTCCGCACGTGCTCCTTTGCCTCAAACGACATCCAAAGCAGATATTCATCAGCGGAAGGGTCTGGTCTCAGTGTGGTGGGATTTTAGAGGTGTCGTGTTTTTCGAGCTCCTACCACGGATCAAAACAATCAATTCGATTGTGTACTATTGGCAATTGGAGAGTTTGAACGAATCCAGAAACGTCCAAAGCTTGTTCATCGTAAAGGTGTTGTGTTCCATTACGACAACGCGAGATCACACACAAGTTTGATCACCCGACAAAAATTATTGGAGCTTGGGTGGAATGTGTTGCCACACCCAGCATACTCGCCTGATCTTGCGCCGTCAGACATCCACTTGTTTTGCTCTCTTCTGCAGTCCTTGCGTGGTATAACGTTCAATTCAGATGAGGCTGTAAATCAGCACCTTGTACAGTTTTTCGCCTCGAAAGACAGGTCATTCTATGAGCGAGGCATTCTGCAGCTCACTGAAAGATGTCAAAATGTTATCGAAGAAAACGGGCATTGTATCATTGATTGATCTTTGTTCTTTCTATCAATAAATGACATTTGCAAAATATGGCTAAAATCCGTCATGACTTTTCGGACAACCCAATAGTTACTAAAGCGGCTGTTAGGTGTGCGCCACTCATCACGGATTGTTTTATGCATCCGGTTTCTGACGTTGTCGAAATTTCTCCACAGCAGCTGTTTAATTTGTGACACGACGATGTCACTGCTTCAGAGCTTGACATCTAACGGCACCCCTTTACTTACCTCCAATGGTAGGTGACGGCGTCCCTGTGATTTACATATGGAGCTTTACGTATACTACGGCCGCATATGCTGCACTACAGAAGTACAAGACCATGTTACGTCAAATAACAGCAGATTTAAAGTCCCGTCGTAATGCTCACCTTTCTTTTACATGGGGTTCGTCGGGACCTTAATCTTGTAGGTATTTACGAACGCGCTGCAATTCACAAATTTCTGGTTACCAATATTAATACAACAGAACGGATGAGGTGGTGCAAAACATAAATTTCGGAAAAGGAAATCGTATATTTTCAACGCTAAACAAAATTGTTCACCCTAAACCAAGGCTAATTATAACCATTCGATGATTTCCATTTCGCGTGTGATTTTTGTGACGCATTACTTACAGTATTATCTGCATTGCGAGAAACAGTTGCACATGCTCATCCTTTATAAGCACACTGAGCATCATTGTGTGTGTGTGTATGTGTGTGTGTATGTTGGCTCTGTAGCTCATTTGTTCTAGTTAAAACGCCAGGATAATCGTTATCTTTATTTTAGAATGGAGTAATTTTGCTATATACTTTCTTTTAACATAAGCTTTAGCCATCTTTAATTGCTTAGAACTTTTACCTTTCTCTTTTGTAATCTAAAACTTGAAAAACAACCAAAACACATTTTATTACTTGTGAGGATCCCAAGTACGGTAATCCTGAAAACGGTGTTCGAAAATCTGCAAGAATTCTATAATACCAGAGATGAAATGTAAAATATAATGGTAATAACGGTTTCCTTACAGTGGGTAATAAAAGAAAAAAACAGCCATTTTCCACATTTCATCTTGATCTGATGGAGGATATGTAAAGAAATAGGTAAGGCTTTCAGAGTAAGAGAGAGAGAGAGAATTGTAGAATTGTAAAACTGATGAAAGGCGCCAGTTGCGTGTGATCGCAACAGGTGGTAAGGGCTTCTACATCGTAAAACATTACGTTCTCTGCTGTACCGTATAAATGACACTGATTGTAAGCCAATCGGCGTGGTTGGAAAAATAAAAAATCAGAGAAAAGGCAGTTTTTAGTGGTAAAAACAAAGTATTCAGTAGTGAGGTCTGCTTTTAGGAAATGCGTCTCACTACATGAAGTCGAAGGTCACAGCTGAAAATGACATGCTGTGTTTCCAGCATTACTACGTTTAGGAAACAAAATTATATTTAACCATAGAACATATTTTAAAATATTATGTCGGTAAAGCGCATCTCTCCTACGGTATGTTTGGAACATAATTGTTTTTTGTAAGGACCGAGAGTCCGTCATACACTGAGTTAGCCTGGGATAAATTAACTCGAATTCAAAATTTTATAAGAGTAAGTGCCTAAATTAAATTTATCAAAATGTACATGATAATTTCGCCTTTGATAAAATTAACAGTTAGCTTGTTTGTATGAAAATCAAGCATTTAATTACCATGTAAGATAATTATAGACATAAAAAATGCCAACCAAAAGTATTTGAGCGACGCGAACATTTTTAAGCATTTTTAACAAATTCAGTTATGTAAAGAGTTGCTTTGCGGTAGGAGTCATATGATAGGTGAAGGAGGAAAAGGACAAAAGAGCTTGGAGTAGCAAATTTCGATTATGCTCATCTGGGTATGACGCTAGGGAATCAGAGAGGTATCACTGACGAAAGGATGTGGGAAGTTTCAGAATATTAAGGTGATATAATCGGGAATGTCCGCCTGGCATAGAGCACGTTCCTGGAAACTTAATTGTACGACTTAGTGCGTCTGGCTTGTCCTTCAGTTGGGATACAAACACTGTCGGCATAATTTTGTAACACTGCATTTTGACATAGTGGGACTGGTGCACGTACGCTGTCATATGAACGCAGCTGTGGCAGCACTTTTTGACAAGCTGTAGCATTCGGCAGTCCGAAGTGGACGACATTCGAGGAGGTTTACATGCAGCTATGGATATCATTGTATCTACACATTATTTGGCGCTCTCTCCCACTATTGCTACGACGGCAACTTACCACAGCACTTTTTCTTTGAATGTGTTTGCATTGCACGGTTACAGCCATGATTGGCGGCACGAAAGGAGCCGAGTCGTATTCAGAGACTACAGTTGCTTCTATCTCAGAGCCCACGATCGAATTTGAAGGGTCTGGAGAAGATGTTACTACTCGACTGACTCTGCTGCCTCCTGTGGGTGTCACACTGCTCCTCAGCCTGGGGTCATGACCTGGGGCGCTGTCAGTTTCAATAGTCGTTCAGTGTTCGTACGAATTAAAGGTAAAACGAAACTAAGGGTGGATGACATTAGAAAGCATTCAGGAGAAACCTGGTGGAAACTGGCACAAGACAGGACTTTGTGAAAAAAACTCGGGGCACCTTCATCCAATAGTGGATTGCTAATTATTGACACTAATCATGATAGTAGAAAGATATGAGATTTTCTTTAATTTTTGATATATATTTCATACTGATAATTATATTTTCATTCGTTCACTTTATGACTGGTCAAGAAAGCATCTAATGTTATTTGTTCAAGCAGGCATTACTTACCTAGGTTGGTATTTATACCTTGTGGTTTCATTTTATAAAGTGATAAGATATTTTCGCAGAGCGGGATAAAGCGGCATTCATGCAACACAGACGGCAAAGTATATCTTCATGTGCCTTGATGTCAAAGGCGAGAAGTGTATCTCCGTTTGTTTGTTCTAACAGTGAATGCTTAGCCCGAGTACTACCTAAATGTTACCTTTCATGTGATCACAAAATTTCATATTAGGAAATCCTATGTATTTCAGCAGACGTAGAAGAAAGATTGTTACCCGGAAATTGTTCAGAAAAAGTTTATTATACAATCCGAAAAATATCTCCATGTCTTAATTTAGTATAAGAGATGGATATTTTCTAGGAAAGGTTACCCGAAGAATCGAGAAAGTGCGTATATGTTTACAAAGAACAAATATTTAATGATTTCATTCTTTGAAAACTTGAGAAAACATGTCGTAATTGTTAACGTAACGTGGTGCGTTCGAGGAGATAATTCTATCTGCCAAAATAATTTTTAGACAGAATAAATATATTGTGAAACAAATTGTGACCTTAAATTCTACGACTGTCATTCGAAGAAATTTAGAGTTTGTTCAATTTCTGTCTCGAGATAAATGCTGTAAGCAAAATGAAAGAAAATGAGAAATATGCGTTTTTGAGTTTTTTGGCACAGTCAACTCTTGAAGTACGAAAACAATATGGCCACCTGCCTAATACACTGGCGTGCCAAAATTAGGGACGAGACGGTTTTCGAATGTAACGTCTTGCAGAAGTGATCCACATCGACTCAAATCATACCATGAGATCCCCAAGATGTAAGAATATGGGACAAGTGAGCAAAACCGTCCAAACAAGGAATCCAAAGGATACAAAGGCACTTTATTGAAAGGGTAGCTTCGAGCACAACTAGACAGAAGACATAAACGTCCATCCGACACGCGGCTGCAAAGAAAAATCCAGTCTTTAGTAGGGGATATGATCACTCTTGACTGCGTTGCAGGATTTAAAACGTCTGTCCATGCTGAGGACGAGGTTGTCAAGGAGCTGCTGACGCATCGTGGCCCATTCCTCTTGTAGCACCAATCGCAGCTGTGGAATCATTGCTGGCAGCGGGTGACGAGCGGCCACGCGTCTCCCGAGAAGGTCCCACACTTGTTCGATTGGATTTAGATCCGGGGACCTTGCAGGCCAATACGGATATCTGTTAAATTTTAATTTTGTCGCCATGCAATTCTCAATTAATTTTATACAATATATATTTGTAGGTTTGAGGAATAAATAATTTTCAATTAAACCACTATTTTACTGCAGCACCCTGGATACATGTCCCACTATAAATTAAAATAATTCGCAGCAGTATTTGAGTTTGATATCATACAAAAACTCTGCTGTTAGGAAATTTTGCTTCCATTCTAGAATAGCCCAGTCATATGATCAGATTTTTTAATGGACAGCAGTGTGCTCCGCCTTAAATAAATTTTCCATGAAATACTACAAGAGTTATTTCTAGGGGATTAATAATATTCAGGTATCCCCAGATATATGTACATAATAGGAAGTAATACAGTAAACGTATTTAGAATCCAAAAAATTAAAGTCCACATTTTGTTACATGAAAATCTGTACACCAGAACGTTTGTTAATTGCCATACTAAGTAATATTAATCATATATCATATGTTAAATACTAGTTGGAAAGGGAAATTATTGACCAGTTTGGTCGATATTTTGTAGCTCTCATTTTTGTTTTCGAAGGAACTTTCATTCCTTTTACAATAGCCGTTTATGTTTTCATACACCTTTAAAAAAACTTTGAAGTTTTTAATATAAATGAAATTACGAATAAATTAGTGAAACCTATGAATTTTTTACCGAACATATTAATTTCCTGTACTTTATATAGCGACATACATGGTAGCGCTTCTTTGTTAACTACTTCAGAAAAATAATTCTTACCATAAAATATTAAATTAAAATTAATCATTGAAAGTAATTTGAAATCTTTATCAGTCAAAATTTTTTCTGTCACATTTAAATTTATGTAACCCTTGTTTCCTTTATTTTTTTCTTTCTGAGTGATCAATTTGTCAAAAATTTTCAACCGCTGTCAAATCTTGCTTACTGAAGAAATTGCAAATCAGTTTCTGCGTTTTAAAAGGATTTAGCTATGTGTACTTGAATGATTTAAATATTACTATCCAATATTGCGTTATTAAATTAAAATTCACATTTCATCATTACCAGATCGCCTTAAGCTTTTTTTCACAATACTCTTAAATATCCCTGTTCCTCAAACGTGTCAGTAAATTTATTTCTGTGTCTAAGACACAAAATTCATAACATTCGAAATTATATGAAATAACGTGTGTTGCAGTGTCACAGGAATACATACATGCTTTAAATCCGTTTATTGTATCACTCTAGTCAGGATTTCATCCGTAAAAATAAATTTTAATTCCGAAAGTTATAATTGGGGATAATCTGAAGATTGGAATAAAATTCTTCGCCCATACGGGAAAATCCACGATTATATGCGTAGAAAATAGGAGTAAAATAATTTCATAATTACAACATATGATAATTTTTAATCGAGTTTCAATAAGCATAGATAATACAGCAACATTTTGAATACAAAAATGTGCACTTATATTGTGACAAACCTACAGTATAAATTGGAAAATGCAACAAATTAAATTTGGATTACTCCATGTTATGAATGTCATCTGTGGCAAAAGAAAAAATTTAAATCGAACTTTTAGAAGAAGAAGTAAGGTGAAACGCATGAAAGATAATATGAATGACCAAACTTGCTGCAGAAAAGAGAAACTGTTTATTGAGGTTTTAATTTCAACTTAAATCTAGTGACACATATTTTGAAAAACAACACACTAAGAATGACCTGCAGACATTCAAAAATATATACCCTCTCTTTTGAATACTTAGTGTAGTAATGTATGAAGTTACTTAATAAATGCTAGTGAATATACCGCGCAAAGTGTTACGAAATATTTTGACAAACGAAACCATACCTGAAACGCCTTAGAAGCTGACGAAGTGAGCTCTAAGATTTGGGATGAAACCTCAGTTTACCTTATTAAGAACATAATTTTTTATATCTTTCGTGGGTTTGTGGTTTAGGTTGAGCTACTTAAAAATATTGTGGAGTAGCATTTAACGCAGTTGTGGTTGTTGTGTCGTTCCGATCCAGTTCTGGGTTGTCCTTCACGAATATCTTTCATTGCAGTACTTCTTCAAATCAATAGATGCAAATTGAACAGAAGTGTAAAAAAAGTTTTGAAATATATTTATTTATATGTAGCAAACAATATGAATTTTTATATCTAAATATAAATAATGATGTTTTAAATATATATTAAATGTTGTTTTATACACATACAAAATGAATGTTTTATACATAAATAATATGAAATAAATTTTTCTGCATAAATAATATGAAATAAATTTTTCTACATAAATATATAAAACTTTATTTGTGTTTATAAATATGTAAAATTAATGGTTTATATGTAAATTTACAAAAGGAATTTTTATATATGAATATACACTGCTGGCCACCCGAAACGCAACACCAAAAGGCCACGAGATAGCAATGCCAGATTTACTGGACCATAAAAGCAGATACAAAGATGAAACGATTGATCTTACAGGCCCGTGCGACTTGCATCAATAGTTCGTGTGACCCCCTCTTTCGTTCGATGCCGCTGCACTCCGCGAAATCGAACACAAGAGGCTTTGGATGTGGGCTTGCGGTATGTGGGTCGAGACTGCTTCCACACAGTGCCACACTTTATTAGGCGTAGCCGCGGGTGGTGCTTGCCGGGCCACTCGGTTGCCAATCAGTGACCAGACGTGTTCCATGGGCGAGATTTTGGGAGAACAGGGGGGCCACGGCAGCAGTGACACCTTGTGGGACGTCAAGAATTGTTGCTCGATGCGTGCCACGTGTGGGCAAGCATTGTCCTGTTGAAACGTGGCCGCTGGCAGTTCCTGCCGGTAAGGGAGGACTACAGGTTAAAAGACGTCGGAGATGAAGCGGTGGCTGTTGAGTGTACCGGCGATGCGTACCAGAAAGGTGCGGGTGTCATATCCAATTGCGCCCCAAACCATAACGCTAGGCGACGGACCGGTATGGCGATGCATAATGCAGGCGTCATACACTCTCTCGCCGCGGTGCCGCCACACGCGAATCCGACCATCGTGGTGTTGCAGGCAGAAGCGCGATTCGTCGGAGAAGAAACTGTCGTGTCATTCCGTAGTAAAGGTGCGGCGTTTAACGGCTCACTGCCGCCGCACTCACCGGTGGTGTCACATAAATGGCAATTGGAGAAATGGCCGCCGTGCGACATGTCCCCGCACTTGCAGACCACGTCGAACGGTACGTGCTGCCACAGGTTGTTGTGCAACACATCCTAATTCCTGCTCTAACGTTCGTGATGTGGCGGTGCAAGCAGTCAATGCACGCCTCACAACACGCCGGTCCTCTTGTTAGGTAATGTGCCGCGATTGCGGCAATTGCTCACGTCTCTCCGTTCGTACCTCCTGCACACACCGAATCCATACTTGCCTCACTGTGGCTGGATGTCGTCCCACACGGGCGCCGATGTTTCGGTACGATAAATCGCTGGAACGATAAGCCACTATTCGTCCTCTGTGGAACTCGGAAACGTGCTGAAATGACTGCCGTATCCTGCGAAGAGGCATCAGGAAGTTTCCCAATCACAGGTCCGGCAACACAACACACTATCACTACTTACACCCAGCCTTCTGTGCACCCTTATTATAGTGCTTCTCGATGGCGTGCCGGGTGCACATGATTTGCATATGCCCTGCAATGCTAATCGCTTGCATGTCCTCTCGCGGACAACGCATGCTGCGAATTTAAATCTAATCAGATGCTTCCTTCTATGGTGTTGCATTTTGGGTGCCCAGCAATGTATAAAATGAAGCGAATTGTTAAATATTATTTCAGCACTTGAATTTCCTTCGTTTTGAATGAAATCTGTTTGGTCTTGAAATACTACTGATAGTTGCGTAAGGTAATTTTGACCTCGAAATTACATTACGCAGCTATCAGTAGTATTTAAAAAAATTGTGATTATTAAATATTATCATTAGGCTCCTTCTTAGTGCTTGTACCTATTTAATCAAGATGAACGTGTTGCTGTAGCGTTCAAACAGGATAGTTTCAACATAATTTTGAGATACGTGTGGTCATGCTTCCTAAATCGGGTTTTAGATGTGTACTCTAGACAGCAAAAATTTGAAAACAAAGTGTAGTTTTATCTTCATTGTGGAAAAGCAAATTCATGCAATGAAAATTTAACAATTTTCGGCAAAACGATTAGGTTTTGTTGCTGATTTAGCATATTTCTGCTATCTGCCCTTGCAACTTTTTTCGTATACCTCTTACACCATTTCTGAGGTTTGGACACACATGAACTCAGCGAAAAGCTAGAAGACCCGCAAACAGCCCGACATCAGTATAAATAATGCTAGGGTTCTCAGCTGTTTATGCATATACACTGGTGTGAAATAATTATGGATGAAGAGGAGAAATTAGCATAAGAGAAAAACGACCAAGCAGAACGGATCGAAAAACCACTCAGGAGATGAACTAGGGTCTGGTATGGTAGGGCATGCGCATATATATTCAGCATGATGAAGAGGGGAAGGGGGTGGTAACGGAAGGGTATAAAACACACGGACTGTGTACGCTCAGCAATTCGCTGAAAACTATTGCACGGTGTACATCGGTTCAAACGACGTCGAGTTGCTGCCACCGTGTGATATGGCCAACCACCAATCCAGTAGACGACATCTGGATGGCTTTACCCTAGGTCACGTCATTGGGCAATTGGAAGAAGGTCGAAGTGTAACTAGTGTGGCCGACGAGTTCGGGATCGCCCACAGCATCGTTTCACGAGCTTGGAGAGCATTTCCAACGACCGGAACAGCTGTCCGAGAGTTTAGCAGTGGTCGTTAACAAACAACCACGGCGTCGGACGTCCGGTATGTTGTTCTACAGGCGAGAAGAGACAGACGGCAGACAGCGGGAGAAATCGCAAGGCACATGCAACAGACAACTGTACATCCGTTATCGCGTTTTACCGTAGCCAGGAGGCTGCACAAAGGTGGTATATTTGCACGACGACCAGTACGGTGTGTGCCATTAACCCGTGCTCATTGGAGACGGCGTTTTCTGTGGTGCCAGGAACACAGGAACTGGACACATCAGCAATGGGGTCAAGTTCTCTTTACGGATAAGAGCCGATTTAGTCTGACGAGCGATTCTGGACGTAGACACATCTGGAGAGAGCAGGTAACACGCAATCATACCTCTGACATCATCGAAAGGGACCTGTTTGGAGATGGCGGAGCTCTCGTTTGGGGCGGTATCATGCTTGGTAGCCGTACTGACCTCCACATCTTCCAAGGAGGTCTGGTCACTGGTGTCCGTTATTGTACCGATGTTCTCCTGCCTCACGTGCGTCTGTTTTGAGATACTGTGGGTCCTGAGTTCCTCTTCATGGACTACAACGCTACACCTCATCGTACATCCTGCAACACAGTCAGGGAGGATCATATCCCCTATTAAAGACAGAAACGTCCTGTCACATGGACTTTTCTGTCACCTGTCCAGTTGCGCTCCAAGCTAACTTTTCACTAAAGTGCCTTTGTATTCCTTGTTTGGACGGTTTTGCTCATTTGTCCGATATTCTTACATCTTGGGGATCTTATGGAATGATTTGAGTTGATGTGAAGCACTTCTGCACGTTGTTATATTCGAAAAACCGTCTCGTTCTTAATTTTTGCACGCCAGTGTATATCTAGAGCCAGTTTTGACATAAAAACTATTCCCTACTTTAGAAAAGCAAACTAATAATAAAACTACAGAAAGCTAAATTAACAATGTTTTTTTTAATTGTATTTCTAAATTCATAAATTCGGGAAAACTTTTTCATGCGTATTAATACACGGTCGAGTCACATTATTGTGACCAGCAGCTTATATCCAGAGTAACCGCCGTGTGCAGCACTGACAGCCGCTGAACGGGCTGAGAGTGATTCAGTAACGTCCTGGAAGGTGTTCCCAGGTATGAGGAGCCATTCTGCCTGCTGTACATCTGACATCTGGTGGATGGAGCTGGGTAGAGAATCCATAGAGCGAACAACACGATTGAGGTGGTCCCACTGATGCTCAATCGGGTTTAGGTCTGGAGAATAAGAGGGCTAGGAAAGTACTTTGAAGTCTTCACCGTGCTCTTCTAACCATTCTCGGGCATTCCTAGCTGTGTGACACTTTGCATTGCCGTGCTGGAATATCCCATCTACCGCATGAAAGACAATCAGTATGTATGGATGTACGTGGTTTGCAAGAATGAATTCATTGAAAATTCGGTCCATAGTGCCTCCCACAGGTATGAGTAGACCCAGGGAATGCCACGAAAATATTCCTCAGACCAGAACGCTGCCCCATCAGCTTGTGTTTTTCTAGATATTGTTGAAGGGTGTTTGTTCTCCGATGTTTCTCGCCTTACACACCAACGTACATTTGTTTGATGAAGCAGAAAACGTGACTCATTGGATAAGACAATCCTTCGCCAATCAGCGGAGATCCAAATCAGATTCTGCCGTGCCAAAATTTAAGAGTTTTCTGCTGACGCTTCTTCGTTAGCATAGGTGCAATGACCATATTTCTGCATCGGAGTCCCACAATCAGCAGGGTTCGCTGAACTGTTGTTTGAGACACACATCCGGTAGCCTCTTAGTTCATTTGGCCAGTGAGTTGCTCCTTTCTAGCGAGTCGATCGGCCCTCACGCATCCTCTAAACAGACGTTCACCTCTTACATAAATGGTGGAGCACCGCAGTTTCCACTTCGCTTATTCGCAATAGTGCCATTTCTCCAATCACGATACACTTTAATCACAGCAGCACGCGAACAGTTCACAAACTGCAGTGTTTCAGAAATACTGCCGCTCTTTGCCATTAAGCCGATAACCATCCCTCTTTGCAAATCTGATAAAATGCTCCTTTTGTCCATGATAGCAATGTATGATATGATTTGAAAATATCTACAGAACACCTTGTGTTCTCTCTCATCTAGCTCACTACACATGCCTTCTTTCGTTGGCTACGCGCCGTTGACGTTAAAAGTAGGAGGTGGTCACAGTATTATGACTCGACTGCTTATATCTTTTTGCCGCACGAATTTTGTAAAGGATTCTCCTGAGTGAGGTGAAAACTACTGCAAAGCCATTTCTCGAAAAAATTAACTGGACTTAAATATTATAAAGCAGTGGTTTCCAAACTTTTGGCGTTCACGGACCTACAAAACGTTGAGGAAATTTCGTAGTCCGGCGATATCGAAACAAACATTTCAAGCTGTTATTGAGCATTTAATGTCCAAATATTTTATATCGTGTTGATTACTGCGCGTGTCTTAATTTATATACCAGATCATTCAATGTCACCTATAATAGCTTAATTCGTTAATATTCTTCAATAATGCGCTACTCTCATTTCATCCGTTAATATTCTTCATTTATTATTACAAAATGTAATTTATAATCAATATACCACATATTCTCCTTCCGTTCATATCCTTTTCTGGAGTCAGTGTGCCGTCTGTTGTTCTTGCTTCGTGATTATCTTCTAAATAGGTGTTCCCGCGTCGTTTCTGTAACGTGCTGTGCAGCAATTATATCCATTCTGTTCATGTAGTTTGTTGTTAGTGTCGAAACGGCTAAATAGTTTTCTCGCATAAATACATGTTCGAAAAAAGTAGCCAAGATAATTAGAGCTTTGTCGCTAAGACTTCGATATCCTTTTTCCACAAATACCCAAAACTCAGTGATGGATCTGAATATGGAAATCAGACTGATTTAAAAAAACTTCAACAAAAAAGCTTTTCTTTTTTTTCATGGGAAGTTAGCAGGCCGGAGTTCATATCTTATGCGAAGGGATTAGCGATCCCGAAATTTCCTTTCCAAGGAACCTGTTTCTGAGAATGTTACTGATCAAAGTTATCAGCCAATGCTCTGAGACTTTGAATCACAATAGTAAAAATAACGGGTCGATTGATGTCAGCAAGAGAAAAAATTTCACATAGTAGTGGGAAAATTTCCATTTCTTCTTCATGCACGCACTGTTTCAAACAACTCAGTTTCTTTTGAATGCGTTTATTTTATTGCTCAGTGTAGAAACTTTTTCATAATTTCTTGAAGAGACAGATTTAGTTCGTTCTGCAGAGAAATTATGTCCGCAAGTATGTAATAATGTCCATCCGTCCTGTAACAGCTCTGCTCAGACACTTCTCTTGTTGATTTAACTGCTTCACTTCTTCCCGCAGTTCTATAAGGCGCGAGACAATCTTCCTCCCGGACAACCATCTTTCTTCAGCATGGAGGAGGAAATGTTGGTGTTGGCAACCAGTTCTATCACACAATGCCCAAAGTGGTCCAGAGTTCATGGCTCCACGTCGAATTTAATTTCAATTTTTATTGCGTTATTCATGACTGCGTTTAGTTTAGCAGAAGGATTTTTACAGCTAACTGATCATGGTGAAGGATGCAGTGTGTTTACAATATGTTCAGATATGCGACGGCCATTATATTTGCCACCAGCCCGAGCGGCGTCCAGTCTTGCATCCAGCTCAATCCTACATACTGCAACGCGTTTGCTCCAGTCCGAGCCATGCTCCTCAAAATTAGGATTCAGAGCGGTGAATATGTCCGAATTGGAAGTCGGACCAGGTAAGTCAAAGCAGCACAGCAGTTCTTTCCTTACGACGTCTTTTTCAAAACATATCACAAAGCAGAGTCGGATGATATGGTTGCTAAAGTCAGCTGACTCGTCAAGTTGAATTGCAAACGATCTTGACTTCTTCACTCTTCCTATCGCCTGCTCCTCAAAATCTGCGTACGTGTCAACAATTTTCCGATGAATGGCGTTGTCCGGCAGAGGAATCGCTTTCAGGTTCTCACCAGATTGACGTCCGAAATGTTCATTCGCGTACTCCAGAATGCACGGTTTTATCAACTCTTCATCAGTATTGAACTACATTTTCTTTTTAGTGACTTGAAGGACGACAATGAAGGAAGACCTAAGCAGATATTTATGAGAAGCAGTGATATTTTCCATATAACTTTTTTCTGAACATCCAACATTGGAAAACCGTTAAAGGGTTCAGTGGTTTGATTTTAAGATTAGTGTGCTTGGAATAAAAAATGTTGATTAAGTTTTGAAGGCTTCATGGCGTCATTACGAAGTGTCTCCGAAAACACGACACCCAAAAACGGTGATGATAGTTCAATCTAATTAGTCATAATAAGCTTCAGGTACTCCTTGTCGTCAGATTCTAATCAGTTCTCTACCTTTTTTCTCACTTTATGATTCATCATCAAGCTCGTTGTTTCTTACTACTATTGACCACGGAGCACTCGTACCTGCATTTCTTTCTTTGGCATCACTTTTTCTTTTCCAAAATTTACATTGTTAAAAATAAGTTTCAAAGGTTTTGTTAATTTTTTGTCACCCATTTTGTGTGATCTGTAAGATGCTCAAGTTCTTACTAATGCTAGATTTTGACGGAACGGTTTTGTTTCAACGAAGAAGGGACTGACGGCAGTTTGAGTAGTAAAAGGATGTTGATATTTATAGCTCATGCTACATGTTTAGTTCCCCACTGGGTTAAATACAGTTTCAGCATTTTTCTTAATCCACAGCAATGTGGTGATTGCTGTCCTAGTCTGCGGAATGTTAATGCAGTGTACGCAAGTCTCGCCAGTCCCGTTTGTTCTTACTTTTCGCGTTCCATTCGCGTTTCATTTCAATTTCAGTAATTAGAGGTATTTATATTTAACTTCTTACCTCTTCAGTGAGTCCGTACATGGGCCCTCCTTCAGTCAGGAACTTCTTTATCCAACATCTATGCACACGGTCGAATACACAAGAACATCATATTCCAAGACAGTTCCACATCAAAGGTATACTACTAATTTATTGCATATCATTTTATACGAATTAGATATAATTACACAAACACTCACACACACTGAAGATTTCGTTCTTTTTCTTTCGCGTTATAAGTCTTAATATAAGTCCTTACATTAAGACCTCTGCCGTATTATCTATTCCGCCCTTTCCACACGTCCTCACATGTCCGCCATCTTCTCACATCTGATGTTGTCCGCCATCTTCTCACATCTGATGTTGTCCGCCATCTTCTCACATCTGATGTTGGCGGCCTCCGCTGCGCCCTCTGTCCGTGAAGTCCCAACATTCTCTGGCCCCAAAGAATCGGGTTCAATCTTTTCTAAGTCGGGCTCTAGAGGGTAAAGGCGTTGTACTAGTCTTTTGATCAATGTTCCACTAGGCAGTCTCACTGTACCTGAACGTAGCTTTCCTTCACTTCCCACATGCACTTGGCTAATGATACCGGTTTTCCACATCAGTTTAGGTAATATTTCATCTTTTACATGAACTATGGAATCCTTTTTCACCTCTAAACCGCTTTTTGCAATCTTCAACTGGTGGGCTGATTTCAATTCCAGAAGATATTCTTGTTGCCATCTTTTCCACAGTCTCTCCATAACTAGTACTCTGTGTTTGTATTTCCTTGTAAGGTCGCTTCTTTTTGATTCCTCAGAACTTGTTTTCCCATCAGGAATTGTTGTCAATCTTCTTCCAATTAAGAAATGCCCTGATGAGAGTGATTCAGGCTCTCCTGGTTCGCTATATACAAATGTCAAAGGGCGGGAATTTAGGATCGCTTCTACTTCAACAAGAGTAGTTTCCAATTCCTCATATGTTAAAGAAACTTTTCCCAGTATTCTGTTTAGGCATGTTTTGATCGAGCGAACGTGCTCTCCCAAAAACCACCCCACAATGCAGCTCGTTCAACAATGTACTTCCATCTTATTCCGGTTTCTTCATAAAACTTTCAATTTTCTAGATCGGTAACCATGCTCCACAGTTTGGTTAAATATCGGTTTACCTTTTTAAATGTTTTTGCGTTATCTGAATAGAGTGTCTTACAAGTTCCTCTTCTTGCTAAAAATCTTCTAAATGCCAACAGAAAGTTGCAAGCTGTTAAATCAGATACCAATTCCAGATGTTCAGCACGAGTAACTGCACAAGTGAATAAAGCGATGTAAACCTTCTTATTTTCATTCTTTGTGAATAACGGTCCTGCAAATTCCACTCTACATATTTCAAAAGGAGAAACTTCCTTTAATCTGTCCGGTGGTAAGGGTGCCTTATCTTGGTCGAAAAGTTTTGTTTTAAATTTCCGGCAGATGAAACAACTATGTATAACACTTTTCACTCTTTGCCGTCCCCGTAGAATCCAGTACCTTTCTCTGATTTTTGCCAAAATTTCGGCAACTTCCCCATGTCCTACCCATATATAACTTCGTTTTATTAATAGGTCTGACAAATAACTATTGGTTGACAAAATTACTGGATAAACTTGGTCATAGTTCAAGTCTGCATTCTGTAGTTTTTCTCCAACTCTCATTATACCGTCGTCGTCCAGAAATGGATTAAAGGTGTAGATTTTGGAATCGGAAGAAATGCCGTGTTCACAGTTCAAGTCAATTACTTCGTTTGGAAAACACTCGCTCAGGGATTGCTTCACCCAATAAATTTCCGCTGAGTTTAATTCTTCAACTGTCAGAACTCCTGTTCTTTTTGAGTCTCTATTTCGTACATTATGTACGAATCTTAGAGTCCATGCTGTCACACAAAGAACCGTTTTCAATTCACTGTTTTTTTCTAATATCAAAAATAGGGGTCCTCTCTTCTTCCGTTACACAGCTCACTTGAAGTGTCTCTTTGCTCTTTCGTTTTCTTTCTTCCCTTGAACTGTCGTCTGTGAACAAGTCAGCTGGTAATTTTGTCAAGATGTTTCCTCTCTAATTAACCATTCTGGTCCATGCCACCAATGGCTATTACCTTTGATGGTTTCAATCTTCTCTCCTCTGGTGAGTAAATCTGCAGGATTACCTATTCTTGGGCAGTTTGTCCATGATAACGGATCGGATTTCCCTTGTATTTCTTTTATCCTATTTTGCACAAACGGCTTCTATTTTCCGGCATTTCCTTTTGTCCAATGCAAAACTGTACTGGAATATGCCCAAAAATGTAAGGCCAAATCAAACTTCTGCTTCAGTGGCATCTCAACAGATTCAGCTGGTCTAGCTCCTATTAACGCCGACATCAATTCTAGCCCAGGTAATGATAGTTTCTTTAAGGGTGCTACTCTTGCCTTTGAAATCACATTTCTTCAATTTATTTCATCTTTGGTTTCATATCTGAAATATATCACTGCACTATAAGCCTTTTGACTCGCATCTGTGAAACAATGCAACTTGATATTTCTCAATTTCTTTTCTTCGATATCTTCGAAATAATATCTTGGTATGTCAACATTTTCCATCTGTGATAACTCTGTGCACCAATTTTTCAATTTTTCTCTAGTTCTATGGACAATTCTGCATCCCAATTTGCACCCGATTTCCAAACATTTTGCAATCTTATTGTAAATGGATTTAAAATACCAATCGGGTCATATAGACGTTTAACAGTCTTCAGAACTTCCCTTTCGCATAACTTGTCCTTTCTCTTTTTCACATATGCAATCACTTCAGAAACGGCTATTCGTATAACATCCTTCTCTCTATCCCATAGGTATCCCAAAACTTTATTGCTTGCAGCGCATTGAATATCATTTTCTTCATTATTCTACAATTGCTGAAGGGATTCGCTGTTTGTTCTCCATTTTCATATATTAAAGTTCCCCTCATTCAAAATATATTTAACGTCTCTTGATAGTATCATGGCGTCCTTTTCATCTGTTGCGCCTCCAATTAAATCATCCACATATAGACAATTCCTCAGTAGCTTGTATGCATCATCATACTGTTGTTTATATTTGTCTATGTGAACTCTTAGCGTTGCAGCCAGCATAAATGGGCTTGACTTCGCACCAAATATGATTCTAGTCATTCGCAGTATTTTCACTTTGAAGGAGTCGCTGTAATCTATTTCCTCATCAATCCACAAAAATCTAACTGCATCTCGGTCTTCTTTATCAAGAGCAATCTGTAAAAGTGCTTGTTGAATGTCTTCTGTAAAAGCGACTTTATGGTTATGGAATCTGATCAACAAATCCAGCACATCTGGATTTAGGTTTGGTACTACGAGTAAACAATCATTTAATGATGAACAGTTTTCCGCATGAGATGACGCATTAAATACTACGCATAATTTAGTGGTATCCTTGTTTTCCCTGATTACAGCCTGATGTGACATGTAATATATTACATTGCCACTATCATTCTTTGTTTACTTTGCAATTCCCTCTTTTAAATAATTGTTGATAACCTTTCTATATTCTTCGTAGAATTGTGGTTCCTTATTGAATTTCCGAACAAGAGATCTCAATCGTTTCTCAGCCAGGTTGTAATTATCCTTCCATTCTTCTATTTGTTGATTCCACAGAAACCGTGTCACGTACCTATCATCTTCCATTTTCAGATTTTCGCGAAATTCCTCATTAATGCGATTATCTTCTGTTTTATCAGTTTGGTCGATGCTTTCCTTTATTCCTAGCGTTTCAAGATCCCAAAAGTGCTTCAACATTTCGTTAATTTCACAGTCAGGTTTACTTCTACTTGTGCGGGTGGCACTTTTCATAATGTTAATGATAGATTGTGACGCCAGCGCATTTGACAGCGCGAGGAGCCACTAAATGTCCACCCAAAAATAGTTTGTGAAGCGACCAAGGATGGCGTTATCCTACGCACTCTTCCGGTTACAACCTTCCAATAATAGTCAGCTCCGATCAAAACTGATAATTCTAAGTTGTTACATTTTTCCGCTCCATCAGTTAACAACGTTTTTTCTTTTTCACAATAACTTCCTATTTCTTTCCCTTGAGTACTTATCAAAGCACCGCTAATGTTATTTGTTTCCAAAGCCTGAATCTCGATTCTGCGTGTAGTTCTTGCATCTTTTAAAACCAAGCGAACTCTTTTTCTTTTCTCTGTCACTGGTGAATTCGCGGCAAATGAAAATATCGTTAATTGTTCTTCTCCTGTCACTTGTAACTAGAGATCTTTAGAAACAGTTTCCATGACAAATGTCCATTGTGAGCTTCCGTCGAGAAGAATTCGCACGCTAGGACTCGTTTTTCCCACTGCCTTTAGGGTCAGGGTCTGTAACAGAACACTGTTCTCTTGCTGATCTGTGTGCGATACGTGTTTTACAGCTGATGTGCTTCTTTCGGCATCGCACATGAAGGTATTGTGCTTTTGATAACAAAGTTGACATACATCTTTTGATAAACAAAACTTCGCCAAGTGATGTTTTTGAAACAACTAAAGCATCTTCCTTGTCGCAATAAATTACGTCTTTCTTCGCCTATTGTTAAAGGACATCTGTCGAAATCATGATCCGATGAACAAAATAAACAACTTTCTCTAACATAATATTCGTTATTTCTTTGAACGCTGACCCCAGTCCTTCTGACTTCAACGCGTTTTTCATAGGACTCTGGGTTATTTTCTACAGTAGCATTCAGTTCGGCGGCCAAATAAAGCGTTTTTATTTGCTTCATGAATTCTTTTGCGCGCGTGTGATCAGATCGGATGGACATATTGTTTATTGCCTTAACACTCTGAGAATTATTAGGTTTTAATTCTGTGTTTCCGCAAATCGCCTGGGACCGCTCACGAATTTCAGTTTCTTTTCTTATAAATTCCATAACTTCTTCTATATTCCAAATCTCATCAGCTTCCCGAAGTTTGTTGAATTCTAGTACTAATTCACTGGGAATTAATTTCAATATCATGGGACACAACAAACTTTCATAAGTGTCAGAGATTACTCCCAGCGATTCGAGGATTCTTAATTGGACTTCACAATTATCATACAGCTTCCGCAGACCAAAGGTGTATGTTAACTTCTTAACAAGTGGTAGGGACAGTAATTTATTCATATGTGAACTTACAACAACATCTTTTTTCCGAACCTACCCTTAAAAATTTGTATGGCCTTGTCATAATTTGCTTCGGTGATAGGTAATCCAGATATTGCAATAGCAGCTGCTCCGCCCAAATAAGATTTCAAGTACCTAAACTTGTTCAAATTATTTAAACCTTCATTTCAGCGTAGGGTCGTATCAGACTGAACCCAAAAGTTCCAACTAATGCGAAGAAAAGAATATTGCAAAGAATTTTGCAAGCTCTAATTTCGGTAATCTTATCGCTGCTCCGGGTATATTATTTTACCGCGATGTTCTATTCTCTGTTTCGTTCGTGCCGCTTTCTTCAGTCTTTCTGATCATACTTAAACAGCGCTGCGCTTTGGTTTTCCATAACAGCACCTTTTCGTAGTATTCATGACCAGCACAATAATCGTCTTCAAATTCTTCTACAGGAATAACTTTCTCAATTTCTTCACCAACAGAAATCAAATTTTCTTCTTTAATCAGTAACTGAGCTAAATTATTCTCGATAACTTCCCTTTCAACGGGATTCTCTTCAAGAGCTTCCTTTAGTTTATTAATAATAATGGTTGTTAATCTGCGGTTAACCGCTCTTTTTTTTTTAGTTTATCTAATTCCTCCGCTATTACTAATTTTAAGTAATTTCAGTTTCACACTTCAAATTCAATATAGCTGAAAATATTGAAATATTGCCTTCAGTTTATATTTGCTAGAGAGCCCCACGTTGGGCGCCAATAATGTTCTTACTTTTCGCGTTTCAATTCAATTCCGGTAATTAGAGGTATCTATATTTAACGTCTTACTTCTTCCGTTAGTCAGTACACGGGCTCTCCAGCAATTAGGATCTTCTTTATCCAACATCTATGCACACGGTCGTATACACAAGAACATATTCCAAGAGAGTTGCACATCAAAGGTATACTACTAATTTATTGCAGATCATTTTATATGAATTAGATGTAAATACACAAACACTCGCACACACTGAATATTTCGTCGTTTGTCTTTTGCGTCATAAGTTTTAATGTCATTTTTCACATTGCGGCCTCTGCCGTATCATTTCTTCCGCCTTTTCCACTCGTTCTCACATGTCCGCCATCATCTCACATCTGGCGTTCGCCTCCTCCGCTGCGCCCTCTGTCGGCGAAGTCCCAACACAGACCATGGAGTCTTCTGTTTTTGAGATGCTTCGAACCTTGGTGCGGTAGCTGATGATCATTTTTTTAACAAACGTCAAATCACTACCTATGTCCATTGTGCTCACGTGCCACACTATAACTGAACAAACCTGCCCGGCCGCTTATATATCCCTAGTGGTCGCCAATGTCACATGCACTGTGTGACGCGCCTGGAAGGGTACACTGTGATTCCGGGGGTGGTCATATCATTCTGATAAAACAATGTACGTTTATGAAAAGTACAGTTACTCTGACACAAAGTAACTTAGAATAGATATCTACTGTTGTAGTAACACAGTTTTGGACATTCCTGTGTCTTGCTATGCGTATGGTTGTACCACTTTGAAGTTTCATATGAAAATAAAATTACATATTTTGTCAATTCAAACATGCTTTTTCCTTAATTACTGCGAAGAATAGAAGACCCAGATGTAAATCTTCCATAGCGCATAGGCAATATTTTGGCTCCTAAGATCTCAATACAGCAGTTCGCTGGCGTGTGGATATGGATCTAGAACGTCGAAACAGTAATCGTTGGGGTCTACCCTTTTTTTCTTTTTGTTTTTCTTTCAAGAGTTTCTCTCCGCGTTGCTGATTATACAGCCACTGGTACCGTAGCACATGAAATACGCTATCGTAGTTTCATGTCCGACCACCGCGGCTCTGTACAAAAAACGAGTGGTAAATCCTGTTTTCTGTGAATTACTGGTCAACATAAAGAGACCTGTTTTTCTACCTGCGTTTTGTACTTCCGGATTGTAATGAAGAAATTATCATATTTTGCTTATTTCTGAGATTTAAAAATAATTTCCAAGTAATTGTGAAGAGTTGAATGTATCCTTTTTATGGATTCAAAAGGTTTTATATTTATATTTAGCAATAGCTAGCGTGAATTCTTATCCTTCAAGTTATGTATGAAATTCTATTATCGCAAAAGATTTAAATGGCTTTATTTTTCTGATACGAAGGTATCTTTAGTTTTTAAAAATACGCATCATATTTCCAACATGCAACAAATTACAACGAAATTATGTTCGCAGGAAAATATTTGTATAAGTAGGTACAATAAGTTAGATAAATTTTGATTTACGCATTTCCATTAATTAAATATCATATTTGATGGAGATAAGGAGTATCCTCTACTAAAAGAGGATTCTAATGCTGATAGGACAAATAACCAATGTACGTTGCTAAGGGGAAAGTTTCAAACCAAATAAATAGAGTAAAACTCTAACCATTATCAAAATTTCGGTAGCCTACGTTTCCAGAAATATGGTTACTTTCGGGTAACAGAACGATGTCTCAGTGAATGTACCTTATATATTGAAGAAGATATTGAAGAAGATTAAAATGTCCGTCGATGCACGATATTAAAATCACTAAAAGCTAAGATTAATTAATACCTTTAATTACAAAATTAGCATAGTAATAATATATTTTACATATATTTTGAAATAATTTCCTTCCGCCATTATATTTCCCATTCTAAAAATTCGTTTCCTGAAATACTGACTGGCAATATGTAAAAGTCCAATAGTTCACTTTCGTATTCTTCAATAATCAGTTACACGAATTTCAAAAATTACAATGCAGCAATGTACGTTCTTGTTGCCTAAGTATGACAAAATGACTGAAATTCAGAATTTGAGAAATGCGCAAATTACAATGTTTTCAATTATGATGTAGAAAGAAATAGTTAGTACAACACGGATGAAAATATCTGATACAGCTCTTGAGGTACGTGCGCCATGAAAGCCTATGTTCAAATTTAAAGAAGTGTTTCGCAGCATTTAAAAAATTCATATTTTTATTATGATTAAGAACGATTCGATTTCTCGAAAAAAAGTAAGTGTTTATATTTCCGAGTACGCAGAACACTTAAGTTGCAAATGCTGCGCCTATCCCATGCATTGGAGCTGAAGATCAGCGTATTGCATTGCCTGTGATGAAGTGTATCACAGGAAATCATTAAGTATTATTTTAGTGCTGTCAATACAGATTACTGATTTGAGAGTACACCATAATTTATAGCGAGAACAAATAACAGATGACCTTATGGTTGTGGTGTATCAAACAAAAGGAAACGTCATTACCGTGTAAAATAATTAGCATGTGTTCCTCCGTTTACGAGAAAATTAAAAAAAACATAAGGAAAGATGTATTCCATTTTTTTTTTTGCAATTCACCAAACCATGTTTAATAAAAAATGCAAGTTCAATTCCTGAAAATTTACCATTTCGGAGGCCACGCGTATTGTCGTCGCACATCATAAATATTCTCAAATGCGTACTTAATGTGGGTTGGATTTGCGACTATTGAAATTTCTCCATTACAGAAAGAAATTTTTACAAGAACCCGCACTTATCTCAATTAGTTACAGAAGCACAAATACGCAAGAATCAACATTGTTCCGTGAAATTTCTTCGGAATTTGTTATAACAAGATATAATATGTTATCCATTTCAGTGAGTGTGCATTACTCTGAAATATATGTAAAAATAGATATTCGCAATATTTTCAAACCTGCAAACTCTTCAAAGAACGGCTAGTGATATATAACATGAAACAACATGGAGAAACTTAGAGGAGCCAAACAGAGAAATGAAATAATTATCAGATGAATCATAATCTAAGGTTATAAGTGCTGAGAAAAATGTGAGGCTACAGGCAGCACATTTAAAATTCAACAAAAAGCACTTCATACTTAAAAGCAAATACCTCAGAATTACGGCTTTTATATGTGTCTTGAAGGACGCTAGCTGTGATCACGTATGTGTATAAATCTTATGCGATTCTAACTGTATATTTCTACTAATATGCAGTCGCATTTTTCTCAATGATTATAACAGCACATTATAAAGCTAACAGTATTGTTCAACAGTCCACGACAGAATTTGTTTGTTAAAATAAATAAAACCTGCGAGATATACTCGTTTCTATATGTACAGTAACGAACAAAAGTACTTGGCGAAACACTTTTCGACCATAATTTTTTTCTGCTGGACTAAATCGGGTCATTTTGGGATATGATATGTGTTATTCAGTTGTAAACACGACCCATATGCAGATGGATCGGAAACCTTAACACAGATCAGGAACCGAGCTGAATCGCGAAGATCATACAATTGACCAACAAAGTAGGTGTGTATCACATTCATTTAATGCAACGATAACAGAAAACAAGTACGAGAAAACGACAAAACAATAACTAATACTTAGTAGGATAACCACGAGACTTAATAACAGCTGCACAACGGGCCCGCATCGAGTCCATTAGTTTCTCGACGGTGACCTGCGGATTTCGCGCCCATTCTGCAGACAGTTGGTCGAACTTCTGTGCCCTATTCCGGCAGGTTTTCTTCTCACATCGTCTCTCCAGCTCCTCCCACAAGTGCTCGATGGGGTTGAGGTCTGGAAATTGGCTTGGCCAATCTAGAAGTGTGACCTGTTGCTGCTGGAAGGCTGCCATCGCTATTCTGGAGGTGTGCTTCGGGTCGTTGTCATGCTGCATGATCCATCCGCGTGGCATGTTCTGGTTAGCCCATGGGAAGACATCGCTGATGAGCATGTTCGTGTAGCTCAGGCCGGTCATTATTCCGTCAATGTTGATGATGGGGCCTGTTCCATTGCGAGAAAAGGCGTCGTAAACCATGAGCGATCCTCCTCCGTGCTTGACAGTCGGATGAATGAACTGGGGGTTGAATCTCTGCAAAACGGACGTCGTACGTATCGGAGGCCAACACTTCCTAACAAGTTGAACTTGCTCTCGTCGGTGAAAAGCACCATACTCCAGTCCACCGCGGTCCAGTGTCGATGACGGCGAGTTAAAGCGACTCTGCCTCTTCGATTCTTGACTCCGATGAGTGGTTTCTTGGCGGGGCGTCGTCCATTCAATCCACCAGCAATAAGACGACAGGAGATGGTCATTCGGCTGGGGTTCAGGCTGTCGCTGTCGCGGAATTCGGTGGCGATGTCCACAGCAGTCAAGGTGGGATCAGCACAAGATCGACGGAGGATGCGTCTGTCCTGACGCAACGTAGTGGAACGAGGCCTACCACATCACGGACTGTTATCGACGATCCCAGTCTTCTTATAACGTTGCAGGATAGCTGAAATGGACTGGTGTCGGATCTTCAGGGCCCTCGAAATGTCGGTGACGCGCATTCCGGATTCCATCATGTTCACGGCCGCCTGGCGAGCTCCAACAGTGATTTCCGCCTTTTTATCCATTTCTGAATACCTAAGATTGACTTATTATCACACTACACATCACAAAACCCATAAAAATCACAAGAAAAACATTAATACATGCAGCAAACAAATGAAAAATAATTGGCGACACTTGAATATGGTCCTTTTCGAACGGCAAATTCGCTCTGAGCGGAATACAAACTACGCGGCATTGTAACCCACGAATCATCACATATCATATACCAAAATGACCCTATTTGGTATAGCAGAAAAAAAATTGTGGTCGAAAAAGTGTTTCGCCAAATACGTCTGTTCGCTACTGTATATATGTATGATTTGTGCATAACAGCAGTTGTAAAACTCCCGAAAAGTACCTCTCTAGCCTTCCCGCTTTTTCATGGGAAAAAACTGTATTCTTCACCGCTGTTTTCCAACTTTTGGTTTCAGAGTACTGTTTGATGAAATTTTTCATATAACTGCACCAAAGGTCGGAGGTGTGCGTAAGGTAAGGGCAGCCATACGTGTTGCCGCATTGTTGCACAATTTCGACCGAGACGTCGCTCCAGGATCCATAGATCTGTTGTTCCGCTCCGCAGAACTCGAAAGAGCCCTCCTGTATCTTTTTATTTCGACATTGGAGAGATAAAAAGATACAGGGTGGCTCTTCTTCCGTGTAAGTGTATGTTAATTATTTTCGATTTGGATAAAAATGTGGTATCATATTTCACGACCCACACACAATTATACGCAATTTGAAAATTAATAAATCTCCATGACGTAAGTTTGTGGCGTCACAGAATAGAATCCCAGATGTATCATTGGAATCCGGTTACAAAGAGATTCACTCAGGATCCTCAGCAAAATTCATGTCTTACATATCAAAACTTTTTTTCAGATTCAGGGTTATGTCGATTTCACTTAATATAAAATTAGGATTTCTACAGACAGCTGAATCAGTCAAAAGAGAAGTTTCATTTTCATAGGCTTTATGCTTTTTGCAAAGCAATAAAATGAATTAAAATTTATAAGTTGATTTCCTTTATTTTCGTCGCCAATTCGGATTTAAATAAATTTATATCGTAATAACTTCTACTTCGAAACATAAATTTTACAACTGAGTTTAACATTTTGAAATATACTTTAAAAGCATTTTACATTTATAAGTCTTTGGTCATATCTTCGAAGAAAAATTATTTGAAAAATTATAACCGAAGTTATAGTGTACTACTCATATTGTAATATTGTATGCTGACTTACCAAATGCAATGAAACTATGTGATTAAAGCAGACATTCATGTAAATTTACAGATAATGTTTCAAAAAGTGCAGCAAGGGACGTGAGCAGAATGTAAATAAAATCATTCTCACTTTAAGGAAAACACATCTGTGCAAATAATTCTCTTTTTTTTTAAGAATTGGTAGTCTCGAGAAAGATGATAAAAGTGTTCCTCCAATCACCATGCTTTGAATGCAAGCAAATGCAATTTTTCAAACTAAGTGATATTTGATGCTTCGAAAAGAAAGCTCAAAAAACCGAGGTATAGACGAGTTGTCGTGTTAAACGGATCGTGAATAATTCTAATATGACTTAATGGTTTTACATAGGATTTATAAATCATTTTACACCCTTAATATTGAAAGCAGAGTTTTCTTTCCTCAAATTTTACCACACACAAAGATCGCTTTCCATTAAGGTATCTTTCGCAGAAGTTGTAGATTTGTTATTGAGTTGTGTCTACGGAAAAAACGAATTAGTTAGAATACCGTTCTGGTTATACACTGAATGGCCACTTTATTATGACCACCCCTCAGTATTTAGTTGGGCCACCTTTTGCCTTTAATACTGCGTCGATTCTTCGTAGCATGGACTCCACGAGATGTTGATAGGTGGTTTATGGAATCTAAGACCATGTTTGATGAATAGCACTTTCCAGGAACGTAAGATTACAGAGTTGTGGATCAAGCTGTCTGATGGCTCGTTTAAGTACATCCCACAAATTCTCAATGGGGTTGAGATATGGAGATTGCGGGAGCCACCTAAGCAAAATAAACTCACCAGCATGTTCCTGAAACCAATCCTGTACAATACGAGCACTATGGAGGACGCATTATCTTGTTGACAGTAGCCATCGCCATCGGGATATACCATCCACATGACAGGATGCACTTGGTCCGCAACGATGTTTAGATAAGATGTGCCAGTCAGAGGTTGATCAACATGAATTAAAGGGCCCAAAGCATGCCAGGAACACATTTCCCAAACCATAACGTCGCCTCTACCAGCTTGAAGGATTGTATGAATGCATTTGTGGTCCATGCTTACGGGCTGTTTCCGCCAAATTCATACTCGGACATCAGCAGGGTGCAACTGAAAACGTGATTCATCGGACCACATAATTTGTTTTCAATTATCGACTGTCCAATCCGTGTGCTCCTGTGCGAACTGGAGACGTTTTCTCTTGTTAACTGCAGACAGCAAGGTATTCAAACCGGCCTTCGGCTGCCATATCCTATCCAATGCAGTGTACGACGAACAGTGCGTGCAGAGATCATTTGAAGGGATCCTTGATTAAGTTGGTCTGTTATTTTCTGCACTTTTGTCCTTCTGTTGTCTGTTACCAGTCTGGGCACTCTCCGTTCCGCCCGAGCAGTCATCAGTCGATGACGACTACACGTTACACGTAGATACCCAGTTTTTTGGCTGACAGTGTGGTCTTTAAACACTCTAACAACAGCTGCACTGGAAAATTTCATGAACGCGGCGGTTTCGGTGATACTCACTCCACGGCTCCGAGCTCCTACAATCACCCCACGTGAAAAGTCCGTCAAATCGCCTTTTTTACCCATCTCGTCACCTAATATTACTTGTACTACTGTCACAAGCACAAAGCTTTCCGTTTTTATACTAACCTTGCTCTCTGGCGGCAACAGCGTGCAACCATAGCTCATTTGCTTAAAACTGTCAAATGGTCTTAATAAAGTGCCAACTCGGTGTAGTTTCCGAAAATAAGCTTTCAATCTTAATAGGCTACTGAATCAAAGCGTTAAACAGAATTGATACCTCGGAGAAGAAACTTTAAAATAAGCCATATTGGTCCAGCACATTGCGTACCATGATTCGTATTACGTAATTTTGTTTCATTTCAAGAGCAATTTATACCTAACTTTCTGTCGATGACGCAACTGCAGTCATTTTCTCAAGAGACTTAAAGGGAACGGGGATACTATCTATAGTTGATCCAATGTCAGTTTCATGTTTTTCTTTTTTCCAGCCCTTCGGACAGCCGGTAATGTTTGCAAGTATTTCACAAAAAAAACACCTGTTCTTTAAGAAATACAAAAGACTGAAATCTCACTCGACACACTTATTTTCAAGCACTTTAGAAAGTAGAACGTGGAGTGTGAAAAATAGATTAAGAAAGTTACTGTGACACTTGTTTCTTGTTGCGACTAGTATCTTATACCTCGGATGAAATTATCTAGGGAGACCATTTGTGAATGTTCTGCACTTTGCTGCACCAGCTGTTTTGTGAAACAAAAAGCACGGACAAAAGAATCGTAAATGGTGAAAAACACCAAATGATGAACAGGCATTTTGACCTATTAGGTCGCAAAGCACTTTGTTAATGCAGTGCAAATGTAAGGCGGCTGAGTGTCACTTCCGTTTCGTTGGTTCCACTGTGCTCCCGTTGCAGCATGTACTACAATTTTGGATTAATTCTGTGCTGGTATCAAAATTAAATCTCACCAATCCGAGAAACCCATCTCTGAAGATGCATGTTTTGTGTGGTGGCTGTGAGGTGTTTTTTATTTATTTTTTACTAAACCCAACATTGTCAAAATTTTTGGGATGCGGCAATTCTGTTGTTATTTCTTTGATGGAACGGTGCATAACAGGAGTTAATGCTTTTAATCATTAATGTGATTCTATTGTCATGACACTTCTTTGGATTTTTTATTGGAGGTTTAACGACCACCGTGAGCAACTCAATGGGCTATAAGCAGTCGCCCGTCCCTAATTTAGGGTCACTGGTTCCAGGGAAGGGAGAGAGCCAGTGCCGTAAGAAAAACACAACATCCATGCCTCACCGGGATTCGAACCCGGACCCCTTCGGACGAATGATCATAGGCCAACGCCTTAGACCACTGCGCCACCGGGGCGGCCTTCTTTGGATGAATGAGGTAGATGTTTTTGGCTACGATAATTTTGATGAAGATTGATGTACCAATTTCGATATTTTTGGTTTCTTTTTTCCTGTGCAGTCTCTTTAAAACTGAACATTCAACACAGAAAGAAAAAGCACAAAATCCTTAGCGGTTACACTGCAGAGCAATGCGAAAATATGAATAAGTATAAGAAGAAATAACGAATTAAAGACGACGCGGCTCATCTAGTGTTAGAATCATTGCATATTAATAACAGACGCCGAATTTCTGTACCGTTAATAGCTCGATTACACACAGAGCAAATACCGACCTTTTCTTTCATGAAACGAAGGTTAAAAATTTTACAGCACAAACTTCAATAATTTTGAAAAACTCTTTCTGATTACTGTTCCCTCAAATGATTTAATCGCCAGCTTGCAAACACAACCAGGTCCTGGAAGACGGGAGGGGGACGTCACGCAGTAGGTCCTAGCTCCTTGAAAGGAGAAATTTGAACAGATGTTAAGACTGGAAAGTAGTAATGAAAAGCAATGAAAAGTTTACAGAGTTTATTTCACAGATTATATGCATTGCCAAATGGTGGAATGGTAAGCCGGAGAAAAGTTGTATCTCATACCGTGAGCTACTTAAAATTGTTTAACTGCTGTTTTGTTTTGTTCAATAAGTTAGACGCGGAATTCAATACTAATACTAAGTTGGATCTGAGGTTATACTACGATCTGAATAATTAATTTAGTTTTGTGTCTGGTCTGTTTTTGTTCATGAAATGATTGACATTCATAGTTAATTTATTTAATTAGTTATTTATTTTACTTATTTAAGTAACAGATGCTGCATGCTTTCTTGTTTTCAGTCTTTTTTAACTGTCATTGCTTTTGCATTGGGTAACGTACGCTTCTTTTGGTGACCTTTGCAAAGCAAGTAAATCAAATAATTTTACTGTCATTGCTTTTGCCCCGCGCAGCTTACGCTCCTTGTGCTGCCCTTTGCAAAGCAAGTGGAATCCATTTAGTGTCAGCTTAAAAGAAATGATGGGTAAGAGAAGGGAGCATTAGAGCTGTCAGAATACGCGGGGAAGCTTACGATACGGTGCCTTAAATCCACAATCAGATAAAAAGAAGAGAGTTGCCCCCTTGGATCAACACATTAGTCAGTCAGTGGGCGAGAGAGTTGGAGCGTGAAACGAAATTCTCAACCGGGCCTCTAATACTTATTGTGCAACATAGCCCACATAAAAGAAGGTTCACAACCTATTCCGCCACCCATCCTACAGAACGATGCCTTGAATTAATATCAGCAGGGGTTCAATGTATGATGCCCTTTGATACAAGATGCAAACTCAAGCAGCTCATTCAGTGAGATGCCAGTGACTACGCGCGATCACGAATGTTCTTTACTCCATAAAAAAACGGATATTTTTATGTTTCTATAATTATAATTTAGTTTTGTGATAACTTTCTAAAACACTACATGTCTTTTATATCAGGAGGTTGAATTTGTCTTGTGAGAAATTATTTAAATAATTGTTATTAGGTCACTGTTTTAAGCTAAAAACTATACAACTCAGTCTGAGCCTTAGAGTTTCAGATGACTGTGATTTGAGAAAAAAAAAGGAAATTAAGTGTGGGATTCGACAACTTGGCGCGGAGTATTCCCTTCCCTGTAGTTCTATTTCGTGATGTCACGTCTGTTCTGTTGTAAAAAAGGGAGACAGCTTACCGTAGAGAATGGTGTTCTTCATTGTTTAATTTAAAGAATTAAGACCCTTCACACAATAATAGAGAACGCAACTCGTACGTGAAAAATTAAGTTTTGACACAGTACAATTTCTCAGATTTCCAAATTGCTCCGTATAGCTTCCTGGAATTGGGCTTTAATTTATCACTTGCCATTGTTGTTATCTTTATTATTTTTAGATTATTTATTGCTAATTTAAATAGCGATATTATACACGGCTTAACTGATGATATGTACTTTTATTTTTCTTTGACGATGCTAGATTCTTTACTCCCATTCTGTCGCTCATGCCAAAGCTTTGATTGAGTTCTCTTACTCTTTCCCATGGCCTTTCGCCAGTATTCTGCCGGTGTTAGCCTGTTCGCACAATCTGTAAGATAGCCTTATCTTTGGAAAGAAACATAATGAGGGATACTGGGTCTACATATTGTTGCACATTTCCCGAATTCCCATGTAAATGCTATATAGAAGGAAGAAACATAAATCATATTTTTCTTACAGTGCGTA
The DNA here is from genome assembly GCA_039090855.1 of Macrothele yani. NCBI lineage: Eukaryota > Metazoa > Arthropoda > Arachnida > Araneae > Macrothelidae > Macrothele > Macrothele yani. The sequence goes on from JAYWMT010000261.1 coordinate 42,808, forward strand.
TTTTTTTGCAATTCGTAAACTGCTTTCTATAACGGCATGTCTGGGTGATGATTTGTTTATGTTTTTTTCTTTTTTGTTTCTTAATCTGTGTTTTATAATGATTGATATACGATGATTTAATGTCTTTAAATATTGTTACTGAATCCAGCCTATTTATGTGTAATTACGAGATGGCGGCGATAATATTTCTGAATTTTCCAATTTCGTCCAGATAAATAACTTTGCAATCGACGTCCATCCATTATATTTTAGACTTATCAAATAAATAAATAAATAATTGCGAGAGTTCTTTATCTTATATTCTGCGGCCGCGCTAACAGGTAATTGATGACTCGCATATTTTTTCCTATTTGTTTCAACTCCCTACTTGGTTTAGCAGAGAGCGTTAACCAAATACTGGAACTTTTTTTTTTGTATACACTGAACTCGATCTTTTCAATATTTATATATAAATAATGTTTTAAGGAATTTACTGAAACTTATTTCAATATTTTTCTTGCTGAACATGAAGTTCTGTGACAATGGTTCGCCACATATCCAGGCTGCTTCTTTATGAAAAGAGCATATTTTTGATCATTAATGTTATATTTACTCCCGAGTTTCACTTCGTAAGTGCTGTCAATTTTTTCTATAGTTTTTGTGTGAAATTTAAACAGGAAGAAAGGGTGACCCATAATTCTGTGATGTATTGGCCATTTTTACTAAAATGTATGAAATATAAGGTGATTTGATTTACTGATTGAAACTTTGTCAACTGCATATTCTATATTTGTCACGAATGTTTAAATTTCAAGCGCAAGTTGAAAAATGCCTAGTAAGAACTTTGAAATGCCTAGTTAGAATGCATGAAATGTGACAGTTTTTCTCCATTTCAAATGTTAGGTGAAACAGTTAATTAAATACACATTTAGAACACTGATAGAGTGACAATTGAAATTCGTTTTGCCAAAGCTTAGAAAAGCAGTTTGTATGCTCCGAATAACAGAAGATGGAAATATATAATTGATAGGTGTCGAAGTAAACGAATGTTTCTTTAGGCACTTTATAATTGAGCTTTGCTATCGGAAATTAAACTTTTGTCACCAGTCTTGGTGATCTGATGTTAGCAGAAATTGAATAATAAATTAAAAAACAGATCAAACATATCTATTTAACAAGAGAATCTTTGGAATCAATCTTTTACAAACAACAATGTCGTTCAAAATGGAATGCGTGATCTCCTCATCGTACTTACGTATATACTGACATGCTAGTAGGTAAGGCACACCTACTTATGTCAAATAAATAGCTAAATAATATTCCACTACTACTCTCTTGAATACTTGCTTCGGGTTACATTTGTATTTTCTGACTGGTAACTGTGACATATAATCTAACACGACTTTAACTTGGGTATAAAATGATGTGCTGACACCTGCCAACAGATTCAGGATTGACCGAGTTCATATTGCTATATGTGGTTTATTTGTGAACTGGTTTATTATTATTATAACTAAATATAATAGCAGGTAGGAAGGGAAATGCGGCTTCGAATAAATCTACAGCTACTGCATCATTTTCTGACAGTACTGGAATTGTAAACATGGACCTCATAATGGTTACCTTGAGTGATATAAACTCAAAAATTCAGCAATCAAATGATAAAGTTAAACAATATCTCAGACACTCATTAGATGAGATAAACGCGAAACTGGAACAATTATCAGATATCCAAAAAAAAAATTTCAGAATATAAAAAAAATGGTTGACCTTGTTGCAGTAAAATATAAAGATATTTGTAATAAGTATGAGTCCCTTGACAGAGATAATAACGAACTTAATGCAAAACAGGATTTCTTACTAAAGGATAATTATATTAAACAACATCAAATTCAGAAACTAAACTGTGAAATTAATGAACTAAATCAATATTACCGAGATAAGAATTTGGAATTACATGGGATTGACTTAACATTTACCAACAATGAGTCTGAGTTGAGGACTTACATTGATAGATATGTTGATAAACTTGGAATTACAAATTATCACCCAACAGATATTGATATCCTTCACCCACGCAAATATGATGCATTTGGAAAGCCAAATGAGTTGTAATTGTACAATTCAAATCTCAAACAGCAATGGACAGTTGACTAACTAAGATAAAGACTGTTATATTGAACTCAGAAATAAATACTATTTTGCCAGCAACTAAAATATTTATCAATGGCAATTTAATCCCAGTTTACAGACATTTATTTTGTAGTGCAAAATAATTACTGTAGCAAGAGAATATTAAATATGCAGGGGTAAAAAACGCCGGGGTTTTTACAAAAAGAATGACCATGACCCAAGGAAAAAAAAAACATTTCTTGGAAGAATTATATGAACTTGATCTGGTTCCTTGATAGAAGGTCTCATATTTTGTATGAGGATATGGTACGATTTTTTTATTTGATAGAATAATTTCCATTGTGTTCATAGTGTGATGGTTCGTGGGATGTCCATATTGTGCTGTAACTAAAACTTAGGTATGATTTCTTAATGTAATTTGATACTGCCAGAAAAGGGAACTATACCTACTGTTCCCTTGTGTGGTAGTGCTTGTTCTCTTTTTTGTATGGTGCTAATAATATATATATATATATACATACTTTAAATCTTACATAGTGCTTATAACAGCATGATTTACACTTAATCTTCAGTAGAGGCATGACTCTATTTTTGTAAATGCCTCAAGAACTGGTTTTTGATTTTCCTACTAATTTCTGATTGGAAATGTCTTAACAGAGCATTTGGTTGTGAACATTGCATTTATTTTCCTTGAAAATATTATGCGGGTAGGTTTCTTGAGTTTCCAACTAAATTTTGATTTGTGATTATTTTAATAGAAGAGAGTAGATAGGTTTTCTACTATCCTTCTTTTTTCATTTTCTTTCATTCTTATTATTCCTTTTTGTTGTGTATAAATAATATTATTGTGTATGAAATTGAGATATGAGACTTACCTGGAATGTTAGAATGATTAGTATTTGTACTTATGGTGAACGATTTGTATTATGTTTATGACTTTATGATATACTATCCTATTATTGATAAAGAAAGGGGATCACACTTATCATTTTCATAGATGTTACGGGGAGTGAATTTTGAACTCTTACAATTTAAGGATATAATTCCTACTAACAAACAGCAAGCAAATAGACAAATTTAATGCAAGGTAATTTATATACAACACAACATATAAATAATATCTCTTATTGTAGTTCCACAAATTCATTGAAAATTATTCATATTAATGCGAGATCCTTAGTAAAGAAACTCACTCTTCAAACAAAGATCTTCCCTCTTTCCACGTTTATAAGTGAGTCACGGAAAAATTCTCTTTGGCCGCCACCTGCAGTCGAACCCAGGGTCTCCTAGTTATGCGCCGGATATGCTTCCGCAACACCACAGCGGCCTGGAATTCTTCCAGACTCACACACGCTTACTGCCAAGCCAATTTGGCAGGTTGCTTATTGGAGCCCCGCACAATGCTGGGGATTCACCAAAGATGGTAAGCAGCAACTGAAGAAATAATTAGAAGGCCAATGCAGGTAGCATTAATTTTAATAATTAATACTACCTGCTATATATTATGTCTATATTAAACTCACTCTTATCGAGGCACTAATTCAGGTTACTAATTTACAAATAGATATTTCATGTATAACAGAGAGATGGGTTCCCAGTGAAAATTATAGTGTTGGCTTGGGTGGCTATAAGATTTTTTATCAAAATGGAACCAACTCAAAAGGAGGTAGAGTGGCCAGTTACGTTACGGATACCTATCATGTTTATACAGTTAATAAAAACTTAACATTTACTGACTCTCCCATAGAAATTTTGTCAATAGAAGATCAACACACTATTATAATGGTGTTCTATAGCCCTCCAGGATGAAATAAAACTCTGTTCTTCGATAAATTAACACAGGCATTCAATTATGTGAATTTAACCTGGGAAAATGGATTTTTATTGGGTGTCCTAAATATTAATATTTCTATTACTAATTCACAGACTCAGTACTTTAATAAAATATTAACTGCTGCTGGATTTATCAATATAATGTTATATCCAATGAGAGTTACACCTCATACAGAAACGATTATTTATTTATCACAAACAAATCCCCAAGATTCAGTTTTATCAGGAGTTATAAACTATTATATCAGTGACCATTTACCAATTTTCACAGTTTACGCTTTACACATGCAGTGAAGAAACAGTTAATAAACAAAAAAATAGGATTAATAAATTCTAATAACCTGTAAAATTTTCGGAACTTGCTTTAAACTATAAATTGGAAAAATTTCGTCCCAGCGGAAAATCCAAATATAGCATATAATTTATTTACAATATTGTTAAAAGACTCATACGATCAAGCTTTTCCAATAATAACGAAAAGTAACAAAATTAAAAAGAATAGGAAACCATGGATAACAAGTAATCTCTTAAATCGAATAAAGAAAAAAATAGTCTGTGTTCCAAATTTATTAAAAGTAAATTACAAGTCGACTTCCAGAATTTTAAAACATTTAGAAATCAATTTATTTCATATATTCGAAAGTTAAATAGAAATTACTACACTAATATATTCTCTCAAAATAACCCCAAACTAACATGGAAGCATCTGAATCTATTACTGGGGGAAAATATCAGCCAAGTTACGCCGCAATATTTAACCAAATCAACTTAAAAAATAACTGATAAACAGGCTATAGCTAATGAGATCAACAATCACTTTACATTGTCACCACAATTGACCAAGCAACAACTTACATTTTTGGGAATCCATTATACAAAATCCTACAAAATCTGTCAAGACTTAATACTTTTCATATGTTGAAAATTACAATTACTGAACTTACTCAAGCTTTAAACCAAATCAATACAAATGTCGGACCTGGCTACGATAAATTTTCTTCAATAGCCATAAAATTTGTGGCAGATATCATGGTTCAGCCGTTGTTGCAGATCTGTAACCTTACACTTTAAACCGGAATATTTCCAGATGCCTTAAAAATCTCGAAAATCACTCTGAAATATTAGAATGGGTCAACAAACGACATAAATAATTATCGCCCAAACGCAAACTTATAATTTTTTGAAAAAATACTTGAGAAATTTATTCATACCAGATTATTTTCCTACATTCAAAGATATAATATATTTCATCACAGACAATTCGAATTTGTACCAAATAAATCAACCGAAATAGCATATTACGTACACAAAATATAATTCAACAACATCTCTTACAAAAACAAATCACTATAGCAGTCTTTCTTGATCTTTCAAAAGCATTCAATGCCCTAAATCATGATATATTACTTCATAAGTTAAATATACCGCCCCGGTGGCGCAGTGGTCTAAGCGATGGCCTCTGATCATTCGTCCGAACGGGTTCCGGGTTCAAATCCTGGTGAGGCATTGATGTTGTGTTTGTCTTACGGCACTGGCTCTTTCCCTTCCCTGGAGCCAGTGACCCTAAATTAGGGTCTGGCGACTGCTTATAGCCCATTGAGTTGCTCACGGTGGTCGTTAAACCTCCAATATAAAAAAAATAAGTTAAATATTATTGGACTCCGGGGATCTAGCTATAATTTATTTAAGAGTTACTTGTCAGAAAGAAGGCAATACACCCAGATTCATCAGAATCGATCTATAATCATAAACTGTGGGGTACTCCAAGGATCAGTTCTTGGTCCTTCATTTTTTAATTAATATATTAACGACTTATTTGCAGCATTAAAAGTTAATGATACAATCCTATATGCAGATGACGTAACTATTATCTTAAGGGGAACTAATATGAATGAGCTTACACTAAGAACTAATACTGAGCTAAAATTAATAACAGATTGGCTGAATGCAAATGAATTATTTGTTAATATTAACAAAACGGGATGTAAGGTCAAATGATGCATAACATCACAGCCTTCCCTTGACAAATGTCCACCTCGCCTTCTCTTGGGGTATCCCCTTCCCACTAGACGGGATCTGACGCTACTAGCGGTATAACTATACCATCGGGATTAGAGGAAATTCTATCCCACACTCCCCAACCCGCTTTCCCAGCGTTGTGAGTTATTGCCAAATCCCTCCAAAATGACTCCAGAACTTAAATCTTGGTACTCAGTCTCCGGCAGCGGCAGCTAGAATGTACCTGTCCAGAGCAGCGGCCAGTGCAACATGACGGCAGAGGGTGCTAAGAATCACCGGAGGACCGGACCGGACTAGACTGCCATTTAATGCTGACCTTGTCTACTTAGAATGGACGCTCCCTATCTTCTCCTTCAAGGCTTCTTGAATTGGAAGAGGAACTACAAAGGATCAAGTGGGACATCGTCGGGCTAAGTGAGGTAAGGAGAAAAGGAAAATATCTCATTGAAGAGAAAAGTGGACATCTCTTCTACTATCGTGGAACAGATACTGGCAGAACTAGTGGTGTAGGATTTATAATAAACAAGAAACTGAAGGATAAAGTTGCAGAAGTTGAAAGTTCCTCTGACAGAGCTGCACGACTCGTTATCCAACTCTCAAGAAGTTACCAGGCTGAGATTATTCAAACTTATTCACCCAATACAAGTCATTCTGAAAAAAAAAATTGAAAAATTTAATGAGGAAATTCGTCATTTAAATAATAAAGGCAAGCAGCATTGAAGATAATTATGTGAGATTTCAATGCAAAAATAGGACAACGGCAACAAATTAAACTTCAGTAGGTAAATTCGGTCATGGCAACAGAAACTAGCATGGGAATACTCCCGTAGAGTTTGCAGAGGCAGAAGCGTTTTTCATCATGAACTTCTTTTTCAAGAAAAAGCCGCAAAGGAAATGGACATAGAGGCATCTTAATGGATGGAAAAGTTGAATTGATTTTATTATGTGTAACAAGAAATTTGTCATCGAATACTGCAGTGTGCTAAACAAGTTCAACACAGGTAGTGACCATAGAATGGTAAGATGTAAGATGCACCTCATTGTGAAACTCGAGCGTGGCAAGCTTATAAAGCAAACAAAGTGTATTGATGTGACCAACCTTAAAAAGCATCATAATATCTTCAAATTAGAACTGAAGAACATATTCTCTATTCAAGAAAGTCTAACATCAGAAGAAGTGGACATCACTGAAGTTTACAGAAAAGTAACCAGTGATCTTAAGGGAACAGCAACAAAATTATCTGGGTCTAAGAACAAGTTGCATGTGAACAAATTATCAAGAAAACTCAAAATGTTGATGCAAAAAGAAGAGAGATGAGGACAACTAAAGAAGATGTGACTTCCAAAATGGAATACATAGAGCTGTGCAAGACAGTACGAAAAAGTATCACTGAATACGTAAAGAAATTCAATTGTGAACTAGTGAGGAAAGCAATTGAAAACAACCAAAGCCTGAAGATAGCAAAGGGACATCTCAGTAAGGGAAGAAAACAGATTATGACACTGAGAAAAGAAGTTGGTTCTGTGACGAGAAATAGAGACGAAATTTTGACAAGAGTGAAATATTTCTATTCCAAATTATATGAAATGGATGATACATGTACTCCACACATCATGAAAGGTACCAGTACCAGAGTTCTTCCAGTCCTCTCAGCAGAAGTTGCGCATGTAATCAAGAACATGAAGCGGGGAAGAGCTCCAGGAGAAGATGGAATTACTGTAGACATCATACAAGAAGCAAGTAGATAAATTGAACTAGTACTCGCCCAAGTTTTCACTCGATGCCTTAATGAAAGGAAAGTTCCTGAGGATTGGAACAACGTTACAATCATCTTGCTACATAAAAAGGTGACATTGAGGATCTCAGGAACTACAGAAATATCAGTCTCCTATCAGTGGTTTATAAAATCATCACTAAAGTTCCTTCACACCGGTTGAATGTAACACTGGACATGACTTAACCGAGAGAACAGGCTGGATTCAGGAGTGGCTACAGCACAATAGATCATATCAACGTATTTACAGAACTAATTGAAAGAGCGAGGGAATATGAACTTCCATTGTGCATGGCTTTTATCGTTTATGAAAAACGCCTTTGATTCGGTGAAACCATCAGCTGTTACAATGGCTTTGAAACCCTGCGGTATTGAAGATGCATACATTAATACTATTAATGACATCTATGAAAATGCAAGTACAAAGATTCGGCAGTTTGAGAATACAGCACGCATAAAAATTGGAAAGGAAGTGAGACAAGGTGACACCAAATCTCCCAAACAGTTTAATGCAATATTGGAAAATATCTTCCAATCACTAGTTGAGAAAACAGAGGGATAAAGATTCATGTAAATTATCTAACTCATCTTCGTTTTGCTGATGACATAGTCATTTTTGCAACTACCCCATCAGAGCCGCAGAATATCATCCAGGAACTTGCTGACAAGAGTAAAGAAGTGGGATTAAAAATTAACTTTCAGAAGACAATAGTGATAATCAATAAATCTTAATTCCTTTTGCAAAAAATGAAAATTTATCGATAATTTGGAAAATGCTGTAGATAACAGATACGTACGTTTATCTTGGACAGCAGATATCTAGTGAGGGTCACTTTGATGAAAAAATTAATCGGCGTATAAAATTTGCCTGGAGAGCTTGGAAGAAACAGTATAATTTTCATGAGTTATATATGTCTTAAAAGAAAAGTGTTTGATCAATGCATCCTTCCAGTGCTTACGTATGGTGCAGAGACTTGGACCTTAATTATAAGAGACATACAAATTCTGCAAACAACTCAAAGCAGCATTGAGAGATGCTTGCTTGGTGTAACCAGGAGAGATAAGAAGAGGAACTCGTGGATCAGAAAAATGACAAGAGTGGAAGACATCATGACCACAGTAAAATCCCTGAAATGGCAATGGGCTGGACATTCTGCCAGAAGGACAGACCATCAATGGACAGCTGAAACTTTAGATTGGATTCCAAGGGACAGGAAAAGACCCAGAAGAAGACCGAATGGTAAATGGGTGGATGAAATTCGAAAGTATGCAGCAGTAACATGGAGGAGAGTAGTACAAGGTAGACCGTTGTGGAAGACGCTTGGAGAGACCTTCGTCCAGCAGCGAATTGATAATGGTTGAAAATCATAATGATGATTAACAAAACTAAATTAATGATTTTCTTTAATTTACAAACTTCACATTAATACAATTTACCGATTCTGATGAATGGAGTCAGGATTAATACGGTCTCAACGCACTCTTATATAGGTAAAACTATACACAAAGACTTGAAATGGAACAAACAAACTGAAAATTTATGTAACAAGATTTCTAGAAATATCGGGATGGTTAGTAGCACTTTGCCAAACGTAACACCAAAAACATTAATCTCTATATATCATACTCTAATTCAAACACATATTAATTATAGCATTTTAACCTGAGGACAAACCATACAATACAATATCAATAAACTACAGGTACTACAAAATAGATTTGAAAGAATAATAGACCTTAAAACATCAAATAATTTTCAACCAATCTCATTTAGTCGGTCAAAAGTGAACCCAAATATATATAATATTTTAACGATAAAGCAATTATATGAATATAACTTGGGAAAAACACTGTACCAAAGAATTAAAAATGGTATACAAAATGATATAATAACAATAAATATACATACTCATTACCACAATACTAGGAATAGATCACTACTAATTAAAAAGTTCCCACAAACTGAGAAACTTAAAATGTATATAAATTATAGTGGCCCAAAATTTTGGAACTCATTGCTCCAAGAACTAACATCTATTATCAATTTTAACTTATTTAAAATAAAACTAAAGGCACATCTTATGAAATCATTAGTAAACAATAGGCAATTTCGATTAAATGGAAGAAATGTGGGTTAGTATGATTATAAAGTGAGGTGCAAACGTTATTTGTTGTTTATTAATAAATAAATATATGATTATATATTGATGTGTAAATGATATTTGTTGTTTATTTAGATATAATGAAGGCTATTGATGATGGAACACATTGATATACACCGAAGTGCCTGAAAAATTGGTACACCAGTCTAATACTTCGCAGATCCCCCATGGGAGCGCTAGACTGCAAAAATACGACGGGGCATGGACTCCACTAGCTTCTAGAAATATGCTGTAGGCAATACACACCATACTTCCTGCAGAACGTTCGCATTTTGGGTGAATTCCGTGGTATCGGATTCCTGTGTTCGATACCGCGTTGCATGGCATCCCAAATGTGTTCTATCACGTTCAGATCTGGGGATTTGGGTGCGAATGGCAACACCCCAAACTCAGATGAATGATCCTCTAACCATAATGTGGCGTCCCGACACTTGTGTGGAGGTGCATTCAGCTGTTGGAACGGGCCCAACCCCTCAGCATGAATGCAGGACACAAACGGGTGTTCCTCGTCAGAAATGATGCGCACATAGCTTTGGCCGGTAACAGACGTTTGTAGATGTACCAGGGGTCCCAGTGAAGTCCAACAAAGCACACCCCATACCATTACGGACCCCCCACCAGCCGGTACACTTCTCTTTTTACAGGCGAGATCCATAGCTTCATGGGGTTTGCGTCACACACGAATCCTTCCATCTTCCCGATACAGTTGGAAACGCGACTCGTCAGACCAGGCTACTTGTTTCCAGTCATCGAGTGTCCAGTTGCGGTGTTGCCTTGCCCAAGCGAGGTGCATAGCTATTTGTCGTGCACCCATCAAGGGGACTCAAGTTGGGCATCGGCTCCCAAAGCCCATATCGTGCAGGATACGTTGCACAGTCCGGACGTTGATGCTTGTTCAGGCTCCAGCATTGAATTCCGATGATACCTGCGAGAGTGTTGCACGCCTATCGCATGAAACGATTATTGACAGCCGACGATGGTCACGTTCACCCAATGTCTTTTTACGACCAGACTGGTATCGTAGGTTGGAGGTTTGCCGGAGTTCTTGTCGTCACGGTACACACTTTGCAATGGTCGTCCGTGAAAATCCGAAATTCGTTGCTACCTCCGAAATACTATGGCCCATCTCACGAGCGCCAACTATGACACTGCGTTGAAAATCACTTAAATCGTTATTATTGTCATTCTCATGCCGAAAACAGCTGTGACTGCTGGCAGAGATGTCTATCGCTTTATATACGCACTGGCGGACGCAACCGAGTACGCGCATAGGCGACGTTGTTATGTATAGAAAAAGTTCGAAAACCCGGTACATTACAAGTAAGGTGATCTACACCATAAAACCAAGTCTCTGAAACTCAAATAAAGTCAACAAGGTAATACAAAGACCACAAAACCTCCAAGAATAGGTCATATTTGTCAAATAAACTACATGCGTTAATGTGCAACAATCGCAAACTGTAATTTTTTGAAACCAGCAAATCACGCAAAAATTCAACAGAACAAGCACTAGGATTACAGGTCATAAAAACGAGTTATGTACAACCAATAGAGTTACAGAAACATCACAAACCCATCAGAACCGACTAAGATCTAAGTCGGCCCTGCTCCTAATGGTAATTGCATTTCCACCCTCCTCCTTTTGGCAATAAATACGCCCGTTTTAATACCAAAAAATCTGATATTGTTTTCTCTGGAAAATTTCCGCGCATTCTAGAATAATTCTCTGTTATGCACAGTCAAATTCTCATTAACATAAATTCTAGTATCCTGCAGATAATTAGCACCAATATCAGAAAATTTCAAAATCTTCATCTTCCGACTCTTTGATAAAAGAATATATCTTACTTTTCTGGTCTGAAACTGAACAACGATTGGTGAGGGACGCCGTGCCCCCTTAGTATTTATTCTATGAACGACGTCAATGTCATCGCACGAAAGGTCTCCAAGATCCAACCCTTTTGCAATATTAAGCACAATGTTCGAGAGATCGTCCTGTGACAGTCTGGATATATCAGAATCCTGGTCCGAAATCCTCTGCTGAACAGCAACCACTTCCCTATGAGAGTCTTCAAGCAACGAACTTGATTTATTTAAAAAAGTCAAAATGTCATCATACTTCTGTAAAAAGAACTCAACAGATCTCTTCAAATGTAGTATGTCAATCTTTAATTTGTTAATAGCATCTAGCTTTATGTTGACAGACTCCAGCACCGACTGAGAATCACTGCCACTGGCACACTCTTTCACCAATTTCCCTCGGATATAATGTTTTTTTCTAGTGGAATCCGCTCCCTCAGAATGGAAACCAGAACCGTGTAATGCGCCACAGTAACAACTATGACATTGGCATTTCATTTTTTTCTCTTTTGACATTTGTCGGGAACCATTTTATGTTACTGAACAACAAGCATAATGATATCTGACGCCGCATCTGCCGTAGCATTGAACCCCCTCTTCAGCATGGATTACATCTGAACACATCAAACAAAATTGTTATGTCATATCTATAAGTTAATAGTCAATGTGCTCTCAAATATGATAGACACCACTGGCAGCAAGCGATGTAGAAGGAAATGTACTTTACCAGTCTTCACTCTTCACTGATACATGAAACGATCACGATTCCACTAAGTCAGTAGAGCTGGTATCGTTATCATCATCGGAATAGGAGCTATCAAAAATGTTGTTCACCATGTAAATCTCATAAGACACCAACATCGATGTTCTTCTATGCTTATAGCCCAATCTACGCGAATTATTTTACGCGAGTCACAGATCTCCGTCATAAAATCCTCAATCTTCTTCCCTCATTAGTATTAGAATTTTGAAAACCGAAGAATGTTATATGGTCAAACGCTTAGTTCCCTCAAAATGAATGCATTGGTATTATAGAACAAAATGTTTCCTTCAGAAAAATACAAAACTGATAACGGGAAGTTCTTTGGATTCTCCGTTCCCTAGCTAAGCGTGAATTAAAAATACCACCGGGTTGAACTTGACATCAAATGTTCCCCAAAGTTACGGAAGTGATCACACTACACAAATGTTAAAGCAGAGCAGTCTAAAGCAGCTTCAATTTCAGGGAGGGATCTCATGTGCGTCTCTTTCTTTAAATACCAGATTTAAGAATTATTCAATACCAAATGCCTTGATGTTGTACTTTTAGAAGTACAAAGACTATAAACACAAATCCATCAAAAAGTATTGATCGAGTGTGTATAAATAGAAAAAATGGATAAATGAGGTGATTCAAGAAATGAATATACACTCACAGACAATAAAATATGCGCTCCTAGAAAAATCATGTTTCAACCGCGAAACTTTACAAATAGCTAGAGCGCATGCTAGTATAAAAATGATCCACGTTTGATACGAGTGGGCATGACAGCACACCCATTGATGGCGCTGCAAGCACAAACCGGCAGCCTTATAAACCGGTGTGTAGTCGATGTCCCACGAAGGCGAAAAGCACAAACCGATGCAAGCATGAGTAGAGAGTGAAAAGAATGCCGGGTAAATGCCAGCGACGTTGATTTTCACAACTTACGGAATTTGAAAAAGGTCTGATCATAGGGCTGAAAAGCGAGAGGTTCACGGCGCACCGTATATCATACCACGTGGTACGATCTCACTATACCGTCAGACTTGCCGTGTGGCAAGTCTGACCGTATAGTGCATCTCTACTGGTGGTCCTGCCGGTCCGGCATTGCGACACGGCGACGCGGCTCTAGCCGGACCAGCAGGACCACCAGTAGAGATGTTCGACGGATTCTGCTCCAGGCACGAACTGATCTCAAGGGTTCCTTATCCACTACATAGGCAGATGTAGCGGCTTCTGCGCGCCCACGAACCATTTCGCGACTATCACGGAAGCGAATATGCAATCCCAGCGTCCTTTACATGTGCTGCCATTAACACCGGAGCATCGCTGGCTCCCTTTGCAGTGGTTCCAGGCGCGAGCGACGCGTGGTATTAAGCTATGCTTGCCGCTTCGTTTTGGGGACAGATAATCAACGTGTCAAGTAGTGTGGACGTCCCCAGGTATACAGCGCAATCCAAAACTCTCTATGGAGCGCCACACCTCCCCACTGCAAGCATTGTCGTTAGGGGAGCAATAGCCTACTATAGCCGATTTTTCCTATAGTGGTACGTGGATCATTGACGGGCCAGGGCTATGTGGATGAGATCCTACCGCCCTATGTGCTCCCATTCCGTACTGGGGTAACAGATGCGCTATACCAGCTGAATAATGCCCGCCTGCACTCAGGTCTGGTGTCCAGGACTGCTTACATCATGTACAAACACTTCTACGGCCTGCCTGCTTCCCCGATATGTCACCTATCTAGCACGTGTGGGACCAGTTGAAATTCCAACTGCCGCCGTGCCGCACTATCCAGGATTTGGAGCACACCGTCCAAGACGTGTGGGTCCATCTGCCTCAAAACAACATCAGGCGCCTGTTCGCTTCCATGCCGGACCGTTCTGCAGCATGCTGTGCAACTCGCTAATGAAGATGACCGAACTGTGTGCCACAGATGCTTCTGTAATTGTCCTGCAGCTCTGCTTTTGCAATCATGTGTATCCATCATCCGTATCAATACGTCGATAAAATCTCAGTTCAATCCGAAGCTTCCTTCTTGGTGCGCAAATTTCATTGTCCTTCAGTGTATTTAGCTTGTACTCTAAGGATCAAACACAATTTTACGTGCCTGGGTTAGATTGCTCTTTAGCCGAAATTGCCGATCCATCTAAAGTCAGCTACAACCATCAGATGAAAAACAAACCGTGTTTTTTCCGCAGCGAGTTATCTCTCATTCAAGGCCCCATTAACTCTTTAACTAAACTTCACGTAGTTGTTCAATTATGGATTTATTAATTGTTTTGTAGATTTCTGAAGCACAATCGGATTCAAATACAATTATGGTTTCTGTATCTTTATTATGTATCTCATGCTCAATTATGCAATTTGTTGCCCATGAAGGCTTGCTAAAATTTGTGACATATCTTTTATTTTAATGCTTTCTTTCTCTGACGTTTCGAACTCATTCAATGGAGAGCAGATTTCAGGTGTGAAGATTAAATTATGATGCAGTATGAAATCCCTAGAACTTATTTAAATTGAAGCCTACTAACAGGCGAACTTCAATAATGTGAGGAAAAGTTACTACAGTAAAAATTTGATTTAAAAAATTATATATACAATTTATTTTGAAAATATAAAACTCAAAACGACAAAACCGTTTTGGTACTACAATTATTTTTTCTTATATCACTGAATTATATTTCCAAAATCACACAAAAGAAATTACAACAGTAAAGAATTAATTTTAGGTAGTGTTGAACATAAGAAAATTACACTGCTGGACAATTGCTAAGGACGGATCATAAACGGCTATATAGCGCATAAAATAGTAAGTGTGGTTGGATGCCAAGTGAAATAAAATAATGTCAGAATGCCAGGACATTACAAGAAAGACAATTTATTGTGCTCTGAAATCCAGAAGGCTTTGGAACGTGTTCAAGGGACAAACAGGCCATTTTGTGCAGAATACGTAAACATAAAAAAAAATGCAATTACCGTCCGCAGGCGTTCCGGCGTAAGATGTCAATACGGGATATGGCCACCATGGAGGACGATGCAAGATTCCACACGTCGTGTCATGCTTTGCACAACATTATCAAGCAGCTGCTGCGGTAATTTATCCCATTCCTGTGTCAGTGCACGGATGAGGGTGTCCTTGTTTATTGGAGGGCATTGGCGACCAGCAAGACTCCTCCCCAAAGCATCCCACGCATTTTCAATGGGATTCAGATCTGGAGAACGTGCTGGCCATACGAGGCGTTGAATATCCTCGCTCTCAAGACACTCCTGGACAGCGACTGTTCAACGACATGTTGCGTTGTCGTCCATGAAAATGAATCTATCACCGACAGCACCACGGAACATGCGAACATGAAGTAGCAGAACATCATTAATGTATCGTTGGCCAGTCATAGTCCCAGTTGGAAGCACATAGAGGGACGTACGGTCATTGATCATGATGCCAGCCCATACCATGACACTACATGTCAGATATCGGTCCCTTTCCTGTATGTTTGCTGGACAATATGCAGTACCACTATCACGCCAGATCAGTTGTCGTCAACAATCAGACGATAGACTGTATCTACTCTCATCTGGGAAGAGGACAGCAGAACAGTCGTTATCAGCAATTGCGATGTTGATGGCACCATTGCAAACGGGCGGTACGGTGACGTCTGGACAATGGGATGCACACAACAGGACGGCGGGCGTATAGTCCTCTTTCATGCAAACGTCTGGCGACAGTTTTTCAGGAGATCCGCTTGCCAGTAGCAGCCATAAACTGATTTGCTACCTCACTAGCTGTGCTGCGCCGGTGTCTTTTTTGTTGATAGCTCTATGTACCGATCTTCTGCAGGTGTCGTACTGCGAACACGACCTCCCCCGTGACGTTTGCTACACTCTCCATTTGTTTGAAAGGATTTCCAAAGCCTTGAAACAACACTGTGGCTGACGTCGAACTCTCTGGCAACATCTGTTATTTTTCGCCCTTCTTCAATCTTGCCAATAATACGGCCACGCGTAAAATCATCTAGGTGATGTCGGGAAGACATACTGAAAATTGCAAGTTCGGTAATTGATTCTTTCCCTTTCAACTTTGCGTTTGAACAACAACGTTCAATAAGCGTCAAATCCTTTATATCTCTTATCAGCGCTATGACGTCACGAACAAGTTCGGCAATCCAAAATTTGCATACGCACAACACGTCTTACTGTATCCCACACTTATGCTAATTTCCACATTTTCCTGCCTTCCATTTTATGGTTGCTATCGTTGCTATTGTCATCCGTCCTTAGCAATTGTCCGGCAGTGTATTATTCAGCAGTGAAATAAGATAAAAGTTGCTTCCAGATGTTATCGAAAATATCAGGAAAATAACATTAAACCTTCGTGTCGGAAAATGTTAAGAGCATGACGGCGCTCTGCAAATTAAAATGTCCGAAATGGACATGATTTTTTACTCCGAAGAGCTTTAATAGGATATGTAAGAAGCATGATAGACAACTAGTTATTTTATTTGATTTAGAACTTTCCTGTCTGAAAAACTGGCATTTGAACTATTCGACATGATTTTTAGTGCTGCAACGTGTAGTCGATTAACGACTATCAAATAATAAACTGCAGCACAAAATTAACATGGCAAACGCAAACTCAAGAATATGTCAAAAACAAGATGACCGACTGTAAGAATTTTCAGACATATATGCAAAGGGAAACAATAAGCAGACGTACCTGATAAGTAATATGTAACACTGTGCAGACTCATAGCGAACAATTCAAATGAGGGCCGTAAGTCATCGGTCTGACAGGCACGCGATCATGCTGAAGGTTTTTCTGGGTGTGGTGGGACAATATAAAATTGAGTTGGACTGTTAACGTAATTATGGCTCCCCACCGCCAATTGAAAGACTCTTTACGATGCAGAACATTCTTCATCTTGGAGGCAAGGCAATTCGAAATCAAAGTAGCAGGATGGCTAAATGTGTCAAGGTAAATGGTCTCCAATCTTTGAGAAAATCCCAGGAAACCGGAACAATAACCAGAAAGCCGGAACAAAGACTTTCTCAAGTGATATCGGGAGAAAAGGTATACATGATAGGCGTGTTGTTCAATTGTCTACCCAGTTTTATCGGTGAGAGGTCGGGCTAAGGATCATATGATCATATGTAGAGGATTTTAGGAAGGGAGTGTCTGACCCCAGGTCTTAAACAACCTTACAAATAGGAAGCTAGGAGATTTAGGCTATAATGCCCGATAGGAAAGTGACACGGAAGCGAAGTAGAAAGGGAGGAAGACGCCCATATTTATTACCGGGGGCCAGTACCCGGGGTCCGACGGCTTGACGTGCCCATCCGACGCACTGCGGATAATTAGTGGATCGAGCGTTCGCACCGGCCTGGGATCGAACCTGAGGTCCTTTGCTCGGCAGTCACGAACGTTGCCCAGTAGGCAACCCGCGGCATAGGTCGTGCAATCGGGCTAGCTATGGTATGGTGTCGACGCTACTGAGGCAGGCCTGGAAGAGCCGTGCCGTGTGTCGACGGGTATCACGCTGTTAAAAATTGTCCGGTGATATTATGACAAGAATATAAACACAAATCGTAGAATGTCGACGACGTACCGTTAAGCCGTGAAGGTGATGCGGAAAGCAAACAATGATGCCCGTCTATCGTTGTAAACGGCTCCCCAGAAAGTAATTTCCGATGTGCGAACCGTTTGCTGTTCCACGGTAAATACAGGATCCATGCACTGACCTGCTTGTCCCCTGAGACGTATGTGCCAATCATCGGCTCAAGTGCAAACCGTCACTAGTCATTAGGGATAACCAGACGCCGCTTGAACTATCCCACGTTGATCGGACACAATACCACTGCATCCCGTAATGGCGATGCTCGCTTGTTAGTGAACGACCATGGAGCGGCGTTCTTGAATGTAACACATATACATAATATATTGGCGGAAATCATCTGGCAATGATCCGGATTGCCACTTCCGTGCTTGTAGACAAAGCAGCATGGCTACGGATGGTTCTGCGTGACAAACTCGTTTCTGTTCGTCCGGGTAAAACTATCGCAAGATTCTCGCTTTCTATCGCTGCCCTAGGCCATCCACTGCCAGCGTACCGCTAGTTTGGGCCCTTCTGGACCCATTAGCGCGTACATCATCCGATTACCGTGTAGTACTGATACAAATGACTTGAGATACGGAGGCGTGAAACACCAGCCTCTCTCAGCCCAGTTTTTATTCCTCTCTAATAGAGTGGCGGCTCGTGGATGGAAAAATAGGTGAAGAGGTACAAGAGAAGTATGAAAAGATATCTACTGTCTACAATGAAAATTCCTTAATGAGGACTTACCTATTTTTTACATATGAAATCAATTGTTCTTCCTTTTAAAGCTGCAAATTTGTCGATTATGTCGTCATAAGTAGGGTTGATGGTTGTTTCTTCGTGAGCATCAATAAAATGTCTTACTGAATAGAAATATTTGCCAAAGAAGGAAGTTTATCTTGGGAACTAGTGTTTCTTGAGCAAGTTTGTATTCTTTCAATAAAACTTCTTTCCATTGGCACACTTGTAGATGGAATTGTTAAACTGAGGAAAACCAATTTATACTCTTCTGTAAAAATGTCTTTGTCTCCGTGAAACACTCGGAGTTCTTGAGTCAATATATACCTTAATTCTTAATCGGCATATACAAGACTCAGTTCATTTTTAAGGCTCTGGTGTTTAGTAAATATCTTTCCGTAAAAATGTAGATTTTCAAAAGCGCGAGAGGGGAAGCATGCAATAAATTATTTAAATTAAGTTGTGTCAGCAAGTAGGACAAATTGAAGTTTCTTACAGTTCTGAAATCTTATATCCATTTCCATAAGAATGTGGTCCAAAATTTCAAAATACAATTGTTTAAAATTTTGAAAAATTGTTCCTGTGTAAGAGCAGCATATTCCCTTGCTTATTTCTGTGATTTTGCTAGCTTTTCCAAACTGTGTTTCCAAAAACTCATCGTTCCTTTTATGGCTCAAAATTTCACGAGTTTTTTTTTTAATTTGAGTTACACAGTAGTTTATGTTTAATTATTTTTTCTTCAAAAGTTCGAATAACAGATCAGTGGAGCCAAAAATTTCATATCATTCAAAAACCCCTTGGCAAGGTGAATTGATTTTTTGTCTGATTATTCGCTATTCGTCAGAAATCCGAACACTTCCTTCAATTTATCCCAATCTTCAACAACTACACTAACTAATTTCGAAGTGGAGGATCTTCGAGTTTCTGTTATGGTTGATCTGCGTCTTACGGTTGTTGATAAAAGTGTATAAAACCGCTTCGCAGAATGATGAACAAACGAAGCAATTCCACTGAGGCTTGCAAAAAGTATTCGACACTTAGAAATTTTAGAAAAACTCTGGTGTAATACATGATTCAAACAATGAACTAAGCAATGAACAAAAACAGCTTGAGAAGCTTTATCCTTGACTTTTTTTCTTTAGCCCATTTAAGTGTCCTGATACCATACTTGCCCCATCGTAACATTGCCCTATTTATTTGTGTTGGTAATCATATTGTTCTAAATTTTTGTCTTTGCATTTTGTAAAAGCTCCTGTCGTTCTAACTTCATTCACATCATGGAAACCCCAAAGTCCTTCAACCAATACACCTTCTGAATGAACAATAAAAATTATTTAATTTTTGACGTGATCGTTTATATTCAGAAATATATTCAATTAATTTTATTTGCATAGTTTTTTATCCTTTCGTAGTGATTTTCAATTTCTGAAGAACTTCTTCATATCAACAATGAAAGTAATTCAATGAAATTTCCACGATTTATTGAGCCCATGCTTTCGTCATGGCCAAATATAGTATAGACTAATACTGTATCAATCACTGTCTGCAAGAAAAGTCTATTTAAACGAACTTTTTCGTTAAAATGCGTTTTAAAAAGCCTAGCATTCTTCCTCAGGGCTTCGGCAATGGTGTTTTGAATTGTTTTCAAAATTTCTTAACATTAATGCGCATTTCCGGTGCTAGCTAGAATCACGATGTTTATGAAGTGACCGTGCTACACTTAATAAATCTGAGAATCCGTCTTTATTCCACACCGAATGTTTATTACTAAAAAGGAAGCAGGGCCAAAAAAAATTATAACACAGAAGTGCTGCAAATCCATTTATATTCAGTAAACCAAAATTTGTTAAAATAAATATTATTAGATTTACCGCTCTTTTTGGTTTCGTTCTTGGCAGCAACTGTCAGTGAATCCGTCGGTCGTCCTTGAAGCAAAGCGTCTCTTTTATCTTCATCTTTACACAGATTAAATGGAGTTTGCAATAAATTACAAACAATGTCGTCCACAGGATGCGTACTAAAAACTAACGCTATCAGTTAAATTGTAACCTAAACTATCAGTTAAACCTTTCAACAAATAATCAAAACGCACGAAAGAACAAATTTCTTTCGGGAAATAATATACCACAGCACCACAAGGAAAAAGTCCTAGCCAATTGCAAGGTTCTCTGGTATTCCGCCCGCTCCATCGAAATTTCTTCCGACTTTACCTTCAATAACTGAAAGATGCAGAGGTTAGGCGCCTGAAGCTGTAACACTTCACTTGAGCGAGCAGATTGGGGATGGTGACGTCACTGTTACCATGGCAACTCCGCGGAAAACTGCAGACTTCCAAGCATTCTCATTTCGGCTCTTCACTTGCACTGTTTTGCGTAAGCATTTGTTTCCGTATTGAGCGCGCCAAGTGAATTAATATCTATTCAAAATTTGAGTATTTTGAAACTGAAGAAAGGCCAAAAAGATTATATTACAAAACAATATTGAATAAATTTTATTTTGAGTGAAATAGGTAAAGAGGCACTTCACTTACTTCACCTGAAAAGCCGCCACTGCTCCAATACTCTCTCAGTTGGTCGTAGTATGCACGGGTGCAACGTCGAGGCAGGGACACCATCCTTTGGAGGTTCATGCAAGAGCAACCTGTAGTCACAATTGTCCCTGAGTGCGAGTGCCCTTGATATACCGTCCTCGATACGCCGTTCCCGTGAGCTGTCTCGAGTCGCTATTTATACATTAGCCTTTATTTTTAATCAATTGTATATTCAGCCCTGGGGTTCTCGTATGCGAAATTTCTTCACAATCGAACTGCTTTCCGGGTGCTTCATTTACTTTCGGCAAACAGTGCATTTTAGTAGAATATTTTATAAAAATTGTACCTGTAATCTGCAAAATATTGCATTTGAATTTATTCTAAACACTGGAACATTGCAATATAGAAAAATCCTCCGAATTATATTTAACGCTCACTATGAAATCACTGAAATGGCAATGGGCTGGACATGTTGCGAGAAGAACGGACCACCGATGGACTACCGAAATTTTAGACTGGAATCAGAGGGACAGGAAAAGACCCGGAGGAAGACCCCATGGGAGATGGATGGATGAAATTAGAAAGTATGCTGGAGAGACATGGAGGAGACAGGCCCAAAACAGACAATTGTGGAAGAAATTTGGGGAGTCATACATCAAGCAGTGGATTGATAATGGTAGATGATAATGATGATGATGATTAAAATGAATAATCAAAATTTTGTTCCAGAAAATGCTAACTAATGAATACTGAATAATCCAAGAAAGGCATTCTTTCAGACGGATTAGTAAAAATGATCTTTAGAAAATGTTTGTGAAAGGTGTTCGGTAACACTTTGAAAAATAAGGTCGAATTTCAGTATATAATGAACAACACAATTCTTTTAATGTTGAGAATGTAGCTACCAATACAGCAATATTTTTTCTGCAATATGTTTAATTCTTTAAACAGAATATTTCCTTAGTGTGAAAATAAGTCCAATCTCATTTACACATACTTCTTGAAATAATCAGATTACCATTAAGGGCTTTGGAAAGCTCTTTAGCAATTAGGAAATAACATTCTGAAGGTTTTTATTAGTTTCCAATCATTATTTCTGCGTAACGTAATTTTAAATACAATGTTTGGTATCATCTTTATTATACACATCTTTCTTATAGACAACGTTATGCCATTTTTTTTCTCAGTTCGATCTGAATGTTTTTCTTATGGTATTGTAATATATACATTTTGGCTTTCCGTATTAATCTTAGTTCACAAATTTTGAAGATGACAATCCCATTTTTGGTGTAAATATGACAAGGTTGGTAAGTCAAATAATATCCGAAAACTTGAAAATATTCATCGTCCTGCAAAGTGACTGGAACCCGCGTCTCCCAGATGGCGTCCCGGTATGCTAGCCACTACTCCACCCAGAACGACCAAGTTACAGGTCTCCGATTAATTTGAATATAACCATCGCAGGATTCACTAGTCGAAGCAACCGGCATTCATGTTTAGCTAATCTGGAGGTTAAGAATCCTACCCCGTGATTGCCCGGAGGAGCAGGTAAATCAAGAAAGAAAGACGGGATTACACCATATAATACAAATTTTGATGGTTATATTCAAACTAATCGGAAACTTGTGATCTAGTCGTTCTGGGTGGTGTCGTGGTTACCATTGGCGGGCGGCATCTGGGAGACGCGGATTCGAGTCCCACTGCAGGACGATGAAAATTTTCAATTTCGTATATTATCTGACTTAGCATTCTTGTCACATTTACACCGAAAAATCTGATTGTCATCTTCAAAATTTGTATTATATGGTGCAATCCCGTATTTCTTTCTTGATTGATCTTAGTTTGATATTTCGGTGCTGATACGTTAATGATACAGCACTCGTCTTCAGATATTTCGTGGCTGATAATCAGGAAAAAATCTCGAAATATTCTATCGTGTAGCAGAAAGAAATTCAATTTTGCAATTGCATTTTTTATTGTTGATCCGATTCTTTTTCTAAATAGAATCGAGTTCATTTTTTGAAATGTTTACAATAGAACCTGCTTTGATTCAATAATGATTGGATTCGACTGACCTAAAGACAGGTATTCCAAAATTTATAAATCCCTGCACAGGTTCTGCTTTTATGGTTATGGAATGTCCTTACATAAAAAGCAGTAACGCTGCAACCAGTACAAGAAAACGTTAACCCAGTATTTCGTAATAATTTGTTGTAACTTTTTAGAACCGTAAAGGGTTTGATCGGCTATTCATTTGAGGGAATATAGATTTTATTTACGATGAACTCTGAAAACAAAAGAGAAGCCAGAGAACGTATTGGCAGTGTTGTATTTCATTAAAAACATCGCGATCTGTGTTATGCTAAAGCATTTCATTCCTCCTTCAAACATTTTAAATGAACGTATACCTATAAATATGGGCATATAGATTAAACATTTCGACAGAAGTTATGTGTGAATGCGTGCTGATCACACGTGGACGACTCATATGTATTCACAGTGTTTTTACGAATGAAATAGGCAGATTCAACATTTTATAAAACTAAAACTATTTGACATATTGACACACAATTGCATAGTTTTGTAGGGAGGCACACAAAATGTTTTACAGAACTACCAAATGTTCACTGTGTGTGCACCCTTAGTAACTATGGAAATATCAACGTGGTACCCGAATTCTTACCATACACGCGTTAAAATATATCTTCATCAAATCAAGCAACAGCCTTTGTGATATATTGTTTCATATCAGCTAAATTAAGATGAAGCCGAGGGATGTATTCCTTCTCTTTGATACAGCTGCAAAAATTAAAGTCATAGGGTGATAGATACGGACTTAGTAGTGGCCAATATGTGAGTGACATGTTGTCGACTACTGCGCGGACAAACCACTGCTTTAAAAATCTCATCGAGGCTAATTTTTATTTTACCTTTCCTAGTAAGGAGGTATTCCATCCTTTTCTAAAATTAAGAGATGTTCCTCTCAAATTTCAAATTACCGGAATGTGTGTAGCTTTTCTTCTTTCGATACCCATAAGGTCGATAAAATGAATATGTTCATTTATTGGGACAACTATTTTATTCAATTACGAAGGAAACGAAATAGTGAATTTTTATTTTTTTTTCATATTTTTGGCTGCGTAATTACAAAAAAACGAAACGCCTTAAGCTGACGCTTAACCTGCTCTTTGTTAATTATTATTAGCTGAATTATAACATTTTTAATTTGTGCATATAAAAGAACACAAACGTATGTAAAATGTATGTGTGTGTGAGAGGTAGAGGAAGAGATAGTGAGTGGGAGTGATTGTGTGAGAGCATCCGCCCAGCCTTTAAATACTTAACATTACGTTTCCCCAAAACAAATAGTCTACTTTCACCTCAGGTTAACAATATATCTGTTCTCTTAAAAAGTATGTGTTTGATGGAAACACTGCCTTTTTGAATGGAATAGTCTGCCCCACACAATGGCAATTGAACACTACATTCACTGAAGAGGAGACTGCCGCACAAATTTCTCATAATGTTAGCAATGCAGACAAAAATGAGGTACTGAAAAATGTTTTTGTAATGTCAGTTTCAATATTATTTCCTTGACTTCTCAAATTTATGTGCACAAATGCATGGAAGAGACGAGGACCAACCTACTTTTTTAAAATTAATATTAGATAGTCTTCTTTTAGAGAACACTTTTGAAGAAGATCCGGTCTCCGCCTGTATTATTCGCATCAGTTTCCTAGAACCTGCTCTCTCGAAGCTTTAAACTTCAAAGAAATTAACTTACCAAAAATGTTTTGTGGATTTATTTTAAACTTAATCAGATGCAAAGAAGTTCCCGACTTGACATGTATCGTTCCGCACTATTTTCTAGTACCTTTTCACTCGCACCTTTAAACTTTAAAAGCATTAGCTTTCCAAAATTCTTATGATAATTTCTTTTAAACATAATCAAATGCTAAGAAGTTTTCTACTTAGCATGTGACGCAAAGAAGTCCCAGCCTCGTCCTAAATCCTTGCCCTTATGTTATACATCCACTTTAAAGCATTTTGCTGTGGTTTTACGTCCTCACAAAGACGAATCACAGACAAATCTTGAAGACCAGTATGACAGAGTGTGTGTTTACGAAGATATAGGTTCTTTCGTCATTGAACTTCTTAGGGATTCCATTAAGCCTTCTATTGGAATTTTTCTGCCCTCTCACCATCTTGCCCTCGTATTAAAATCTTCTGAAGTCTGGGACAAGTGCACTCCGACGCTATGCTTACATTTTCCATGTTCGGCGTTCATCGCCAAGCGAGTTTTGCCTTTGTATGCCACTCCCATCGAGGAAAGTTCATTTCTAGTTCTCTTTTCATTCCACACACTCTTAGAAAACTTGTGCCTTCGAATTTATTCCCCTTCATACGTAATCAAAACACATTTAGAAACAATAAAAGTCCAGATTAAATTTACAAAATGAAGTCAGTATGCAAAACATGAAAATAAGATAAAACGTTACTAGAAACCTTCACTCTAAGGAATACATCATGAAACTAAATATTTGACCACCCAAATCTACACGTTGCGTATACAAAATTGAAAATCCAGGCCAGACAGCGCTACAGGCTTAACTTTTGCAATCACCAAATTAACAGGGATTTTACCTTTCAAAGTAATAGGTGGTAACTCACATGTTTCGACCAAACCTTTCGTTAAATTTGAACGTGGAGAAAAACGTAAAAATAGCAATTGGAAAATCCTCGCGTAAACAACACATCTGTTATAATATTAGCATTCGACCGAACAGATGCTCAGACGAGCGAACATGAGAAAATGTCCTTGTAGAGTATTTGGAAAAAGTTGGTTACTCTGTAATTATAAATATGTATTTCATATTTGAGGTAATGCTTTCTAGTTTCATTAGAGGACGTAACTGAAACATCGTATACTACAGACCCAAGATTTTTTGAGCAAATATTTAGTTTGTCGTCTTCTACTGAAATGTTTAGTCAATGAGAAATGAAAATTATCAATCAAGATACACACTGAGTAGCCACTTAATTATGACCACCCCTCAGTAGTTCGTTGGGCCACCTTTTGCCTTTAATACCGCGTCGATTCTTCGTCGCATGGACTCCACGAGATGTTGATAGGTGGTTTGTGGAATCTGAGACCATGCTTGATGAATAGCAGTTTCCAGGATTGTGAGATTGCAAAGTTGTGGATCCAGCTGTCTGATGGCTCGTTCAACTTCATCACACAAATTCTCAATCGGGTTGAGATCTGCAGATTGTGGGGTGCCCCCTAAGCAAAGCAAACTCACCGGCATGTTCCTGAAACCAGTCCTGTACAATACGAGCACTATGGCAAGACGCATTATTTTGTTGAAAGTAGTCATCGCCATTGAGATAAACCATCCACATGACAGGATGCACTTGGTCCGCAACGACGTTTAGATATGATATACCAGTCAGACGTTGATCAACACGAATTAAAGCGCCCAAAGCATGCCAGGAAAGCATTTCTCAAAATATAACGTTGCCTCCACCAGCTTGAAGGATTGTAGCAATGCATTTGATGTCCATGCTTTCGTGGTGTTTCCTATAATATCTCACTCGGCCATCGGCATGGTTCAACTGAAAACATGATTCATCGGACCACATAATTTGTTTCCCATTGTCGACTGTCCAATCCTTGTACTCCTCTGCAAACTGGAGACGTTTTATCTTGTTACCTGCAGATAGCAAAGATGTACGAACAGGCCTTCGGCTGTTATAACCTATCCGTTGGAGTATGCGGCGACAGTGTGTGCAGAGTTCATTTGAGGGGATACTTGATTAAGATGGTCTGTAATTTGATGCACTGTTGCCCTTCTGTTGTCTGTTACTAGTCTGGACACTCTGCGTTCAGCCCGAGCAGTCACTAGTCGATGACGACCGCACGTTACGTAGAGACCCAGTTTTTTTGCTGACAGTCCAGTCTTTAAACACTTTAACAACAGCTGATCTGGAATATTGTACGAAGGCGGTGGCTTCGGTAATTCTCACTCCCTGGCTCCGAGTTTAATCATCCCAAGTTGAAAGTCCGTCAAATCGCATTTTTTACCAATCTCGTCACCTAAAAATCACTTCTACTACTTTCCGTAGCATAAGCTTTCCCTTTTTATACTAGCCTCGCCCTCTGGCGGCAACAGCGTGTAACCATAGCTCATTTGTTTAAAACTGTCAGGTGGTCATAATAAAGTAGCCGCACAGTGTATACAATATTTATTAGAGGTGAAAAAATTTTGTTCCAAAAAAATAGTGTTTAGAATCATGTCAAATGCATTTCACTCTCTTGATATAAAAGTCCATCATTATCATGAAAGTAATTATTTTTTCGTATAAACGCATTATATTAAATATCCGCGCACTAAGAACAAACTGCGCCGTTAACTGGAAACTCGGTAAATAGCTACGGGGAGGGCAGATATGCAAATGATTAAAGTTTCGTGCGATTCCGCATGCCCGCGTATCCAAGACCGTACACGAACCTAGATGAGCCAGAGTTCAGTTGCGTGGTCAATAGCTGCAGTGTTGCACGTTGATTGCCCTTTACCAGTCGACGAAGACGGCGTTCTCTTTGGGGTCGATGGCCTTTGTTGACCCACACTTATGACGTTGGATGGTTCTCGGTGTGCGAGCGGTCCTTTCTTGGTACATAGTACAGCAAATCGCGAACAGCCAGCGAAACCTACTGTTTCTGTCAGGCGTCCATCTTTGGCGCTCTTACCGATGATCATTCATTTTTGATCGTCCGTCAGATCACAACATCTGCCCAATGTGCTCACGTGACGCATTGTGACTCATCTGTCCTGGCCGAGCGCTTATATTTCCTAGCGTTCGACCTCCTCGTGCGCAGTCTGTGAGGCGCCTGGGCGGGTACATTGGGATTCCACGGGTGGTCATATTATTCTGATACGACCGTTTTTGTTGATATCAGAAATACATTACATAGAGCGCTACACGAAACTTCACAACAAACTATACAGTATACTAAGTATTAGGTGCTTCTACATCGGCTGTCCATGTAAACACATATTGTAAATCTATTTCGTCATATATTTTATCACCGGTTTGTTCAACATTTAACAGCATCTTTGGTATTAAGGGTTTCTTTATTTATTAACATGTAATGAAACCGAAGAAGCAATTGGCTCCGGTCCACATCACATTGCTTCTTAATTACCTATTAATTAATTCTTCAACACTTAAGTATTTCAATTTGTTAAATGTAAACACACAAATAAAAATAATTTCACGCCCTAAAAATGACATAATTGCTAGTTTAATTTAATTTTTTATTTGGGAAGAGTGGTTGGCAAAACAATATGATAGCATGAAATGCATGACAATTATGCGAATTTTAAAGAAATATTTCAGGAAATTCCATTGAGATCACCAATGCCTGGTGACTTTTTAAAGTGTTTAATAAATAAGCAGAAATATGTTATTCTCACCTTAGTAAATATTATGTCAGAAACAGATATTATACACTCAGGTATGAAAGCAAACATGTGGCGCACTTAAAACTACAAAGTGGATAACAAAATTTGAAGAAACGGAAAAAACGCGATGCTTACGGTATTCTTCATTTCTGCAGATAACTTTGTCGTTGTCCGGCGAGAACGGTAGAGGAGCGTGATGTGCAGAAAAATGATATTTCGCGTTCTCACACTTCAGAATTCGAGTCCAGTTTTGATGTATGGTTTTTATATTGCCCAATAAGGTACCATATTTTTTGTGAAGCAAAAAATGTTTCTTGTTCATTATAGTTAGTAGACCGGTTTCAGAAAAAAATTCAAAGCGATTATAAATTTCCCTCTGCACAACGAAGATTTTCTGCAGGAAACGTGCTTCTTAGAATTTTGAATTTCTTGAATAAATTGAGATTTGTGAGAGAAATGAGAAGTACGTTACATTCAACAGTCGTCTACAGGTACAAAACTGAAATTTAAAAGAAATCTATCCTCGATGAAGTGCTTCTGATAGGAGAGGGCGAAGGTCCATATGTTTCATTGCACAACGATTAATTCGTTCATTTCTTAACGTACTTCACCCTTAAACTTGGATAGGGTATCAATTTTTTCTTTTTACCTTCTTGGTTTTCTGAATCACTGTTATTTAGCACATGTTTTCCGTTTTAAACATTGGAATTTTTCTTTGTTACTTTTCTGTCATTATGGAAGTTCTCCTAAGTCCTTAAATTGTTCGATTTTTTTATTTTAAACATTGTTTTCAAATTCGTACTGATTTGAACTCCTTTCCTGCTTGTTTAACGCAGTCGTTAACGGTTAAAGGCATACGAACGTCGCAGTTTGATGTAGGACTTTCTGCAGTGTTTTTCTAGCTTTCAACACCTCTTTGTCGGAGTAAAACTTTCTCCAAATTTTTGACCTAGTGAAAGGTGACCTAGATTATTTTTCAACGAAGCAACTGAAGAAAGAAATTAGGAATCACATCGAATACCAAAATATGTTTTCAAATATAATACTTAAAGCTATAGAAATTACTTTTATGTTCCACTTTAAATAGTGAAATAAAGAGAATTATTATTCTTTAAAATTGAATGAATATAAATAAATGGGTATAAAAGGGTATTTAGTAAGTTGCAGGTATTCAGAATACATACACGTCACTAAGTATTGAAATATATTCTGAGTTCATTTCAGTACATATTAATGTGTATTCAATATTAACGCAGCAATAGCCAGTTTTTCTGCAGAAACTGAATGAGTAAAATGAAAGAAGGCGCAGAGTGATTTAAAGTAAAGTGAAGTAATCTTTTAAGGTTTAAAGGTCTGAAACGCCCTTCGAATTTATTCTGCCCAACAACGCAAATGGGATGTCTCGGAGGAAATAATACTCTATAATCATACATAAATATCAGTTAACTTGCAGTTCGTCAGATTAAAGGTAAGAATCAAGGTAACATATGCTGTTTTTTACAGCTACACCGTATGTAACTTACTAGATTATAATTATTAATTACCATTCAATACAATTAATGTAATCTTTTTGCGCAGAAGGTTTTTACTTGGGAAATGGTTCCACAATGTTTAGAAGTTCTATGGCTATATCAGCACACACCAGTGTTTATCAAAAGTATCTCTCAGTTCATAGGCGTAATCATTCGTGAAATACTGTTAATTTTGAAAAAAATTGAATTAGCTTGGCGCAGTGTAAGTGCAACACGCGCCAGTCTCCTAAACCTCTCTATACATTTTAGAATTTACCGAACTGTGGATCTCAATATAGCAAT
Source organism: Macrothele yani (assembly GCA_039090855.1). NCBI lineage: Eukaryota > Metazoa > Arthropoda > Arachnida > Araneae > Macrothelidae > Macrothele > Macrothele yani. The sequence continues at coordinate 73,453 of JAYWMT010000261.1, forward strand.
CATTCGCAAAGGCGTACTTCTCTGTGAGCTCCGGAATCTTCTAGTTTTCGCCAACCCAGGAAGAAAACGAGAACAATCGAAGATGATATTATAATCTACGAGTAGAAATGTAGGGGATTCCAAAAATAAACGTGACATGGAATTTCCCACATCCAATTCTTCAAGTAGTAAGTGCCAGAAGGAGATTGTAGCTTATTTTCTTTATACTTACTTCTAAAACTTGCTAACAAAGTATACATATTTTATAACGGAAGAAGGAATATATAATGAAATTCATTTTATCTGAAATCCGTCTTGAATTACCCAAACAGTAAAGGTTCCGTTTCCACCGCGACGAGATGAGTCTCTTAATCACTGGTTTTTTATCTATTAATGCAAAATATTAGGAAAGAAAATACAACAACTTTTTTTCAAGTCATTATTAATGTGTTGACCTTTTGTGAGGCCAACAGATTTGTAACGAAATACTAATGAAGAAAAGCATTTGCCTATTGTATACATTACATATCATCATAATATAATTTCCCTTGACATTTCATTATTTTAAGATACTAGAAAACGCTTTTCATAAGTTGCAAATAGAATTTAGTAATTGTGGCAAATTTTTAATTATCGATTTTATGTTAATGCCATCATTCACGGATTCTTGAAATTTCATATTGTCATTCACGGCGACTTTAGAAATTGGTCGCAACAAAGCAGTTATAGTAGCGTGATAAAGACAGGATTCTCATTCTTCTGAGTTAGCAGTTAATGAAGCTTAAAATTACTACGGAAATGTACCCTGAAGTGCCAGAAAAATTGGTACACCAGTCTAATACTTGGTAGCTGCCCCACGGGAGCGCAGAACTGCACAAATACGACGGGGCATGGACTCCACTAGCTTCTGGAAATATGCTGTATGCCATGCACACCATACGTCCTGCAGAATGTTCCAGAATTCGGGTATATTCCGAGGTCTGAGATGCGTGTGTTCGATAGCGTGTTGCATGGCATCCCAAATGTGTTCCATCACATTGAGATCTGGGGACTTGGGTGAGAATGGAAACACCCCAAACTCAGATGAATGCTGTTCTAACCTTAATGTGGCGTCCCGACACTTGTGCGGAGGTGCATTGTCCTGCTGGAACTGGCCCAACCCATCAGCATGAATGCAGGACATGAACAGAGTGCACCTCGTTGGAAAGAATACGCACATAGCGTTGGCCAGTCACAGACGTTTGTAGATGTACCAGGGGTCCCAGTGAAGTTAAGCTAAACACACCCCATACTATTGCGGACCCCCCATAAGTCGTTACAGTTCCCTCTTTACAGGCGGGACCCATGGCTTCATGGGGTTTGCGCAACACACAAATCCTTTCATCTGCTCGATACAGTTGGAACCGCGACTCGTCCGACCAGACTACTTGTTTCCAGTCATGAAGTGTTCAGTGACGGTGTTGCTGTGCACAAGCGAGGCGCATAGGCCTGTGTCGCACACCCATCAAAGGGACTCGAGGTGGTAGTCGGCTCCCATAGCCCATATCTTGCAGGGTTCGTTGCACAATCCGGACGCTGATGCTTCTTGAGCCTCCAGCATTGAATTCCGATGACACATGCGAGAATGTTGCACGCCTATTGCGTGAAACGGTTCTTGACAGCCGACGATGGTCACGTTCACCCAATGTCTTTTTACGGCCACACAGGTATTGTAGGTTGCAAGTTTTGCCAGAATTCTTGTAGTTACGGTTCACCCTTGCAATGATCGTCCGTGAAAATCCGATCTTCGTTTCTACCTCCGAATTATTGTGGCCATCTAACGAGCGCCAACTATCACACCGCGTTGAAAATCGCATAAATCGGTATTACTTGCCATTCTCATGCCGAAAACAGATCTGACTGCTGGGAAGGATGTCAATCGCTTTATATGCACACTGGCGGACGCAACCAAGTACGCGCATAGATGACGTTGCTATATATTTTACATAAGCTCGTCTGTACCAGTTTTTTTTTTTGGCACTTCAGTGTAATGTTGTACACTAATTCCTCCGGCAGAAACGTTATATGTTATTTTCAGCAAAAGCTATTCTTAACAACTTTGTTGCGGTAAATGCTATCTTACCGCGAAAGAAAATTTTAATTGGAGCTGTCAGAGGCTCAGATACTGCTGTAGACATATAAGATACAAGTATATCTGCTTAAGCCCTCTAGATGTCAAACCATTACTACAAAAAATTCGAAATAATATGTGGAACATTTCCCACTAGTGGTTCCATCCGATTTAAAAACCATTTTTCAAATCCGATTTCTGGATGCATAGAAATCGCGGAAATCCCAAATTAAATTACTCCCCTGGGGAAAATATATGAATTACTTGGAAAATAAATTATCCCCAATAAAGTATTCGTCAGAAATGTTATCGAATTTCAATCGCATGTTCAGAAGTAATTATTATGAATACAATATTTTTGAAGTTGATAGCAAACCATTATTATGAATACGATATTTTTTGGAGTCGATACACACCGTCCTGTCGCAGTTAAGTACCGTAGAAAATCCGGAAAGCAAGGATCATCGTTCTCACATATCTAGCATCAAAATTCAAAATAACTTTTGAAATCGAACTAAGAGTTGCAGACTAACTGTAGCATTCACAACTGTTGTTGTCTCGGAATTGCTCTGATAAAGCATCTAGAAATTATTTTTTTTAACTAGTTTAAGTTTGCTGCCACTCCCTTCTGGGGAACGACACTGATATTTGTTATTTGCATTGTTTTGGGACTTCATTTGCGCCGTCTTTAACGGGATCTTGAACAGATTTGCATAAAGATGCACTGGCCATAAATATTTTATTCTTTTAGTGTATGTATATACAGTCAAACTTAAGCAAAGCATTCGAAACTAAATAAAAATTGGAATCGAACTGGTTGAAGCTCTCATCTCGGAAAATTTGCTATATTTTTTTTGTGGTTTTGAAGGGGGAAAATGCACAATTTTGAAACCGGAATTGTTCTCAAAACGTTCTTGGATGGAAAAGCTTTTGATTTGGAACAATTATTTTAATTTCATTTTTAGGAACAGTGATACCGAACACAATATACCCCCAGAAGAATCGTGGCTATTGATGGACACTCATTACACTTCATGGGTTTTAAATTTTGCGATTTACGCAACAAAAGTTAAGAATAACTCCTTCTAAAGTATATTCACATACATTAAAATTAAATAATTTAATAATTTCATATTTGGATAAACATTACTAAGCGATATTTTAGGAACTCCTATTTTTTCTGATTAGAGGTTTAACGCCCTCCGTGAGCAAATTTGTGGGCTATAATCTCTCATCATCCCTAATTTAGGGACATTCTTTCCAGCGAAGGAAGTACGCCAGTGCCGTACAACAAACACAGCATCTATGCCTCACCATGATGTGAATCCCACTTATCTCGGACAAATGATCAGAAGATATCACGTGGACCACAGCACCGCCAATGCGGCATGAACTCGGTGTACCACGATTGAACGAAATGTGTTACATTTTTTCAAAAATTTAAAATTTTCGTCCAAGTGTTATCAAAGACTTGTTGGTCAGCAGTGCCTGTGCCTTTTTGCGTATTCGTCATTTAAAGCGGTTCCACCTAAAATCTCGGTCTTATGTTTCCAATGGTAAAACCTCATTACGTATTTCCTTCGCAATTAATGTATTCCCAAGGATGAACATCTGCACATCGATAAAACTTACTTTATGATATTGCATGGGATACTTAATACTTGTTAAACATAACCATAATTAAGCAATCCAACAATTGCTTACCTACCATTGTTTACCTATCGCGCCATCTTTGGACAGATCTAAACAATACTCAAAGAAAATTGACTGATTTTAATATAATTATGGTTATCTTTTGGCAAGTATTAAATATCTCATGCTGTAGCTTAAAGTTAGTTTTATCGATGTGCAAATTTTCATACTTGGGAATACATTAATTGCAAAGAAAATATGTAGAGAAAATTTACCTTTGGAAACATAAGGCATAGATTTTATGTGGAACCACCTTGAGTATGCTTTGGATATAAACGTATTTAGTTGAAATTCCAAATTAACAGGCCCTGTACGCAACTACATAGTTCTGACTAAACAAATTATCTGTGTAAAAACATAAAAACTGGAAATTCCAATAAAACCTCTAATTTCTATCTCTGTACATAGTTGATGGGATTACAGATTATATTTAAAAAAGGTGTCGCCTCTCTCAACCCATCTGTCGATGTGGCTGGCAAACTAGAAAACCATTTCGATGTTGTAGCTTAACTTAGAAATTGTTATGGTTGCATTAATTATGCTATAGAATGGGGAGAAGTTTTAAGTTAAACGATGCCTGCAATTGTTCCAATTGTTTTTCAGATAGTTATTACATTTTTCTTTAAAATCTTATTGTTTTCAGAAACGGCTAATGGTCATCTGAAACAGATTAGAAGATTGAATCTATCTCAAACTTCATTTCATCGTTGACGATCACTTAAAAACAGATAGCCATAAAATGAGAGAGCCAGATAAACAGGATCGTAGCTGATTTCACTGACTGAACTTTTGGATATTTACGCGGAAATCCTGAACTTCTTAATATTTCAAGATTTATAAAATACAATCTCGTTAAAAGGAACGAATGTGTCTGCAAATAATAAAAAAATGGAAACTATAGAAAAATTTAAAATAGCAAACCTTTAGGCTTGTTAAACAGAAGGATAGTTTGGCGTATCTGCAGTTTATGGATAGATTAAGGACACAAAACTAAGAATATCTGAAGAACACTTTGACGAACCTGAAACATTAAAAAGAGAGAGAGAGAGCTTGAAAGAGACAGTACGACACGTAGACAGAGTCTGACCCAGAGACACAGTCACAATCATGGTCAGACACAGGGAGAGTGTTACAGTCAGAGACCGAAACAGATCAGCGACAGGGAGAGCGTCAGAGTGGGAGAGAATTCCTCGCACAGGATGAAACTGTTTTTATGCAGAGGATGAAATTTTTTTTTTAGTTTTTGATTGCCACCGTGAGCAACTCAGTGGGATATAAACAATTGCCCATCTATAATTTACGGTTACTGGTTCCAGAAAAAGCGAATACCAGCGCCTTAAGGCAAACACAACATCCATGCCTCATTGCGATTCGAACTGGGACCTACCTTGGATGAATGGTCGGAAGCCATCGCTAAGACCACAGCGCCACCGGGCATAAAAAATTTAAAACATTGTTTCTATTTATTGTATAATTAAGGGTACACACCTGTGATAATGAGATGTAATAAATTATCATCTTTATTGCCAATTAATACATTATATAACACCGATTATAGTTTCGCAGAGCTTTTGACTCGGATTTATCAATAATAATGGAGCCTAAACATTCAAACCATTGTGATATCATCAGAGTTCTGACGGTCACAGATTTTGGCGAGTTGTCTCCACGCGCTTGAAATAAATGGAGTAGACGTCATGCCGTTGTCAAGACTTGAAGAGCTGCGGTACATATGGAAATCTTCCAATATATTAAGTAAATGGACGATGTCATCACTCTTTCCACGTTATTTTTTAAACAACGCATAGCGACTGAAAAATTGTATTCCGGCACTGCTGTTTAATAGTCGCATCAGATTAAATCGTTCTCTAATGTTTTATCCATTGAATGTATTCATTCTCGCAGTAATTTATCTGGAAAAAAAGTGTTAATATTTAAACAAATAAACTTGTTTTCCAATATATTAAATTTTACGCCTTTTCTACTCCTGTGGAAAAATTGTTTCAATTTCCGGTAATTAAAACACAATTGCATACTGCGGAAATAAACTTAGAAGGATTTATGGCGTTTCAGTTTGATTTCTAACTCGTGACTTCAGACGAATTCTTCCATGACTGCATGTGACACTGTTATCGTCAATCATCGGGAAATGTGTGATAAGTACCCTTTATGAATTATCATGTACAATACTCAGGAATCGAATATTACGAAATGTAAGGTATCTGAAAGGCTACATTCAAGAGCACTTGACGCTCTTTTATTTGAATCTTAGGTATTTAACAAAAATAAAATCCTAATCTATCCATGAGTTATTGTTTCCAGGATGACGTTTTGGAGCGTAATTGTAATGCAAGTCGAAATTTTCTTAGGTTAATTAAGAATGTTCAATTTCTCCCTTAAATCAAAATTATATCTAGGTAAACTACTGGCCACTAACAATAGAACTTAATAATGATTGATATCATTTCTCACCCTCCCCACGTTTACTTTATAAAATAATTATGGTTTGATTACCGTAAAAAAAGCATCCAAGTATCTATTGCATTTAAGTACCTCCATTTCCACTTGAGATTATATTGATTAAAAAGAAATCTTGTACTTTGCATATCCAGTTTGTTACGTGCATAGAGAGAACGTGCTGCTGCATCGAATTTCACCTTTCAGACGACAAAACGTTTTCATGGATTTATGCCAGTCTGTTTTGGTACAACTCATCATATTATATTTGAAAACATTTTTATTTTCACTGAAATTAAACAGACCTAGATTTGTAGAGGTATAACGTGTGTTGCAAATCATCCACGGAAACCTAAATGGAGTTGAACTGTAGGTACGATTACCAGTGAATTATAAAAAAAGTATGCATTTTATACCTGAAACCAATTTTAGACAAGTTTTGTAGAATTTAAACCACCATTACGAAAACAAAGTAATTAAAGTTTACCCATTTGCAACTGTGCCGTTCGTTAGAAACGATTAAGCTCAAATATATATTACGACAAAATGCCACGTTAGACAGAATGTATTTTTTTTATTTTTAGTTTTCAGACACTAAGTGCAAATCACATGATTTTGCTGTCCCGCCCTGCAAAATATAGTAAATAAAATTTAGAAAGAAGTTTGCATAATTTTATTTGAGAATAAACTTATATAAAATTTGTAAAATATATAAAATTTTGTCGTCTAAACGCTATTGGGATCTGTTTATGAAAGGTATCTAGGATGCCATTATGTTTAAAATGACTGTATTTATGGATATGATTTATCAAATGGTATATATTTTCATTTAAGTAACATTAGGGAGAATCAGGAATCTAATCCGCTTCTCCCGATAAGCGCCAGAATATGCTAACCACTACACCACCCTCAGGACGAACAAATTTCCGATTAATTTGAGCACAGAATACTTGGCGCTATCCGGGGAGACGCGAGTTTGATTCCTGCTTCAGGAGGACAACATTTTCAAACTTTCGGATATTATCTGATTTACAACCCATGTCATATTTACACAAACACCGGATTCACATCTTCAAAATTTGTATTGTACAGTGTAATCCCGTATTCCATTCATGATTATTTTAATCTTTTGTTTTGGTTTCTTCCAAATTTATTATTGTTTTACACTCAAGAAAGCTGAGCTTCTGAAGGAAACAGATGTTCGACGATATTAGGTTGAATGGAACTAGAATAAATACAGCCTTAGAAATTTATCTTAACTGTAAAGTTTGTCTTGAACTTTGATTTTTTTCTGTTTAGACAGATTAAAATCAAAACTGCCTTTTGGGTTAACAAGCTCAATGTAATATTTCCTTTATATCGAACTTTGAAAGACAAAATACTCCCAAAAAAGTAACAATCCAGGTCATAATTAAAATCGCGCTTTATTACAATACTAAGAGTTTGCTTGAACAGTCATCGACTGTTGCCGTTCATTGTAGAGTGTTCGGACGTCTGTTGCTTAGAAATGTGAAAATTGTTTAAACAACCATCGCACCGTTGCCGTTCATTGTAGTGTGTTCCGACGACTATTGCTTAGAAATGTCAAAATTGCTTAAACAACCATCGCACTGTTGACGTTCATTGTAGTGTGTTCGGACGTCTGTTACTCAGAAATGTGAAAATTGCTTAAACAACCATCGCACCGTTGCCGTTCATTGTAGTGTATTCCGACGACTATTGCTTAGAAATGTCAAAATTGCTTAAACAACCATCGCACTGTTGACGTTCATTGTAGTGTGTTCGGACGTCTGTTGCCTAGAAATGTGAAAATTGCTTAAACAACCATCGCACCGTTGCCATTCATTGTAGTGTGTTCCGACGATTGTTGCTTAGAAATGTGAAAATTGCTTAACCAACCATCGCACTGTTGCCGTTCATTGTAGTGTGTTCCGACGACTATTGCTTAGAAATGTGAAAATTGCTTAAACAACCATCGCACTTTTGCCTTGTATTGTAGTGTGTTCGGACGTCTGTTGCTTAGAAATGTGAAAATTGCTTAAACAGCCATCGCACTATTGCCGTTCATTGTAGTGTGTTCGTAAGTCTGCTGCTCAAAAGTGTGAAAAATCCCGACGAGGTTTAAAGACTATAACATAATAAAGTATGCAAGGGACACATTGGTTGGATCATCATGTAACCTGTTTGCCGACTCTCATCATACTTGAACTTATGCTAACGATATAAAATGTAAACAAAAGCAGCAACTAACTGTATAAATAAAGTAAAAAATTCTTATGCATTAAGCCCGGTTGTTTTAGGGAATAAGTTCATGAATAACGGGTACCTAATGTTGTGTACTTAATATTGACATGTGGTAATGACGACAGTTGCATTGTCCAATTTAAACATGTTGTGAATGTTAACATTTATACATTATGGACATAAATTGGCACCTCAAAAACACGTAATGTGAATTATTTTGCATATTTAAGCAAAAACATTAACTGTACTATTTTAAACGAGAGTTTCACGTATACAAGCCGCTGCATCCAAAATCTTTTGAACATCAAGTAAAAATATCTATCATGTGTTTTATGTATGCATTTGGATGCTTTCGTGATAAGGTATATGCGTTCCAGACTCAATGAGGGACAGTAGGACCACAGCGATTAAGACGAGCGGATAGACTAGACTAAACGAGAGGTTTTCATTTCTTTTGAGAGTAAGGTTCGTCACAAGCCTCTAGTTAATCTGTCTGATGAGCTCCTTCCACCACTTCATATCAAACTGGAGCTGGCGAAAAGTTTATAAAAGCTACGGGCAAATCTGCCCCAGGTTTCTTGCACTTAAAGCAACCATTTCGGCAATTAAGTGATACAAAACTCAAACGGAACCATTTTCGTTGCTCCGCAGAAACATAAACTACTGTGTGACTCTGTTTTTACCGAACAGCTAAACTGCACGAAGCCCGCCGTATGGCAGACTTTCGCACCTGTGGTCAAAGGATTTCTGGGCAACCAAAAAGAGGGCAGCTACAAACGGCTGATTCACAACCTTCTCAAGAACTGTAAAAACCTTATTCTTAAAAATACAATTCCTCCATTCGCATCTGGACTTCTCTCCTGACAACCTAGGAGCGGTCAGCCAAAAATAAGGAGAAAGGTTCCACCAAGTCATCCGAAAGTTGGAGGAGTGGTTTCATGGGAAATGGGATCCCATAATGATGAGTGATTACTGCTTGTTTTTGAAGAATAAGGACAACACGACACATAGAAAAAAAATAATTACTTGTACGGGTATACGAGTATGTGTGTGTGTACATTTACATTTGTGTTAATGTTGTTTATTCTATTTCTTTTTTTATTTTGCTGTCTGATATGCAATGATATATGAAAATGGTATTTATACTTTGTAACACTGATTCTTTAGCTAACAAGACACATAAATGCGGTAATACATTAAACTCATAAGCTTTAATATATTACAATGTCAAGCTGCAATGTGTACATTTTGCATTGTATATCTGTATCTGAAAATATAGCAATTGTTCATACACGAAAAAGCGCACATGATGGAGAGATTTTGCAGTCGTATTTTACTTCAACACTTCCAAAATTAATTAAAAGCATCCGTGTTATGAATACAAAGTTTTAAAATGTTGACTATTGTTTTCTTATGAACTCGCTGTTCCTCATTGCATTGTTTGAAATCCGTCAATAAAACAATGTAAAATACCCCAGTTACATACTTTGTGTAAATATAAGTTAACACTTACATATCAGAAAAATAATTTATATATAGTAATTTGTTACTATTTTTTCTGATCTTGAAACTAAACAGTTGTTAAATAAAGCATTTTAAAAGGCAAATGATTTAGAGAATCATATGGTACATCAACGAATGTATTCGGTTGTATCTATACCTCGCTTTTTTAAACACGGGTAAATTTGGTCAGTGAATACTGGGAGATAACATCAACCATTACACAATCTAAGTATGTCAAATAAATACCTACGAATGAACAGCTGATAACGCAATACCTTCTATGTATACCGGTAATATTTGCCACAATAAACTATCATATATAGTAGAAAAACGTCTGAATAACGAACACGTCCGGTCGGGTTGATCTGTTCGCTCTTCGGTGGTTTATCACTATTGTATGGTACACGACTATCTTCCCAAGCCATCACGGAATACACGCTACTTAGCCATTATTGGTGCTGTCAAAAATAAAATAAAATGTATAAATATAGGTATTTTATATGTGCATAATTATTCAGCAATGAATTTCGAAACTGCATTGCTAATACTGTACACGAAACTGAATATATTAGGTGTACAAATAAATTTCAAAGTTTTTTTTGTGTGACGTATACTGCTGATTTACATATATGACATTCCTCCCCGTTGTTGTCATGTGACTCTAACTGGTCAGATTTATAAACTATGACACAGAAGTTCAACAATCAAACGCACTTGCACAACGATAGGTGAAAATGGCAAGCTATACCGCATTTATTCGACACTGCATTTGTTACAAATTTCATAAAAGGAACACGGCTGCAAAACCATGTGCATCGATCTGTTTTTTTCTAAAGAAGAATATTGTATCAAAGAACACTTCTGAGTTTTGGTTCAGACGGTTTAAAGCAGGTGATTTTGATATTAGCAATCGAGAATGTAGTGGCGCCGAACAAAAGGTTGCACAAGTGGAACCGCAAGAATTGCTGTTTGAAGATTCGTTTCAAACGCAAAAAGAAATAGCTGGATAACTGGGGGTAACTTAGCAAATCTTTTCTAATCGTTTACGTACAATGGAAAATTTTCGGAAGGAAGGAAAATAGGTGACATATGACCTGAGCCAGAAGAAAAAGGATGAGCGTCTCATGAAATGTTTAAATCTGTTGAAAAAAACAACAAGTAGTCTATTCTGTGGAAACTCGTTACAAGTGATGAAAGATGGACATAGTACTACAATCCTAAACGCAAGAAACACTGCGTAGACCTGGTGATGAAACGACTACGATACCGAAACGCAATATTCACTGAAAAAATGTTTGTCTGTGTATCTGATGGGATATGAAGGGTGTGCTCTATTATGAACTATTGGAACAGGGTCAAACTGTTACTGCATATCGCTAACAGCAACAATTGCTGCGACTGAACCAGGAAATATGTCGGAAACTTCCATTCACAGGCAACGGATTGCGTTCCTTGAATTTACTGCATTACAACGCTAGGCCTAGTGTCGCGCAATCGGTCAAGAAAACGTTATTGACCCTTGGCTGGGAGGTTTTGGGCAACCGGTATATAATCCCGATACCGACCAGACGACTATCCAGTTTCGAAATAATTGGTCTGACCACCAGGCAACTTGCGGCCCTACTATACGGTATTTTTTGACAGATGGCATTTATATAAAGCGAACATTCTCTTTGCTCAAACGTCCGAAAACACTTAATCGATTCATTATAACAATCTATCAAAATTGCTAATGAAAGAATTATAAAATGTTCTAGTCAACTTTATTTGCTTCCACAAACATTTCTCTAGAGGACAGTCTTTGACAACAGAACTTTTGGGCAACCTTCTTACCTAAATTATGGAAAGTATCTCTGAAATAATGAACAGAAGTAATTTGCATTACGGACAGCGTATTTCGATATTAAGGAAACAGTGTAAAAATTAAACATGACGACACAATCTTTCCATAACTTTTGAAGTAATTTGTCATTAAAAAATATATCAGTTTCGTACAAAGTTTAAAAAGAACAAGGATATCAACATATAATTATGATTTAAAGTGAAATTTATTACATTATACTAGGGCTATGAATTTTGAAAGTCTCTGAAAATTCGAATTATGCAAAGGAAACACAATCTCATTCAAAATCTTATAAACAGTGTGGAACGATTATTTTCGAAACTAATAACACAATCAAGAAAACGTTACTATGTGGCAAAAACATTTACAACCTGGATGTCGGAAGTTCCTCATGACGGTGGGAAAACATTAGATATTTTTCGACGAAACCTAGTAGGAAGCTTATTGGGTGAATAGGTAAAGAATTTAATAAAAAGAAACATCAAAACTACACCGCTAAGGATACAATGGCGAAGCAGGCAAAGAAAAAAGCAGGCACTAACTAGAATTTTTTTGTTAATCACATTATTCACTCGATGTGTGATTGTTTTTCATGACGCTATCCTTTAAACAAGTATATTCCTTTGCTTTCCCAAAAATTAGTGCGTATGGGAGATTTTTCTGCCTGAAAGAAATCGCAGATTGTTGTTTATTATGAACATATTTTATTTGCAATGTTTTGCTAGCGACAACGGTGGCGTTTTATTTATGACTAAGGAGATTTTTCAATATGCCGGTTTGCAGCAACCTTTTGAATATACACCGAAGTGCGAGAAAAATTGGTACATAAGTCTAATGCTTGGTAAATCCCCACAGGAGCAAGGACTGCAAAAAGTACGACGACGCCTGGACTCCGCTAGCTTCTGGAAATTTGCTGTAGGCAATGCACACCATATTTCTTGCAGAGGGTTCCACAATTCGGGTGTATTCCGAGGTCTCGGATTCCTGAGTTCGATAGCGCATTGCATGGCATCCCAAATGTGTTCTATCACGTTGAGATCTGGGGACTGGAAATGGCAACACCCCAAAATAAGATGAATGCTCCTCTAACCATAACGTGGAATCCCAACACTTGTGCGGACGTGCATTGTCCTGTTGGAACAGGCCAACAGCATAAAGGCAGGACTTGAACTTGTGTACCTGGTCAAAAAGGATGGGTACATATCACTGGCCTCTCACAGGCGTTTGTAGAGCTACAAGGGGGTCCCAGTGAAGTCCAGCTAAACACACCTCATACCATTACGGACCTCCCACCAGCCGGTAGGGTTCGCTGTTGACAGGTGGGATCCATGGCTTCATGCGGTTTGCGCCACACATGAATCCTTCCATCTGCCCGATACAGTTGATTTGGAAATGCGACTTGTCAGACCAGGCTACTTGTTTCCAGTCATCAAGTGTCCAGTGGCGATGTTGCCGTGCCCAAGCGAGGCACCCAGCTCAGTGTCGTGCACCCATGAATGGGACTCGAGATGGGCGTCGGATCCCAAAGCCCATATCGGGCAGGATACGTTGCACAGTCCGGACGCTGATGCTTGTTGAGGCTCCCGCATTGAATTTCGATTATATGTGCGAGAGTGTTGCACGCCTAACGCCTGAATTGATTCTTGACAGCCGACAATGGTCACGTTTACCCAATGTCTTTTGCCGGCCACACTAGTATCGTAGGTTGGAGGTTCACCCGGGATTTTTGTACTCATGGTACACCTTTGCAATGATCGTCCGTGAAAACCCGAGCTTCGTTTTTACCTCCGAAATACTATGGCCCATCTCACAAGCGCCAACTACGACGCGGCGTTTAAAATCGGTTAAATCGTTATTACTTGGCATTCTCATGCCAAAAACAGTTTTTTACAGCTGGCAAAGATGTATATAGTTTTATATACGCACTAGCGGACCCAACCGAGTACGCATAGCTGATGTTTCTATGTATTTTACATAAGCTCGTCTGTACCAGTTTTTATGGGACTTCAGAGTACATTATATAATTGATTGCGTATTACAAACCATGGACGGAAATAAACAGGTATTAGCAACAATCGGTTAAATGAACGAGACTGAATAACCGTCTGACATGGCATCGCAAAAGAAAGGTAACGTTATGAATTTATTTTATTGGACCTGTTGAAGCATTCTTCTAGTAAAGTTCAATTGTAATAACCCCAAGATAGAAATTTACGAATTGTTCCCGCTGAGAAAATGAAAAAAGAATTTCCAATTTCACTTCAGCATTGGAAAAATGCCTGGTAAGGAAGATGACACCTGTACTAGTTGCGGTGCTTGGCAAACACAACCACACAACATGTGCTTTCCCAATTACGTCTCGAACTGCCACTTTCAGGATTGAGCTCCGTTGTGCACTGCTGGAATTACACAATCCATTATACAGATGAGTCAACTGGTCCTTCGGACTTCATGGAAAACCTTCATATGAACAAGATTCTATGTTTCAAGACATTCGCGTATCCGAGAATGTTAGCTGTTACGTTTTATGTAATTTTCTAGTAATGGACATAGTCGAATAGAGATAACCTATTCATTCAATTATGGAAATCCCTTAAAATATTCGATTACTTCAAAATCATTCGGAAAAAAAAACACTTCTCAAGAAAATTGTCCATTGCTCCTACTCTGCCTCGATCCAATGCCTGTGTTCGAAAAGCGAGAAATATTAATCAATGTTCGTTCCAGTTCTCCTGTGCATAATCTTTCATCTCTTCTCAACAACTATTAGAGCGATTCCGAGAAGTTCTCTATACGTTTCGTTTGATCAAACGTTTTCTTAGTATCACGCGAAAGATCCCTCGCTGGAGGATCTACTTACCTTGGGTTATACTTCTACCTTAAGGTAATCGAAAATAAGTTAGTGTATTCGTCTTTCATTTACAGCTTTCAATTCCTTACTTCTTGTAAAGAGAGGAAACCTAAAGGTAATATGTAAAATTAAAAGTTATTCCAATGAATATCTTGATTTGTCAAAAGCAGAAGACGGCTCTGCACGTATCGCGCTATCTGCAGTTAAATTCTAAGATTAGGATCATTCGAATTATTTTTTTACCAATAATTCGATTTCTCGATTACAATCTTGCGATTTTTGAATTCAATCGATTATACTCAACACTAGTTTCAACTCCTTGGAAATGGTTTTTAATATACGAGAAAAAAGGCAAATTTAGGTTTAAAATTGGGTAGATTTTTATTGTAATGCCTACTTGGGAAAGGTGAAATTTAAAAATTTGTTTTGCTCCATGTAAAAGCTAAAGTTTTTTTTAAGAATGCTTAGAAGTTATTTATTTTTCAAATATGAAACTAAAACATAAAAATCCTTTGTATCTACTACTATGCTTTTCTTGGCATGGTGATTCCCAATTTATCTATCTTATATAGTAATGTAATAATACCCTTCAGTTTAGTTCACTGTAAAATTTTGAAACCCAGAAGTAGAAAATTATTAGTAACTCCTGTCTGACACCGAGGTCGCAATAAAAGAATTATCGTTTCCCTGTTACAATGATTCAGCGAAGTGCTGATTTTTTTTATGTAACTTTAGCTATGCGAATAATATAGGTAGCACGCGAATGTCGTGAAAGATTTGCTAATGGTTAGTTAGAGCAGCCTTATTTTTCGAGCAGAATTTCAACTGCCGATATGTGTACATCCGTCTGACTCATAAACCGTGGGTTAGGACCCCAGGCAAAAAGAGCTACCTGTTCTGTAAAGTGACTGGTTCAATGAAGCGAATAAATTCGCCCCTCCCTCCACCATAGACACCATCCCCCAAACGAAAGGCTCCTTCAGGCAAACAAAACCATGTCTAAACCTTTTTTTTTTTTTTTATGAGCGAAAGCGAAGGTCAAAGTTTCTGAGTAAGTATAAGAGTAGTTATGGTGATAGCAAGTATTATAAATGAATATAAAATCAACCGATTATCAGAACTTCCCTAGTAACTAGTAGACTTTCTCTCAGTAAGAAAAATTAACACGAAGACCGGTGTTTATTTCTCAGGCATCGCGATGGATCGCTGTAAAGGTCTATATGAATGTCTATGAAATCAATGTTTGCTGGGTTGCGGTACATAAAACAAATAAGAAAAATACAACTCTCAGACCAGCTGTTTCATGAGAAATTCACTAATGGTGGGAGGATTAATTTGCAGGCCGTAAATATTTGACTCCATATACTACCCAAATTGGGACCTCCGTCAGGGGACTTTACCAACGCTCACAACTCATAACGCACGCAGTGATTCTATTTCAAAAGACATGAATTACACGTTTGGAAAAACATCGTACACTCTTTTAAGTCTTTCGTTTTATTGCTTTTCACCCAAAAAATTTAAATTCTCATAAAGTTCAAATTTAACTGAATTTAAGTGTGCTACTCAATATACCAACCCTGATGGGTACCCGTCTGCGCGGTATAGTGATTACAGATCAGTCGATAAGTGGAAACACATTAACGCTCACTCCATTTTAGCTCCCGTTTGTTTGTAGTGTGTTTTCCATCAGGTGCCCGTAATTTGTTTCAGCGTCTTTTTTAACTCAGTGTTCAAGTGTTCTGTTTAATTTCAGATGTGTAAATGGAGGAGCTTTTTCGATGAAATTCCCAGGGATGAGAATACGTGCGTTTTGTGGTAGGAATGGCTCTGATTGCTTCCGACGTATAGATGCCCATAAAGTCACCCAATGACTCCTAGAGTGGACTGGTGCGCAAATTTGGACAATTGCGGTGGGAGAAGAAGTCTGTTTCACAGAGTGGTTTTCCCATATAGTAGTTCCCGGAAATACAATCTTCATGTACCTCTTGATAACGCCACGATGTGGACAACAATTACCATCTACTTAAACGCAAGCTAACAGATGGGAATCAAATGTTCATTTGGAAGATCACTTTCTGGGACATATATTCATTCGGAGTTATCAGCTTTCCTCAGAACACCGCTCTGTGAAGTGTTGATTTGCATCAGCAGATAGGAATTGCATCACAGGTAATTATCTTGGTAGGCAGATTTCTATTCATGAGGAAACAAAAATTATTTTTTAGAATAAATATATCGATATAAGGACTCAATTAGCATTCATAAAGGCGACTCTAACGCCCAATCAAAATGGTAAAGAACCGCGATCTATACACAGCTAACGTGCTTCAATCTCTCCCCTCGGCTGACAGATGGCAGCATGTCAGCATTCTGTCCTGCATCTCGTAGAGAGGGCCAAGAATGGAAGAATCGTTTAATCACCAAAACCATAATCATCGCTATTTCCACGTTAATAAGTGAGTTGCGGGAAAATTATCATCGGCAGCCGCCGGGAATCGAACCTACGGTCTTCCAGTTACGCGCCGGACATGCTACCACCGAACTACACCGGCCTCGAATTATCCATGACTCACATGGGATTAACTGACAAACATTGCAGGTTGCTTTATGGAACCCTGCACAATACTGGGGATTCACCGAAAAGTGGAATATTAGCATGAACGTGGCGTAAATATAAAACCTGGGTTCGATTCCCAATGGCGGCCGTATATACCCGTATCGCCGATTGGTGGTGCAATGGTCAGATGGCTTCGAGAATTTTGTTGCTGACTTTATCCCTACCGAAAAACCAGTGGCTCTAAACCCTTCGCCGAGAAAATATAGAAGACCTCCACTGTTCGCGAATTAAGACGAATAGGAATCAGGATGTTGACGAAATTTCTTGTTAAAGCAGTGGTCGTCTGATTGCAAAGCAATTTTCCCAGGAAAGCGACTTCTATGTTTTTCTTCATGTTATACACACACATGGTTTCCTAATGGAAAGATAGAATATATGTATGTCCTTATTTGCCTTCCCCAGATGAAAAACACGCCACTGTTTTATTGTTTGGGGATTCGCGACTATCTAAAGCAGCTCGACCGGCTGTAAGTAAACTCCCGAGCCTACGTTTGGGACATTGTTTCCGCTTATAGGACATACACACTGCCTTAGGACAAACACAGCATTCAACATAAAGGACTCACCCGCTTCCAAACGTGGGTCCACCTCTAAAGGATGGTCAAAGACCAGCCCTTGCCATCTTAGGCACAAGACCTCCAACTGTCGCTTCGTTGGACACTCTGAAATAGTAGCTTCAAAGCAAGTTTATATTGATAATCTTACCTTTTATTTAGCGTTATTCATCTTTTTTGACAATTGCAGATTCATTGTTCAGAGAATTTAGTGTTATTAATTTTAGTGCAAATCCATGCATTAATTTTATTTGCCGACTGTCATGCAACGCATTTATCTAAATACCTCAAACAAATTTGGGGTTTTAAATTTCGTTTTTATTCCATACTTGTCCTTCAGTGCAAGCCCCGAGTAAAAGCTGGCGAATCTGAAGGTAGAAGTGAAACTGGAAGAACATCAGCCGTGAATAGATGGCATTTAAACATATGTAGCAAAATGAATGAAGTATATTGATTATCTGCTAGGAAAGAACTGCCATTGTATCAACTGCGATAGGGCGTTTTCACGGTTTGGCCTAAATGATAATGCATGATCCTTTGAATTTCAGGAAAATTTGAGCACGGTGGTTGTCCTGAGAACTGGCTCAGGATCACAAAATAAATCAAATGGACTAATACTTACAATATTTTAGCGCGAATTGTAAAACTCTTCTAAAACGCACTTGACTGCCAATTATATTTGTTCTGGATTTTATATTTCTGGTTAAATCCCATACAATTTCTATTTTTCCATATATTATGTTTGGCAGTTGCAATTAAGTAATGAATAGCATTATTTTTCAAGTTACTGTAATTCTAGTGTAAATGAAACGTTATCAGCTCTTTCATAAAATTTTCTTTTAACGTCAAGTAGTGTTGCAACCATTTACAATTTGTTAGGTAGTTTCTGCTTGTCAGCAAAATTTACAATTACCACGTGCGAGTTGGAATTATTGACGGAGTATTTTAAATTTTAAATCTTTAATGTGTGTACCCAACCTTTTTTGTTGACGTTGCTGCCAAATTGTCTGAAATGAACACAAGTTCAAGATATCATCTATTTTGGTTTTATGCTTGGGGTTGTGGTTTAATGCTTTATAAATAGTTCTAAATCTAACATCAAGCGCCCGTTCATCAAGACTAAATCTTCCTTTATGTCTCCGAGAGAATTTCTTTCTTTTTGACTGAAAGTTTAACGACCATCGTGAGCAATTCATTGGGCGATAAGCAGTCAACCGTCTCTAATTTAAGGTCACTGGTTCCAGGGTCAGGAGAGAACAATGTCGTAAGACTTCACGTGACCTTCGGATCCCCAAATCCCACATGGTAAGAAACAATCATCTAGTGGGTGGTCTAGAAACCTACAGTTTTCACAGATAGTTGCTTTTCACTGAAAAGCCATATCTGTAGTTATACTGATAATAAAATTCATGCAAAAAACCATGGAAACCATCAACGATACGACCCTCTTTGCGTTGATTCACAACATTTTTTATCATTTCCAGCTTTGTCTGTCACGTGCGATTTTTTTATTTGTTAAAACTGTTAAGAAACGTGATCTCACCTTCACGATTGTTGGCGAAAATATTCTTTCTAAATAGGTTATAAGTATTGGCTGAATGAAATGGTTGTAATTTATGCAGCGTTTTTAAAATTTGTTAGACTAAGATACGTGGAGATTATATTGAGAAAATTCACAACATTTTTAAACAGAAACGGAACTTTAAGAACATACTTTTTATACCAAATTCATGAGAAACAACGTTCAGTGTGATTGAAGCAAATGATTGATCATTTCAGTTACCTATGGAAATAAGTCTTGGCCAACGTAGAGAGGAGAGCCTTAATTATATTGACTAGGAATTTGGCCAAAACATTTTTCGGAGTCTCAGTTAAAATATTTTACCGTTCTGCATTATTTCCCTATCGCGCTAAAGTCTAGAAGGTTCTGTTAAAACGGAGGCATCTATAGCTTACGCATTTTTGTTTCGTCAAATAAGGTAAATATGGGTAATTATGCTTCATTTTACGTAAAATGAAAACCTACACTGTGAAAATAAGTTGTGCTTTTTGTTTTCATTTTTGAAAATTGCTTGTAGGATTTTATTACTTAAGTTTTATTCAGAAATACATCTTATTAATAATATCTTTGATTCGAAAAAAAAACATAATTAACGTTGTAAAATAATCCTGTAGCTTTAATGACAAAAAAGGAAACCAAGAAATAGAATTTGAAATGCAATGTAAAGTGTCCTTTCCTCCTTTCTGTCCTCTTGAATATGTACTGCGAGTCACACATTAATAAAGGTTCTAATTCTAATTGTTTTATATTTTATATTTTGTGTTATGCCAGGCTCAACGATTTTCTACAGAACGAAGTTCAGCCACTTTCATTCATTTGAGATTGAATTATATGATTAAAGCGGAAATATTCGTGCAGTTACGATTCAAAAGTTAAAGACAACACCGTCAATACACGATAAAAACTTATGAAAGGTGAAAAAAATTCATACTCAAAAAAGATTGTCGAAAGCCGAAATCTATGTCAATGATTTTCTCTCAAATTAGAAGTGATTTAGCGCCAGAGGATAAAATTATTCACCTCTAGAAAATTGATTATATATTTCTGTGTATCATGACAGCAGACTGAAGCAGCTTATTACACAAAAATAAGTACATAGAATACGTTTCACAAAATTGACCTTCGAATGCCCTGATTACAATGAAATAATGCCGACGTTCAGTAGAAAAAATTATCCGTATAACTTTCAGTTCTAAGGTCGAAGTTCCCAAAAATTAGTCTTTACATTTTTTTATCTAATTTTTAGATGTAGTTCTCGGTGATTTTTTCTTAACTAAGTGAATGTCAACGTGCATTTGCATTCCTAACATAAAGAAAATTTTATATATTGCCAACACACGATTGATAGAGATGCGCTGCCGGCAGATGGTCAGGATTTTAGATGATTTGCTTCGTTAAAATATGGAAAGGAATGATCTCCAAGGTTTTATCAAAATAATGGAAACCTTTTCTTCTTGGGAGAATGTTTTATTAATAAAATCCAAATACTAAAATTCAAGATAGCTCTACTCAAATTCACAACAGTATCATTTGCTACACAAACAAACAGCTAAGTAGCGAAATTTAGCTTAAAGAAGCAACCTATTTTACAGGTCTATTTTAAGATCTTTGTACAGCAACGCTTGTTTTCAAAATATCAGTAATAGAATGTAAAATCACACACCCACTAAATCGCAAGTTGGCAGGGAGTGTTGTGACCTTCACAGGAGCAGTACAACCTACTAAGCAGCGGTTTTACTGTTATGGCTAAGAAAATGGAGCGTTACGTCATTTTAGAAATGCAATATCGGCTGCATCCTAGAACGAGGCTATACGTGGCTACAAAATTTCGTATATTGCCAGTATAGACCTTTTTGCTTTAAAACACGTACAAATGAAAAGTCATGCAGTTCTCTTCCACACAGCCTGACTGTGCTTTGGAAAAACATGGATGTCCTGGCCCTGGTAATCGAAAGAATCTGGTGAATCCAGTTGAAGGTGAGTAGATCGACAAAAGAAATTCAGAAACGGATATAGTCCCCTTGCGCTCCCTTATCCCCGGGGATAGATGCCAGTAAGCACTCATGCCAAGTGAAAACCGTCGGCTATCCCTGAAAAATATTTCGATTGACAGGATATCCTCTAAAATGTGTGATATAAAAGATACTTTAGTTAAACATTTAGTGATCTCAACAATTTCTATTGAAATAAATGACAGAAATTACTTCTTATTTCGTTGTTGATCCTCAATTCAGCTTTCAGAAGCAGTTTTGCCGCCCCGGTGGCGAAGTGGTGTAAGCGATGGCTTCTGGTCCTTCTTCCGAGATGGGTCCGGGTTAGAATCCCGTGAGGCATGGATGCTGTGTTTGTCTTACGGCACTGGTTCTCTCCCTTCCCTGAAACCAGTGACCGTAAATTAGGGACGGGCGACTGCTTATATCCCATTGAGTTGCTCACGGTGGTCGTAAAACTCCCAACCAAAAACACCCGTTTTTATTTAACGTTTAAAATGATCAAATGCATTTTTTCTCATTTTGTTTTTTATTTAATACTTCTCTTCCTTTTTTCATATTTCAGGCATTATAAAAGTGTCAGTTAAGTCGCTAAGAAAATGATTTTTTTTATTTTATTTGTGACTTCCTTGTTACAGTTTCAAAGTATAATGCCATTTTTTTCAATACGTACTTCAGTATTCCAGGGATGGAGAGAAAGAAAATAACGGGAAGCTCCGTGCTTATCACACGAAACTCAGAGTAAGTGGAAATACGAAGCAAATGTTCCTTATTTATAGGCTTGCTTACGAAATCGATGCACTTATTAGAGCTTTAATTAATATAATTCCTTACCAGGTTTGAACAATTGTAAGAAAATTTATATACCGGATGTAAATATCAAACTGACAGCCAAAACGTATTTTACAATGTCAGGTCTCAGAGTTGCTCACCAATAAGCGACAAAGTTCGCCCGAAGATAGCAGTGACAGTTCTTGACCTTGTTTTATAAAGCTTAATTTCCCGGAAGTTGCTGGAAAACTATTGGCTTCGGAGAAACATCCTTACACAAATTACAAGTTGGTCCATAACATGGAATTGTTAATAACTCCCTAAAGTTTGCCGCACTAATCGTTCATTTCGGGCACTGCCTAGCAATAACTGGGCACCAAATACTGACAGTGTAAATTAAAATGTTTCGATATGCGTTACGCTAGCTACTAGACACGCTGTGTTGGATCTGCAACTAAAGCTATTCCAAATAACATTTGTGCCAAGTAAAAGTATTATCCCCAGGTTGAGATTCACATGATCCATTCTAAGTTTTTTTCATACGACTGAGGAAACATAATTTTTTTTTATTTTTTCTTTGATCATAAATTATATTAGGTGATAAAATGTTATTAAAAATTTGACAAAGAAAAAGCACACTGTAACTAAACAAAGTCAGTGACAGATGGAAAGGAAAGCGAAGTCCTCAAAACTGTTTTTAATTATCTGCTTGCTTCCAGTTAAACAACTATTTAGACTAACAGTAAGAGATGTGAACAAAAGTCCCTTCGTTAGTCTTCGTAAGTCGCTGGCACAGTTTTCTAAGCGGTAGCTTCTGATCATTCGTCCAAGAAGCGGTCCGGATTCGTATCCCAGTTAGGTATGGACGTGGTGCGTGTTTTACGACGCTAGCTCTCTCCCTTAGCTGGAACCAGTGGCCCTAAATTAAGGACGGGCGTAATGCTTACAGCCCACTGGGTTGTTCACGGTTGTTGTTAAGACTACAATAATAAAAAAAGTATTGGACACTGGTTAAAACAGGAGGAGCCAAACTCTGTCAGGTGAAGGCGCCACAGATTAAATGCTGTTGAAGAAAGAAATAGTTTTTTCCCGATATTGTGTTTTTACAAATTTTTAGTGTAAGTAGGGCGTTTTCACACGGCATTGTGTTGCGAAAATTCAAGTATGATGCAGTTTATTTGTCTTGCGAACTGCTAAATGCTAGTAAAAATGTGTAAAGCATCACACCCTATTGGTTACTAAAATACATGTCACAAGTGTATTCAATTGTACCAATGATTTTAAATACATTCAGTTTTTTTACAATAAAATAACACAGATATGCAACCAAAAAACTGCACAGGATTTTTATGCTGTTTCTTATAGATTTTTACTCACTGAAACTGGGAAAAATACTCAAAAAATTCCATCACACCAGGTTTTTTTGCAAAACTCGTGTTTGTAGTTTTATTTAGAGTGAAACTCCCACTTAACTCGAAATCTGGCATCCTAATCTTGATTCTAAAAATCCTATGACAAAGTGATTTCTTACTTTCATTTAATATGTATTAGAGTGAGACTCAAGAATAAATACAAATAGAAAATGAGCGGAATATGGGAGGGGCAGTGGAAAGGTGGCAGGGCAAGGGTAGTGTTGGCGGTGTTAGGAAGCTCAGGTTGATCATGTCCGAACCGGTTTAATTTGTTTATAGCGAAAAGTGAGGAATCTTACTGGCTGGATTGAGCATGTTTATACACGTTCTCTAGGGTATTAAGAATGAGTATAAACAAGGGTATTGTCAGATTTGATCATGTTTCAACATGCTAAATAAGTTCAGGATCTAGGTTGCTTTGGTTATGTTGCATAGCATATATAGAAGACTACTGGATATTCGAGGCTGAAGGTGCCTAGAGAATCCCTCGAAAGCATTAATTTTTATCTTTAAAAACGGGAAAAAAAGAAAAAAAAATTATGTTTTCTTTCATTTATATGCAGCGCTATTTTGGATTTTTTTCATCGAGATAGAGGAAGAAGCAGGTGTTGCCGATTAACCTTCCCAGCTACAGGGAGAGAGACGATCGGCAGACGCCCAGGTGTCAACATAACCTCGTTCGCTCTCGTGTTCACCTATGCTTTACGTGTTATTTTACGGGTCTTTTTGTAAGGTGCGAGACTAGTTTCCATCTGCTTCACCACAGGAAAAGTGTTTGCTTCTAGATGTACGGAGAGTCAGTGTGTGTACTTAATGCGATGTATACAAACAGCGAGGAGCCAAACTCAGTTTACATTAGGCATTCAAACGTGACTGTGCTCGTATTTCTCGTGTTTCTCGTGTTTTTAGTTATATATTATGGCTCCAAGAGGTTGTGTTATTTCTCCTCACAACTTTTGTTTTATTTGTGGTGAGTACACTGTTAAACGTCAACAAAGAAACATAAGTGATTTCGTGAAGAAAGTGTATTTTGCTTACTTCAAGTTGAAACTTGGGGATCAAGACAAAGCCTTGGCTCCTCATAAGTTGTGCAGAAGGTGCGAGGGAGATCTCCATTTTTGGTTTAAGGGAAAGAAACACTCATTTCGTTTTGGCATTCCTATGATGTGGCGTGAACAGTAAAACCACACTACCGACTGCTATTTCTGTTCGGTAGATGTGAAAGGTTTCAATACGAAAAGTAAAAAAAAAAATATCTTACCTAAACCTAAATTCAGCTATTCGTCCAGTGCCTAATAACTCTGCAATACCAGTTCCACACCCACCTTCCAGTTTGGGTCATGTCCTGGGTAATTCTGAGGACGGAAACACATTACCTCCCCAGGATGAATCTAGTTCAGATTTTTCTGTAGATGAGGAACCCGAACTTTTTATCAGAGCTTGCTCAATGACATGGTTAGAGATTTAGGCCTTTCAAAAGATGCTGACGAATTGCTGGGGTCACCCGGAACCTCATTTTCGTGGTACAGGCACCGAGAGAGAGAATTCACTACATTTTTCTCCAAAGAGGAAATCTCGTTTTTTGTAGAGATTTTCAAGGGCTAATGAAGTGTTTTGGAATAGAATATGATTTATCTGAAAGGCGCCTATTCATTGATACCTCAAAAACCAGCCTCAAAGCAGTCTTGCTGCATAATGGGAATAAATTTGCATCACTTCCTGTAGGACACTCGGTGCATTTGGAGGAAAACTATAACGATGTGGCAATGATTCTTAAGAAAATAAAATATCAAGACCAACGCTGGATACTTTGTGGATACTTCAAAATACTAACCGTGTTGCTGGGCCAGCAGGCTGGTTATATGAAATATCCCTGCTTCCTTTGCTTGTGGGACAGCCGAGCCAGAGATCTCCATTGGACAAAAACTGAATGGCCACTTCGAGACGCCTTAATCCCCAGCGAAAACAACGTCAGCAATACAACCTTGGTTCCTCCTGAAAAGGTTTTATTACGACCTTTTCATATTAAATTGGGGCTTATGCAGCAGTTTTGGAAATTACTGCCAAAAGATGGTGAGTGTTTCAGATATCTGCGTTCCAAGTTCCCAAAAATGCCGTAAGCCAAGTTGAAAGCGGGAGTTCTTACTGGCCCCGACATACGAAAACTGTTATCCGATCCCCTCTTTTCAGAAACAATGGGAGAAAAAGAAAAAGAAGCGTGTCACTACACTGACGGAAAAAAATCCCAACAACACGAAAAAATAGTTGTAGAGGAATAAAATGGCTGCAATACATTTGTATAGGTAACATATGTAATCGATTAAGGTTTCAAGATCACAGATTAATTTAAGCGCGAGAAGAGCCATTTTAAATGTGAAATGCTGGTACTTTAAATGTGAAATGCCGCCTGGAGTGGTCCAGCTGTAAAATACATGTACCTCTGCGTTTTGGAAAAACAAAAGATAAGATGCCTATCCTTAAAATTAACCACTTCTTGTGACCGCAGGTACGAAAATCTTGAACTTCGCTTAAAACCTAACTGGAGGAACAAGCTTCACGTGATTGTCTGTATTCTGAGTGTTTTATTGAATGGTTGCTCATCAGTTCGTAGTTGACTGGAGAACAGAGAACGTGCTTGTTGAAACCTTTGTTGTGCGTTGTCAAGTGATAATAGTGGAATAATATCATCCTAAATATTTTGGAAAGAGAAATTGCACTGTTTTCCGAAGGCACTATGCAGATAAAGAATGCAACATAAATAGTTAACTCACAAAAAAAAATGATTTGCTGCTATAGAAAGGGTATTTATTTTGCCATAACAGAGTGCGAGGTGATTTACGGTATTGTCACTGTATTGAAAGAAATTATGGAAATTGCACTGGCTTTGCTAGTACTATTCTTATTGGAGATGAACACAGGATGCGCAATGAGAAACCACATAATCATGCTCCAAGACCGGAGAAAAGTGATGTTGCTGTTGCAAGAGCGCAAATAAAAGAACGAGCGAGAAATACGGACGAAGCCCCTGCACAAATTATTCAAACACTGACAACGTCAATGGCTACAGTAAATGCAGCTTACATGCCTAATATGGATGCACTAAGGCAAGTTGTAAAAAAGAGAAGATATGCCAAGACACATGCCTGCGGAGCCTAGGACTTCAGAACGGATCGATGCTCCAATAAATTTACAGGAGGAGATGGTGCAAAATTTCTTGGAAGAAATAGCGCATTTGGACATCAAAGAATTATTTTATTTTTAACAGAGAATAATTTAAGAAAGCTTAAAGAAGCACCCTCTGGATTAAGGATGGGACATTTGAAACTTGTCCAACCCTTTTTAAGCAATTATGTACCATTCATGCTATGGTTGAAACGAATCCAGAAATGCACAGACTTGTCCCCCTAGTTTATGGGTTACTTTCCAGCAAGTATAAAGAATATAATACTATTAAACAGTATTTTTCTAGGATTTACAAGACTATGCATCAGACTATGATATTCAGCTTGCAACACAATATACGCATAATAATATATTTTGAAATAGCTACCGTTATAATGCTGCTAAAAAGGAATTTGGAAGAAGAACACACAAATGTTTTTGGTTTCATCTCGGAAAAAATTGTGCTGAGGAATATCCATCATCTAGCATAGCTTTGGAATATAGTGAAAGCAGTGAGTTTGCTCTCAAAGTCAGACATTTGCAAGCACTCGCATTTTTTTCATCTGATGAAATTCCAGCTGCTTTTGAAGAAGTGAAATAAATTTCCCTAGAATATGCAGATTCTGTAGTTCAGTGGTTTGAGGGAAATTATGTTCTTGGAAAATTTCTTGGAAGCAGAAGGAACAATCCGAGCAGAAGCCCTCCGCTGTTTCCGCCAACAATTTGGTCAATAAGTGAAAACAATTTATTTTTATTTTCCAGAACACAAAACGAACTTGAAAGATTAGACAGGCGCTGGAATACAATTATGGGAGAGAAAAAACTGTGACTGTACGAAATAATCAGTGAAGTTGCGAAAGATCAAAGGACAACTATGGCTAAAATCAAAAGAGTGATAGCACAGATTCCAACATATCCACCCAGAAGAGAAACGCTGGCAAGATAAAAAGGAATTCGAACTTCTTTGGCGCACAGAGACAATTTTACATGCTGGACTTTTTAAAAGGAATTTCATATAATTGTACCCTTTACTAAAGAGTGCTGGTATTTCTCACTAATTGAATTATACCTTTTACTAACTTGTATTTGAATTTTTAAAGAATGTAATTCCGCCGAAGATGCAAGAATGTAAAACACAACGCAAAATTAAAAAAAGACAAAATTTTCAAAGTAGCATGTCAAAAACATAAAATGTTAAAAAGTAATCCAAAATGTGAAACAAATAAAAATTCAAAATGCAATCACAAGTCACAAGCATTACAAAAATGCGAAACGCTATGTAACAAGTACAACACAAAATAAAAAAAAAATGCCAAAAATAAAAATGCATACGCTTTGTAAAATGTACAAAATAAAATAAATGCCATAGTCATAAGGATTTCATGACAAGTCAAGTTAAAAAATGAGATTTTACTTAGACTTCAAATAATAATTACTAGCCTCTACACCTTTTTAAGTCTTTAATAAGTGCAACATCATTAACCTGACTTGTCATCAAACATTATCAATATGACCAAAGCATACAATCACTTAAAAGACTTGTTAATGGATGAATTGAGGAATCACCAAGTTCAGCGGGTGAAAGTTAATGGCTGTTTATAGTTTTATACTCGAATAAATGCGCAACACAATGAACTTGACTTTCTCTGAAAAATTTATGTATATGAGCACGGTTAATTGAAAACTGATAAAAAGGCTGAAGGCCTGTTTATTAATTTTTGTGCCTTAGTCAAAACGCAGTAAAATAACCTTGGCATGTTATCGAAACCTTATGAATACGTCGGACTAAAAATTCCTAAAAAACGTTTACGCCTAAAGTCTTGTAACTAAAGTTTTGTGACAGGGTAAAACTGCAACAATAATAACTTGACATGTTATGTTAACGTTGTGAATATGAGCACGGCGGAGTAAAGATTTCAACAAAAAGCCTTTGGGATTAATGTGTTGGAGCTGAGTAAAATGTAACATTACCTTTATTTTCTATATAAACCAAACTACGTGCTGAAATGGCCCAACTATATATACGTATATTTCAACCATATACCGAAGCGCTGACAAAGTGAAAACAAAAGTGCAATTTTGTACGGTCCCCTAACATTTTATGGCCAGCCTACATGGAAGTGGACACGTTGATATCAAAAACATACTCTTTGTACGGTCCATAACAAATAGCAATGGACACGTCGCAATCTTTTTTTTTTTTGTTGGGGTTTAACGACCACCGTGATCAATTCAGTGGGCTATAAGCAGTCGGACGTTCCCAATTTTGGGCCACTGGTTCCTGGGAAGGGGGAAAGCCAGTGCCAGAAGTCAATCACAACGTCCATGATTCACCTGGATTTGAACCAGGATCCTTCTCAGCAAGTGGTCAGAAGCCAACGCCTAGATCACTCCGCCTCCGTAGCGGCACACGTGAAATGTATTTTCCATACGGCCCCAAACGGTCTTATCGACATACTAGATTGAACTGGACGCAAATAAATCATTAATATAATTTGTACTAGCAGGGATACCAGTTATTTGCCAGGTACATATTACTATTTGTGGAATCACCAAATTCAGCGGGTGAAAGTTAATGAATGAAAAAGATATTCCTGCAATTTTCCAGTAAACTTATTTTAAATTTTTTGATTTCGTTAATTTAATTTTGCGAAACAAAAAAAGAAAGAAAAAGGAATGGGAATACTTACCTTCTAGAAGACATCTATAGAACTGCCGTACATCTGGCGTGTGCTTCTGTGAATCCCGCGACACAGAAATGTAATGTACCTATGTGATGTCGCATGCGTACGACTTCACATTGGCATTTATCATCTTTTTCTTACCGTTTTGAATTTTGAATATCTGGAACTCTCTAATTACATTACATTATATTTCTTTCTGATAAGCCACTCGTTGGTAGTGAAAGCTGAACTATATTGATTTGTGTTTTTAATACACAATTAAACGCATATTTTTGCACTTTATTGTTATTTACAGTCCCTAACTTACTTAGACCGTAGGTTGGTTGGTTTGTGGTTTATGGTGCAAGGCCCTCAAAGGGCCAAAGAGCACCTTAGAACGTAGATAGGGTATTCTTAAGAGTAAAAAACAGAACTTTTTACGAAAATACTGCATGGGGCTCCCTTGACCCTGGCCCTGACCCCTTCCAAAAACCGTCTACCGTCTAAGTTAGATAACCATGAGAAGTATACCAAATCTGGTTGTTTTAAATTTAAAACTGTAGATTTTACGAAATTTTTATGAGGAGGGGGCTGCCACCCCCTGGGTTCCAACCCCTTACAAAAACCGTCTAGCGTCTAAATTAGAGTTTCATGATACCAAATTTGGTGGTTCTGAATTGAAAACTGTAGTTTTTAAAAAAATGTTGTATGTCTGTGTATGTGTGCGAGGGGGGGCCTCTTAACCCCCGGGCTTGACCCGTCCCAAAAACCGTCGACCGTCTAAATTAAAGTACCATGAGATAGTGTACCAAATTTGGTGGTTCTAAAGTGAAAACTAGATTTTGCGATTTTTTTATGAAAGGGATCCTTACCCCTTCACAAAAAAAATCTGCAACCCCTTCGAAAATCGTCTAGCGTCTAAGTTAGAGTACCATGAGACAGTATACGAGATCTGGTGGTTCTGAATTGTAAACTGTAATTTTACAGAAAATTTTGTATGTGGGGGGGGGGGGGCTCTGATCCCCCGGGCCTTGACCCGTTCTAAAAGCGGTCTACCGTCGAAGTTAGAATACCATGAGATAGTATACCAAATCTGGTAGTTCTAAATTGAAAACTGTAGATTTTACGAAACCCTTCCAAAAACCGTCTAGCGTCTAAGTTAGAGTTTCATTATATCATATTTGATGGTTCTGAATTAAAAACTGTAGATTTTACGAGAAAAAATTATGGGGGGCCTCTGACCCCCTGGGCTTTACCCGATGCAAAAACGGTCTACCGTCTAAGTTAGAGTACCATGAGATAGTATACCAAATTCTGTGGCTCTAAATTGAAAACTGTAGACTTTACGAAACTTTTTATGAGGGGGCTCTGACCCCCGGGCCTTGACCCGTTCCGAAAACGGTCTACCGTCTAAGTTAGAGTACCATGAGATAATATACCAAATTTGGTTGCTCTAAATTAAAAACTGCAGATTTTACGAAATTTTTTATGAGGGGGGCACCGACCCCTAGGGCTCCAACCCCTTCCAAAAACCGTCTAACGTCTAAGTTAGAGTTTCATGATACCAAATTTGATGGTTCTGAAATACAAACTAGATTTTACGTCAATTTTGTATGTATGTGGCGGGGAAGGCTCCGACCACCCGGGCCTTGACCGGTTTCAAAGACCGTCGACCGTCTAAGTTAGAGTACCATGAGATAGTATACCAAATTTGGTGATTCTAAATTTAAAACTAAATTTTGCGATTTTTTACATAAAGGGGCTCTAACCTCCCCCACCCACCCCGGCTGCAACCCCTTGCAAAAACGGTCTACCGTCTAAGTTAGAGTACCATGAGATAGTATACCAAATTTGGTGATTCTGAATTGGAAACTGTAGATTTTACGAATTTTTTTATTGGGGTGGGGGTAGGGGCTCTGCCCCTGGGTTCCAACCTCTTTCGAAAACCGTCTAGCGTCTAAGTTAGAGTACCATAAGATAGTATACCAGATTTGGTGGTTCTAAATTGAAAACTGTAGATCTTACGAAATTTTTATGACGGCTCTCTCACCCCCGGGCTACAACCCCTTCCCAAAACCGTCTAGCGTCTAAGTTTAAGTTTCATGATACCATACTTAATGGTTCTTATTTAAAAACTGTAGATTTTGCCAACAAAACTATGGGGGGGACTCTGATCCCCGGGCCTTGACCTGTTCCAAACACGGTCTACCGTCTAAGTTAGAGTACCATGAGATAGTATACCAAATTTGGTGGTTCTAAATTGAAAACTGTAGATTTTACGCTGCATTTTTATGGGGGGGTCTGACCCTCCGGGCTCCAACCCCTTCCAAAAACCGTCTAGAGTCTAAGTTAGAGTACCATGAGATAGTATACCAGATTAGGTGGTTCTGAATTGAAAACTGTAGTTTTTAAGAAAATTTTGTATGTAGGGGGCTCTGACCCCCGGGCCTTGACCCGTTCCAAAAACGGTCTGCCGTCCAAGTTAGAGTACCATAAGATAGTATACCAAATTTGGTGGTTCTAAGATGAAAACTGGTGATTTCACGAAATTTTTCATCAGGGGGGGGGGCACCGACCCCGCGGGCTCCAACCCCTTCCCAAAACCGTCTAGCGTCTAAGTTAGAGTTTCATGATAACAAATTTGATGGTTTTGAAATGAAAACTAGATTTTGCGAAAATTGTGTATGTATGGGGGGGGGGGGTATGAATCCCCGGGCCTTGACCCGTTGCAAAAACCGACAACCGTCTAAGTTAGAGTACCATGAGATAGGATTCCTGATTTGGTAGTTCTGAATTGAAAACTGTAGATCTAACGAATTATTTGTGTATGGGAGGCTCTAACCAACCGGGCCTCTGACCCCTTACAAAACCTTCTACCGTCTAAGTTAGGGTACCATGAGATAATATACCAAATTTGGTAGTTCTAATTTGAAAACTAGATTTTACGGCAATTCTGTAGGGAGGGGGATCTCTGACCCCCCATCTCCAATCGCTTCCAAAACCGTCTACAGTCTAAGTTAGAATACCACGAGATAGCATACCAGATTTGGTGGTTCTGAAATGAAAACTGTAGATTTTACGAACATTTTGTATATGGGGGGGGGGGGGCTCTGACCAACTGAGCCCTGCCCCGTTCCAAAACCGTCTACCGTTTAATATTTTTAGTGCCAAAGAAAAACGTAATATTCCTATTCTGTCTGCGTGTCCAAACTTTATAAATTTGATCAGGGAGCAAGACGTTCGAAATCGTTCGTTTTCCTGCATTCGTTTTGTATGTAACCAAAATCTGTAAACGCGACGAATTGACGTAGTCGACGAATTTGTCCGCTACGAATTGACGCTCGACGAATCGTCGTGGTCGACGAATTGACGCGCGACGAATTGACGTAGGCGACGAATCGTCGCAGTTAACGAATTGACGCAGTCGACGAATTGACGCACGCGACGAATTGACGCACGCGACGAATTGACGTAGAACCTGTTCCGTCTGTTTACAAAAACCTCATTGGAACTTAACACTTGGGAAAGTCACCAAAGATGTGTATCCTTTAATAAAGACAAAATTCCGAATCATTTGTTCACTTCCATCACAAGAATCCTTCTAACAGTAAAGGTGCCACTCAAAAATGAATCATCTAATTTCTTAACCTCTCTCTCTCTCTCTCATATGATAGCGCTTTGGAAAATTATTTTATTTCAATTTCCTCCATCTCTAATGGAACATTGAAACTATTACCATCTTCCTGGTCATAACACGAGAGTATCAAATAGTCCTTATTTCTAATTTATAGGAAGCATCCAGGAAACTGTCCAACTATACGCCTTTTCTGGGAAGAGGAAAAACAACACCTTAGTTGGTGAAAATACTTGAAGACCCTCAAGAAATCCAGGCTGATATCCTCTAGAAAAGAATATAATCTTTACAAATTTGTTCGGCTAAGTTCTGTTCTAGGGGACCCTAATATTCTGCCACAAAAGTACGGGGATTGTACAAGGACATTCTGAGAAGGAATATATATGCAAAGTAACGTTCAGTTGAAGTCTGCGCCCTCAGTTAATTCAAAATATCCAAAAGAAACACACTGGAAATCACTGTAAGCAGGAAACTAAAGCAGAAGCACCAATAATAATCACTGTATGCACGAACTGAGGCAGAAGCAACGATTATATCTGTATGCAGGAACCAAGGCAGAAACACCAATTATCTGTATGCAGAAAATGACTTAAAGATGAAACAAGGAATCTCAAATACGGTAGCAACCTTGAAAACTTCCATCGCACCAGGTACTAAATTGCTTTCTTCACGGCCTTTCCGTTCTTGTGGTAGCCTTACCGCTTGGTTGGGGCGGCATTTTCTCGACGTTAACCCACGGGATTGCGGAGGCACTCCGTCACTGCCGAACTTGGAAGGCTCGCCAAATGCTTACATAACGAAGGCGTTCTTTATCCCATAACAGAACATCTGCCTTTCACCAGATACTGATGAAGGGTGTTTAACACTTCTGTTTAATTCATAAACTTTAGAAACAGTACTTAGATGATTAATATTTAAAAACAATTTAAGAGGAAATTACTAAAAACAAAAGTCCAAATCTGTTCATCAATTTTTATTTTTCGCAAATATACAGTACATGTATAACGACGTAAATAAATTATTTATCTGGTGTTTTCAGTTCATTCATGAGAAATCCAAAGCTCACAGAAGGTAAAAATTTTTCAAATGTCCTTTGCATTCTAGACAGAGCGTTTTCGAAGTATATTATACGAGATCACTCAAATTTTATGAAATATAACTATTGTTACTCAGAGTTTACTGCTACAGACTGCTACATTTACTGCTACATTTATTTGACACAGACATCGCCTCATCCGACTATCAAAACTTCTCCCCGAAACTGAAATATCATAATTAGATTCCACTTAATATCACTTATTAGGCCTTAAACGTAATTCACGCTCGAATAAGTGTTAGAAAGATATGGAACATAAGTAACTTTTATTTTCCGTTGTTATTCGCTAACTGTCACCGCAATCGTTCCGACTTTCCTTTCTTAATTTGATTTATGTAAATGCCGTCTTCAGTATGAGGGTTTCAGAAAAGGCAAAATGAAGTTTTTCTCAGGTTAATCTTTGGATTTCATCCTTCAAATCACCTTTTTTGACGATATGATACCAAGTAATAATCTCGAAGTTCATGATCCTCTTATGTTTTACATTTAATTGACACTACTTATTCTTCTGCTCAATATGAGAAAACTTTGTTCATTAAGGAAAAAGCTGAATATTTTATTGCTTTGATGATTCACAAGATTAACGTCTCGCAATAATATTTCTTTCCAAGATCCTCCAAACCATCGTTAATGACATTTCCTGACGTGATACGGAATTTTGAAGGTCATTTTCGGAATCTGCGCAAAACATCCATTCAGATTCACCAATTCATTTGAAAACAACAGAAAGAAGTTGAAAAATTGCAGATGAGTGTAATTTCTTTCTGGAATGATATGTTAAGAACTAATTATAAAATCAACTATCGTTTTTATTCATTTCAGTTTTACTGTGGTACGTTACGGTTACTTATGAAAGTTCTTTTATTACTTACAGTGAGAGCAAGCATTTGTGCCTCTATGAAAAATCCTTTCCAGTAATAACAGATTTGTGTATTCAAATTTTAAGATTTTATTTTTTTTCATCTGATTCTAAAAGGTTTTCCTAATATTTAACTCTCCCAAAGTTAAGGTGACAATATTGTTTCATCATTCAACGATTGATACCAATGTCACGGCATTTAATTTTTTTAGGATACGACACTCATTTGTCGAGACAGACGAACCATTTACTGTGTTACGTTATAACAAAAATGAACTCTAAAAATGTTTTTTAATATTGTTTTGCTGCAAAATCGGTGGGACAGTCAGCGGTCGGCACTGTCTGCCAGCTTTAAATTTTGGAAGTTGATAAATGGAAAACACTTTCCATTTATCAACTACAGAGATTAAAATTTATTTTTCCACAACAAATTGTGTACTGTCATCCTCACGTATTTAGCGATTGAAAATAATCTTAAATCTCACGGATATAAAATTATCACGGAGGATTTGTGTATGTGTTGTAAATCCTTGAACATTATATTTCAAAGAGTGAACTGAAAAGCTATTTAAGATAGGGTTTTCCTTCTGACCGGCAGGGTCATCATATTTTTGGAACGAGTAATCTCAGTTACAAATCCATCCGAGTGATTTATCTGCTGTTCGTAGACAGTTCTTTGGCATGTGACATGGATAGCGAATCATAATGTAGTACTTAGAAAAGTAGAAAAAACTCTATCGTTGCCTTATATTATCAGAAAGTGCTAACTACTGGAACTATTCTACTATGATAAAAACTGGTTTCGGCTCGCGACAACACCGATAACATTTATGCTTTTCAACTGAAGCTTTCAGTATAGATTCCTCTTAAGAATTATTGTGAGAAATGTCCCAAAATCATTGCAAAACGACGGAATCCCGCAACTCAGAGAGACATGTGTCTTAGTTAATTTGAGATACAAGTGTGAGGAGTAAATTCTACAAACTTCATCATGAGAAGATTAGGCTTAAGTACAGTATCATGATGCACCCGAAGTAAACATTTTCTGTTCCATAGAGATAGAGGAAAGATCTGCAACATGATCAGAACAGCATTCAATAAGATGATTGCGCGAAAATCCCTATAACTGCGGAGGATGTTTGCGTATAGTAATGTGTTCGTACTAACCAACTTTGTAACGCGTGGATTCAATGCAAAATTACGTACTTCCTGAATAAAATTGGCGAAGCTTTCAAAAATACCCCATTTGGAAGAATATTTATTTATGCCTAATCATACATAGCACTAATCAGTTTTAGTGTGACTGCTGCATAAAAAAACATTATTTGGTAAAAATGTTTTGAAATTAATATACTGCACGGAACGAAAAATACGCATATTTATCAACATGGTTTACAGCAATATCGTCGAAGCTATCTTCAGCGCCGTCTCTGATTTCATGGTTTTGAGGACCCTTCTACAGAAGTGTATAACACACTATCTCTTCTAGCCACTGTAGCTGGATTCAGAAGTATATTCCGAATGCAGCAGCTGATTTTTTCATTAGCTTCAAAATTTTAAAAACGCAATTTTCTTGTTAAGGATTTTTATTTATTTATGAAAATATGCATTTGCAATTTTCAGCAAAAATTCGATTGTTTCTCCTGGAAGGTGACATCATGTCGAGCTTTGGATAAAGGACGATAAACAAATACTAAATTTCGGAATTTTTGTAGATTCCTAAATTTGTTTTAAGCGTTTATCAAACAGCGCCCTTAAATCTTGTGTCCCCAGAATGCCATAAAGCGCAAAGTTATTTGTTGATCTTTTCAGAATTTCTCTCTTCCCCTTTAGAAGTTAGCAGACAAAAATTAGTGTTAGGTCAATACACGGAACTTTTGGTATGTAGTATTATGTGCATCGACCTCCAGATATTTCCTCGGATATTTCTTTCTTTATACAGACGGCATGCGATGTCATGAGAGAAAAATATCGCTCCGGGAGATTCGAACGCCTGCTTTACTAATTTTGTTTAGCAACAAAACTGGTGCCTGAGTGTGACTTGTGCTGGTCCCATAGGGGACTATAAATTCAAAGATTGTGAGATAGGAAATACTATTCCCTTTAGATGGGCCTTTGGGATACAAAACATTGTTTCCTGAACTCTGCCAGTAATTGGAAACTTTTACATTACCAAAATCACTGACAGCACTTGTTTACGAATACATTAAATGCAATTTATTTAACGAATAAAATGAAAAGCTCGAATAAGTATAATTAGCCTCTCGTTACTAAATTAGGGCCACTGGTTCCAGGAAAGGAACACGACCTGTGATGTAAGACAAATACAACATAACATTCTCATTCTTCACAGGAATTCGAGCACGTACACATCTATGACACATGGTCACCAGCCAGGACCACTGATCATATTTCATTCCCTGATGACGTGTTAATCAAGATGTTCGCAGTTTAATTTTCGAAAACTGTATAAAATTAAAAATTCCATTTTCGTAAAGGTCAGTCTATTCCAGACATTTTTAAACCTAACTTAGACATTTTTAAACCTCCTTACTAGTTAAAAATAACTTTACTAAATGCTAAAAATAGATACAGGTTAAAAACAAGGGCATGAGATCTTTCGAGCTCCAAATGGTCTCATCTTCGTAATGACGTGCCAATTTAATTTCACGCACGTTTAACAATCCGTTTGGAAAATTGATAACATGCAGTATGAGGAATACAGTAACGTGGTTATTTGAAGGCGTGGACTTCTAAATTAGAACTGAGGTCCCTCTGAAACAGCATTTTCCAGGCGTGGCGGATGATATGTGGAATACAGTCATTACAACATATTTGTTCTTGAGCAAAGATACACAAGCTTTCTGCAAATAACAATGATGACGTGTTGAAAAGTGAGGCAAAGGTAGGGCAGTATGTGTATTAAAACCCGCTTGGCAGAACACACATATAACTTTCGAACTGAAGCTATGACTACCGCTTTATCGCGTCTATTATCCGATATGGCGTAGATCTAAAAATTCTTACCACACCTTCCAACGCGTCATCACTCTAATTTAGAGAAATTTTGGTATGTTTGCTTCAAAACATATTTGTTTCATTGACTATATTCACCATATCATCCCGCACGCCTGGAAAATGCTGTTTCAGAGAGACCGGAGTTCTGATTTAGAAGACCACGCCTTCAAATAACCACATTACTGTACAAGCTGACTCGTTCCATTCCTTCACTTGAAGCATAGGCTATCCTCTCCGCTCTTAAGTTGGTAGCCAGGAGGTTGTATTTTAAATTCGACGGGAAATTTTTTCAACAACGAGAAGGTGCAGCCATGGGGTCCCCATTATCCCCCATTTTAGCAGAGATTTTGCTCCAGTCACTGGAAGACCGTGCTCTATCGAATTTCACTTTCCAACCTGCTCTCCTTGTTAGATATGTTGACGATATGTTGGTTTTTTGGCCTCATTTTATTACACTCCTGGACAAATTTACGGAACACCTCTCCTCACAATTTCCACTATCAAATTTACTAGAGAATTGGAACAAGACGGAAAACTACCTTTTTTGGATTTATGTTGTCAAGGGACCCATCTTC
Organism: Macrothele yani; assembly: GCA_039090855.1. Classification (NCBI taxonomy): domain Eukaryota; kingdom Metazoa; phylum Arthropoda; class Arachnida; order Araneae; family Macrothelidae; genus Macrothele; species Macrothele yani. Next base: position 112,048 of record JAYWMT010000261.1, read on the forward strand.
ACACCAGGTCAAATATTCTGTTTATAGAAAACCAACGTTTACAACATGCATTATCCCTTATGCCTATTCACACCCCACTGAACAAAAGGTCTCAGCCCTTCGTTTTCTGAAAAGATGAGCTTTCACTCATTCATCTACCTGTAGAGCCCGAAATAAGGAACTTTCTACTATTAAGGCTATGGCTCGGTCTTTTGGATTCGCAGAGCGGGATTTCTATAAATGGTTGAGAGACTTCACGAATTTGAGATTCACGACATTGTCTACGGATGTCGGGATTTTTAGGTATGTTGGCAAGGTAGAATACTTTCCCCCAATTAATTTTACCCTCAAAAGGCATGCCGGAAACATGGTTTGAAATTTGGTGTCTGCACTCGAAATGTCGTTTCACTAATTAGGTATGACCGTGATTAGGTTTCAAATTTTTGTAAACCAGGTGTTTATTGTATCCCACTTATACATGAAGACCCTAATATTGATAATAAATTTTATATAGGTTCTACACTTCGTACATTGGATAAAAGATTGAGTGAACATAAATATGCTCTACGAACAAGGACTATTAACACAGCACTTACTACTGCAGTTGGGCAGGGAAATTACTGCCTAACTGGGATAACGCAAAAATTTCTCTGTTCAAATGTAACCAGAAGTACAATAGTTTTGTCCGAAAGTTTGCATATCATTTCATATGGTAACACTTGTTGTAATATTGACATGCCTACCTATATACCAAACCCATGGAGACGGTTGGTGACACACTCTTCCATCAAGAATGGAATCTAGAACTGTCTTTGACTTGTATAATTTTTTTTTTTGAACATTAGGGTTTGTGTTCTAATGTTGGCAACACAGGAATGTGAAAGAGACTTGTGACGGGAATGTTTTGTGGCTGTATATATGAGAAGGCTCCTCATGATCCGTGGCACTTTGGCCTGATGATGGGGAAAAGGGATCCTTGAAAGTACTTGTCTTTGTATTTTAAACCAGTGTTTTTAATTGTAAATAAATGTGTTTTAATTTGCAGTTGGGGACGCGGTTTGTGTTGATCGTACGTTAGACAGCATATACCTAGTAATTTTAAAGTTATCGTGCGAGATTTATCATTAGTACCAAGATACTGAACTTTGTCCACAATATTAAGGGGTAATTATTAATCCTTACTGGAAAGGTATTTATGTCCTCTTTTTTATGAACGTTTAGGAAATATACAGCGTTGGTTTTTAGAATATTAAGTGATAATTTGTTAGAGAATAACCAATGAGATAAATTTGATAGATCATTATTGATCATTATCTGTAATTTATGCAAACTCAACAAAAGATTTCAGGGTTTACCAACGATAAGTCTGCAAATTATCCGAGGGCATGTGTTGACTCAATAGAAACTGTCAAGGGGGAGGGGTTAATACAAAAATTGTAAATTATAAAGAATTTCTGGTCGGATCGTGAGATTTTCAGCATTTGCAAGCTATAACTCGACACATTATCTGAGGGTATGTGCCTACTTAGGAAACCTATCGGGGGGAGGGGTAATACCGAAAAGTGTAAATTATAAAGCATTTTTGGTCCGATCAGGGAGATTTTCAGCATTTAGAACCTACAAGTCAACAATTTATCTGAGGGCATGGGCTGCCTCAGGAAATCTGTCGGGGCGCGGTTGAAGGGTCGGGTCGGTACCACCAAAAGTATAAAATACAAATAATTTCTGGTTCGATCGGGAGATTTTCAGCATTTACAAGCTATAACTCGACACATTAATCTGAGAGCCTGTGCCTACACCGCAAATCTGTCGGGGGGGCACCCCAAAGTGTTAAATGTAAATAAAGAATTCTGGCCCGATCGGGAGAATTTCAGCATTAACAAATTACAAGTCGAAAAATTTTCTGAGTGCATGTGCTACCTCAGGAAACATGTCGAGGAGGGGTAACACGAAAAGTATAAAATATAAGGAGTTTCTGGTCCAATCGGGAGATTTTAAGCATTTACAACCTACATCGCAACAAACTCTCTGAGGGTATGTGCTGACTCAGCAAATCTCTCGGGGGGGGGGGGGGAGGTAATACCTAAAATATAAAACATAAAGTATTTCTGGTTGTAAATGCTGAAACTCTTCCGATCGGACGAGAAATTCTTTATATTTTACACTTTTGGTATTACCCTCACCCCCACCCCCCGTTCGACAGGTTTCCTGGGTAGGCACATGGCTTTAGATAATTTGTTGAGTTGTAGCTTGTAAACGTTGAAAATATCCCGAACGGACAACAGAATATCTTTATATTACATATTTCAGGTTTTAAGCACCCCCCCTAAAGTTTCCTGGGTTTGCACATACCCGCAGATAATTTGTTTAGCTGTAGTTTATAAACCTTGGAAAATATCTTAAATATGAAAATACGAAATTACGGAAATCTTATGTGTGTCAGATAATCGATCTCGGGAAGCGTGCCCACGGAGCAGTCCAGAGCACACTTTTTATACGGCCCCTTAAATTATTTGTGGGCATTTCTCCGGGGGTCAGTTCTCCGCTTTGTCTTTAGCCCGAAAATCATTAAAATGTCTAGAATTCTTACTGAAAATGAAATATTAAAAAAATATATATAATGAACAATAGTTACTCAAGCAGCGGGGGAAATTATAGCCAAACGAAATGTGTTTATGCAGAACATCTTAATGGCACTGAAATTCCAATGTGTCCAGCTCTCCGGTGGCCACTTCTCCGTACCGGAGTTAGATAGTTAGTGTACACCATTGTCCGTCTTTAAATTTTGCGAGCCTGTGCATAATATCTTAGTACGTTTGTTGGTTTTGAATCAGAAAAAAAGTCTCAATAAAAGTAGTTGTTAGTTTGTAAAGGTTGAAAAAAATAATGTTGATATATTGATAAGTTTAACGGCTACGCAAATTTTGAAAAAAAAATAGGTTAAGATATGCATTAAAAGGTACATTTCGTTAATTAATCATGAAAAACGTTAAGTCATCCTACAGAAAAATAAAATAATCGATGGAAAAAAAATGTGTTTCTATTAAATAACGTATTCGCAAAGCATTTAGAAAAATAGATTAAGATACACATTGAATGCCAGTGATTGCTTTCAAAGTTAAGATGATCCGAGCGTGATCCAGTGGGTCTCCAATTTGATTTTTCACATCATTTTGGACAATTCAATTGTCAGAAAAAGCACGCTTCACGCATTTTTCAGGTATATGTTCTCGTACACTTAGAAAGTAGTTCCGTAAAACTCATATTCCTCTTGATATCCCCAAGATGTGGGGAGCAGTTGGTGTCCATTTAAACTTAAACTAACAGAGGGAAGGGAACATCCATTTGGAAGAACACCGTGTGCAATATCCACTGCTGGCCACCCAAAATGCAACACCAAGAAGGATACGAGATAGCAAGGCCAGATTTACTGGACACATAACAACAGATACAAAGATGAAACGATTGAGCTTACAGGCCCGTGCGACTTGCGGAACACGCCGACATCAATAGTTCGTGTGGCCCCCATGGCTGGCAATAACGGTCGCTACATGCCGCGGAATCGAACGAAAGAGGCTTTGGATGTGGGCTTGGGGTATGTCGGTCCAGGTTGGTTCCACACTTTGCCACAGTTCATCAGGCGTAGCTGCGGGTGGTGCTTGCCGGGTCACTCGGTTGCCAATCAGCGACCAGACGTGTTCGATGGGCGATATATCGGAACAACAAGCATGCCATGGCAGCAGTGACACCTGGTGGGCCGTAAAAAATGTTGCACGATGCGTGCCACGTGCGAGCGCGCATTGTCCTGTTGAAACGTGGCCTCAGACAGGTCCTGCAGGTAAGGGAGAACTACAGGCTCCAAAACGTCGGAGATGTAGCGGTGGCTGTTGAGTGTACCGGCGACGCGTATCAAGGGGTGCGGGTGTCATATGCAATTGAGCCCCAAACCATAACGGCACCAGACGAACCGGTATGGCAATGCATAGTGCAGGCGTCATACAGTCTCTTGCCGCGGTGAGGTCACACGCGGATCCGACTATCGCGGTGTTGCTGAAAGAAGCATGATTCGTCGGAGAAGACAATGTCGTGCCATTCCGTAGTCCAGATGCTGCGTTCAACGGCACATTGCCGCCGCACTCGCCGGTGGTGCAACGTCAATGGCAATCGGGGCAATGGGCGCCGTGCGACAAGTCGCCGCCCCTGCAGACGGCGTCAAACGGTACGTGCTGACACAAGTTGCTGCGCAACACACCCTAATTCCTGGGCTAACGTTCGTGATGTTGCGGTGCAAGCCGTCAATGCCCGCCGCACAACATTCCGGTCTTCTTGTTCGGTGGTGTGCCGCGGCTGCGGCAATCACTCACATTGGTCCGACAGTCCTTCCAGCAACCATCGAATCCATACTCGCCTCACTGTGGCTGGATGCCGTCCCACACGGGCACCGATGTCTTGGTACGATAAAAAGCTTTCGCGATAAGCCACTATTTGTCCTCTGTCGAACTCCAAAACGTGCTGGATTGACTGCCATATTCTGCGACGCGGTATCAGGAAGCTGCCCACTCACAGGTCCGGCAGCACAACACACTTCCACTACTTACACCCCGCCTTCTGTGCACCCTTCTTATAGTGCTTCTCGGTGGTGGACCGGGCGCACATGATTTGCTTATGCCATGCAATGCGAATCGTTTGCATGTCATCTCGCGGGCGACGCATGCTGTGAATTTCATTCCAATTGAATGCTTCCTTCTTGGTGTTGCATTTTGGGTGGCCTGCAGTGTATATTCCAACGAAAATGTCCTCATTCTTCAGAACACTATTTTTTGGGTATGATTCGCATCATCAGACAAATTTTCCCTGGAATGTAGTCAGTGTAATTCGTTTATTGCGCTGGATAAGCAGATTCCAATCCATGTTGAGAAAAAAACGTTTCCTTCGGTATATATGTCACTGAGTAGGGACGCAATTAATATTTGCATGGTTTCCGGAGTACGAATACATTACCATCAGACGTACTGAATGTGCATGACAGCAACATCCTGAATGTCCAATGAACTAGTACTCTTGACTCGGTCAACATACGGAAGTACTCGGAAAGCAATGTTTTTGCTTCTGTAATTTATTTAAGAAAACATGTTTCTGTGAATGCTAGCGTGTTGAGTTAGCTTTGGGTTTACTTAGGTTATCTTCTCATTGGGCCGCGCTGAGCTGGCGGCGACCAATTAGATATCAGAATAATAAAGAAATGTTATCATGATATCGTGGGCTGGTCATGGTTAAGTACCATCCTCTTCGGCAGAACTTGTTTTTTACTGTTCTATTCCAAAAGATTTTTTCCACTGATCTAATGTAGCTTTGAGGAACAGTAAGCAGCTAGTATTCCAAATGTTTAAATTTATATTTTGCATACTACTAAGATTATCATAATCATGTAAAAGACATTAAATATGCAGAACTTAGCGCTGTCGAAGAAATATTTATTTAAAATCATTCAGTTTTACTTTCCAAGGTGTAAAGTGTTTTTAGTAATTTCTTCATGAACATCTTAAAAAAGGAATAATCCCTAACATTATTTAAGTACTTCCACCTGAATATGATTAAGTATCAGATGTCCATAGCCATGCTCTTAGACTACATGCGGACCCACCCCGTTACTACAGAAAAGACCGGCTTCTTTTTTAATTACAAGGGCAGTATTTCCACAAAGGGCATCGAGTGTTTCAACTAAGGTTTCTTAATGGCATTAGCAATGGTTGAAGAGTGTTTGTTCTCCGATGTTTCTCGCCTTATACGCCAACGTCCATCCGTTCCATGAAACAGAAAATGTGACTCATCCTAAAAGAAAATTCTTAGCCAATCAGCATAGGTTCAACTCCGATACTGCGGTGGAAATATAAGCCTTTTCTACCCGTGCACCTACGTTAGCATAGGCCCAGTGACCATCCGTCTGCGCATGCGACTGATACGCAGCAGATGCGCTGAACTGTAGATTTAGACACAATTCCAGTAGACCCCTAGCATGGCTGTTATATAATTCAAGGATGACCCAATATGGTACAATACTTTCGGCAGCCGCCACCAATACTTTTAAGGTCAGGCTTAGACCTTCTTGTTCGTTCCACGTATTTAGTCTGTGATGCACGGAGTAAAATATATGCAATTGCATTTAGCATTACATCTTTTCTTGAATTATGTCGGACCAGTCAAATGCATGTGTCACGATTAGCACGCTGCCCGACTGTTCGATCTTGTACAAGTAAGCATGTAAGAAATTATAAAATAAGTTATTCTGCCTAGGTATTTTCATGTTACTGAAATACAGCAGGTTTGTCTGCAAATAAATCTCGATATGGCATGAATGTAATTATGTTGACAACTTACTAGCAGGTCTTTTACGTAATATTCATGTAACGGACGCTAAGGAGTATTTATTTTAACAAGTTATTTGCCGGTGTATAATGTAATATTCATAATACAGGCGATAAGAGGTTTGATAAAGAGGAAGCTCATGGAAGTGATTATGCACTCATCCTATCTGTGAACACTAAGATCAAGGAGACACAGTTTCCTTTTAAGCTTAATATCGTTTCTCAAAGATGGTATTACGCTTTTACAAGCGTTGAAGATACTCGACCAGAAACACATCATTATTCAGTTTCGGTGGCGAAATTAAATACTATATATCACGTTATGGATATAAAACTGCATGTTATTTTAAAATGTTTGCTAATCTGGACACAAACACATTTTTTTGGAAAACATATTCATAATTACGAATGCATAGCTACTACATAGTAAAATGATAAGTTCTGGGAGATCTGTTCGCCAATCGCGAACTCTTTTCGTACGACTATAGGATCATTTTTATTATTCTTGCATGACACTTGTAAAAATACACTATTTGGAAAATAAGTCAAACGCTGTTATTTCGCACGTAAATTTTGAAAACTGTACTAAAGTATGCACATGCAGATGGTTTTACTCATTATAGCAATTGCTGTAGTGCCTAATCTTGGCTTTTTAGGCAGAAGAAATATAAAAAAAAACGATGAGGTTGTTTTTTCTCTTTCTATACATTTTTTTATATTTCTACCTATGCAAGTATTTATGTTTTTCGCAACCAGTACATACCTTACGAAATGAAAATTCCGCACAATATTTTGTAGGGAGGAGTACATTTTTTTTTTATTCAAATCAGCTGGGGTTGGGAAATTTGAAAGCACCCAACTTGTGTTTCACGCCAAGATTTGAAGCTTGTAGCACTCCATCTTCAGGTGCCTCATCGGGTGTGAAATTTGCAAAAGATGTCGTTTTTGCACCATTTATAAGTTAATATCTAAAAATATATTAACTATCCTATTGTTGGAACACGCAAATAATGATTCATAATATACACTGGTGTACAAAAATTAAGGACGGAGAGGAGAAATTAGCATAACAGCGGAACGAGCAGGCAGAACGGACCGAATAACCACTCAGGACATAGACTACGGTCCGGTTCGGTAGGGCATGCTCATATATGCAGCATGACTTGGGGGGGGTGACGGAAGGGTGTAAAGCACACAGGCGGTGTACTTACAAGAATTCATTGAAATCTATGCACGGTGTACATCGGTTTGAAGGACGTCGAGTTGCTGCCACCTTGTGATATGGCCATCAGGCAATCCAGTAGACGACATCTTTACCCGAGATCGCGTCTTTGGGAAGTTGGAAGAAGGTCGAAGTGTGACTAGTGTAGCCGAGGAGTTCGGAATCGCTCACAGCATTGTTTAATGAGCTTGGGGAGCATTTAGGAAAGACAGGAACAGCTGTCCGAGAGATTAGCAGTGGTCGTCTACGAGCAACCACGGCGACGGACGACCGGTATGTTGTCCTACAGGCGAGAAGAAACAGACGGCAGACAGCGGGAGAAATCGCAAGGCACATGCAACAGACAACTGAACGTCAGTTATCGCGTTTTACCGTGGCCAGGTGGCTGCACAAAGGTGGTCTATTTGCACGACGACCTGTACGGTGTGTGCCATTAACGCCTGCTTTGGATACCGCGGTTTCTGTGGTGCCAGGAACAAAAGAACTGGACACATCAGCAATGAGGTCGAGCTCTCTTTACGGATGAGAGCCGATTTAGTCTGACGACCGATTCTGGACGTATAAACATCTGGAGAGAGCAGGGAATACGCAATCACACCACCAACATCATCGAAAGGGACCGGTTTTGAGGTGGTGGAGTTCTGGTTTGTGGCGGTATCATGCTTGGTAGACGTACTGATCTCCACATCTTCCAATGATGTTCAGTCACTGGTGTCCGCTATTGTACCGAGGTTCACCTCCCTCACGTGCGTCTAATTAGAGGTGCTGTGGGTCCTGACTTTCTCTTCATGGACGACTGCGCTACACCTCATCGTACAGTGGCTGTCGTAGAGCTGTTGGAGAGTGAAGATATTCAACGCATGGATTTGCCCGCAAGGTCCCCGGACCTTGCGGGCAAATCCATGAATATCTTCATAATGATGAATATCTTCATAATGATATTTTGTAAGTTTGCCCGGACCTTGCGGGCAAACTTACAAAACATCATTATTTCTGACCATATTTATAGGAATAATAAAATGTTTTACAGGTATGCGTATCGCAAATGCTCAATAAAAATGTAGTAATTAAAACAGTGCAAATAGAGAAATCTGTATCGTAATTGGTAATCAGATGATCTAACTACAGAGATTGTCATGGGAAGCAGACTCTTCAATGCCAGTGACATTTATATATACCGCTAGGAGTCGCGACCTCGCAACCCACGCTAAAAAATACATTTAATGCACAAATAAAGACATGGTCACAAAGCCTATGGAAAAACATGTTACCTTAATTGGCGATACCCCATTTTTTTAGCCACAGTTCGTAAGAAATTATGTTCTTTACAAATGATATACTTGGCGCGTTAAAACGTTCTGATTAAATATATTGCATTAGGTAATACTGGATTTTACTGGTATTTTTGACATAGTACGTTTCAAATGAGCACATTAGTTTACCTGCCATAATCCAACCCGTCTTTCCCGAGGCTCAGAATCTTTACCAATACTATATGCCCGTATCTTATCCCATTTGCAAAACTTCTTAAGGAATTACGAAAGTTCCTAAAAAAAAGAGATGTCGGTTACATATTCTGGAGGCTGACTGGACTGTCCGTTGATCGCTGTTTAGAGGATTCATTGTTCGAATGCAATCCTTAATGCTCTCCCTACTGCAGCTGTTCTGGAATAACTAAATCTTACTGTTGCTCGACAAATTTCGTTAATAGATTTTTGCTGTATAAAAACTCAGTCCTTCTTTACCACACACACACACAAATAATAACTGCACTACGTATGTTTCGTGCTAAGATTCTGGTTTTTGTATAATCCACATTTCGTGCGAGTCGCAAAAATACTGAGAACCTCTGATAATTCCCTGTTTCTTTTAGCATTTGGGAAAACATGTTTTGTTTAGTTAATTTTGCTTTGCTTTGCTTTTTATTTGAGATACAATCTGCGGAACCCTACTGCAAGACATTCGATGAACTTCCGTCCTCCTTCCACCACATAGAATACAATTAGAGAAGTGGAATCATGTTAGGAAAACATTGTAAGGACAGGAAATATCTTACCTTTAAAGAAATATAGCACAATACATAAAACAAAGTTTAAAAGATCACGTTTGTGAAAATTTAATTTTAATTTATTTTTTCAATTTTATCATGCACAGTTTATTTACTGACATCCAGTTCATTGAAAAGAGATAATTTCATTCGTAATAAACATTTCCCTTTTTTTCATAATGTAAAACCAAATTTAAATTTCAAAGTTTTGCTAAAAATGAGAGTGAGATATTTATCATTATCATCACCGTCAACAATCATGGGAGGAGTCCGGAAGGTTTCCGGCGCTAGGAGGGTTAGATTAAAATCGTCTTTTCACAGTTTTGCTAAAAATGAGAGTGATTTATTTATCATTATCATCATCGTCAACAATCATGGGAAGAGTCCCGTAAGTTTCCGGCGACAGGCGTGGTAAATTACAATCCTCTTTTGGCTTTTACTACCAGCGCGTCGGCACTCATCTAGTAAACCCAAGCATCTTAGTAAAGAGGGGCCAAGGACAAAGTACGTCCGGGAAGGAACTGAGGGGAAACCATTAACTCATGTATGTCCCCAAGCACGGGGAATCTGCAGAAAACACCTGAAAAACCGCAGACTAGATGGCTGGCAGCACCGGGATTCGAACACCCTTCTGAAACGTCTTCCTCCCACACAGTGTTCAGCGACTGAACCAACTACGGAATGCCTGTCGTCGAGATATTTAAGAATAATATAACTCTATGTCTTCCTATTAAAGTTTCCCATGCTAGCATAAAATCATGGGATGTCCAAATAATTTTTCTTTTCCAGTTAAAATAGTTTTTCAGTCAGTAACTTCAGCAATGTTCTATTCGAGAACTTGTTTTTTTTTTAATTGCAGGTTTAACGACCACCGTGAGCAACTCAATGGGCTATAAGCAGTCGCCCGTCCCTAATTTAGGGTCACTGGTTCCAGGGAAGGGAGAGAACCAGTGCCGTAAGACAAACACAACATCCATGCCTCACCGGGATTTGAACCCGGACCCCTTTCGGGCGAATGATCAGAGGCCATCGCTTAGACCACTGCGCCACCGGGGCGGCTTCGAGAACTTGTTCAATAACTACAAATATCATATTTTTATAAGGAAAGCACAATGTTGCACTAGGAAATTAAGAGTGTCTGGGTTAAAGACATATATATATATATGCCCTATCTTGTAATTAAAGATTAGGATCTGCAGTTTTCTTCAATCATTTCTGCAAAGCACTGATAAAACAAATATATTTAATAATTCTCAAAAGTACGACGCGACAGTACACAACATAACTTCTTGAAGATGTAATGAACAAAGTCATACAGACCAATAAATTTTTGAAGTTTTTATTCGGACGTCAATATCATCGGATAAGTCATCAAACTCATTTCTTTTCTGAAATAACATTAAATTAGAAATATAAATAATTTAACTCACAGCCGTCTGTCTTTTCAAATGAGTGGAAAAAATTATGATACCACCTGTAATACCAAAAAAGTAAGCAAAACTGTATAGTTCAACCGAATGAGATTGCAGTTTACTGTTTGTTTAAGGATATTTACAATACTTTGAAATCTACTTTGAATCATAAGGGCCGCAGATGTATTAGTGGTGAACTTTCATAACTACCAATGAGAGGGCGAACGCTCAAACCAGTAAATATCCGCCGTGTGTCATATGGGCTCCCGGATAAAAAATACGGGCGTCTTCCTCACCCTTTCTAACTAGCTTCGGTGTCACATTTCTATCGGGCACTGTAGCTCAAATCTCCTAGCTTCCTATTTCTAAGGGTTGTTTAAAACCTGAGGTCAGACAGTCCCTTCCTAAAATCCTCTACATGTGATTTCATCTCTTTGAGTCTTAAATTTTGTACAAAACACAAATAGAAAAATTATGCGAAAGCAGCTAATTTTAGTGATTATTATCGCACATTTTGTTCACTCCATGAGCAAAATTAAACATTTAGGGTCATAACATTTTGAAACATCGCCAAACTTTGATTTCTCTGTTTTATGAAAATATTTTTTAAAACTGAAACTATATTTAGATTTTGACGCAGAATACGTTTACCGTTTCGTTCCAGTACTGTGTCCTATGATAAAAAACCGTGTGTCCCAAAAAAGTGCACACCAGAATTCCCTCAATAATTCCAAAACTATAAAAACTAGCAAAAATATACTAACTGAGTTAAAGAGAGGAGGGTCCAAAGAGTCTACCGAAAAAGAGTTCAAGGTCAGATGTCGCAACAGTGAGCGACCCGCGCGTCTGTCATTTTGTGGTTAAATCGGCGCTAGGCGGGCGCGATAAAATTAGTATAACTGGGAACCGTGACGTGATAGCACGTACCGCGACGTGCCATACGTTTCATCTACGCAAGATCTATCGATATCTGTAATAATATTAGTGAGAAAACGTGCTTATGTGTGTGAAATAGTTGAGACTTTTGTGAAATTTTCCTAAATGTCTCACTATCTTAATTTAAAGAGATTGACTTGAACGCGAGAAAACGGATAATAATTGAAGACTACGTGAGAGGCAGGTGCCGAGTCGACATAACACTGAACGGGAAGTCACGCTTCATTCTCGGATGTGTTTACATTCACTCGAACGTCTCCATCTCGGACTTCGAAATGTTTCTCTTCGCGATGATTATCAAGTACTCCTAGAACGCCAGCCTAAAAAGGTTGACCTGGAAAATATGGATTGTCACAACTAGATTGCAATTCTTAAATTTTCTTTTATTGATTCCGACAATTTTCATGTTCTTTCAATTGTATAAATCGCGTATTTATAAGATTCACACTATTTTTTTCGTATAAAAATGATGCTTTTCACAAAAGTGAGTTTACGATGATAAAGTATTTGTAAGAAACTGAATCTCGGATTGCTGCTGCAAAAGAAAGTGCTCTGTATGGAAAGTGGTGAACTGCGTTTAGTTGAAATACTACACACCTTCACTATAGCACTTCTATGTGCAAACTAGAAAATTTATTGGACGTGCATTCGAGAAACTTGATTCATGATTTATGAATATTAGCTTTTGAGTTGAAATGTGCTAGAAAAAGACATACCTCAACCACCTACCACAAATAGCAGGACTTTACTGTAAAGTCATGTGACATATCTCAGTTGGGCACGAGTGGAAATAATCTAGATTTGCCTGCAGACCTATGCTTATTGAAAAATAAGGAGGGGGGTTCCTCTTAATGCGTGTGTAGATAATTGGACAACACAAGCAGGTTTTGCACTTCTTTTATCCGAAGAAAACGGGTGAGACAAAGTTCCAAAGTATGGTAGGTTGTCTAACATTAAAGCTTGCGTTTTCGTTTTGTGAATTATCTCTCTGTCAAAGAAAACGTGTGATTTTCTCCAAGGTGCTTCAATTATTTCAGAAAATACGATTTTAAATGTATGATTTGAGCTGGAAACTCTATTCCTGACATTTGTTTTTGTAAACCACTTAAATTTTCATATCATCATCATCATCATCATCATTGTCAACCATTATCAATCCACTGCTGGACGAAGGTCTCCCCAAGTTTCCTCCACAACGGTCTGTCTTGTGCCAGTCTCCTCCATGTCACTCCCGCATACTTTCGAATTTCATCCACCCATCTCCCATGTGGTCTTCTTCTGGGTCTTTTCCCGTCCCTTGGAATCCAATCTAAAATTTCGGCTGTCCATCGATGGTCTGTTCTTCTGGCAGTATGTCCAGCCCATTGCCATTTCAGGGATTTAACTCTGATCATGATGTCTTCCACTCTTGTCATTTTTCGGATCCACGTGTTCCTCTTCTTATCTCTCCTGGTTACACCAAGCATGCACCTCTCCATGTCTGTTTGAGTTGTCTGCAGCCTTTGTATGTCTCTTTTAGCTAAGGTCCACGTCTCTGCACCATACGTAAGCACTGGAAGGATGCATTGATCAAACACTTTTCTTTTAAGACATAATGGAATATTGCTCTTGAAAATTATGCTGTTTCTTCCAAAAGCTCTATAGGCAAGTTTTGTACGCCGATTAATTTCTTCACTCAATGTGACCCTCACTTGATATCTGCTGTCCAAGATAAAGGTACGTGTCTGTTATCTCCAGCTTTTCTCCATCAATCGTTAAATCTTCATTTCTTGTAAAAGCATTGAACATCACTTTTGTCTTCTGAAAGTTCATTTTTAATCCCACTTCTTTACTCTTGTCAGCAAGTTCCTGCATCATACTCTGTAGCTCTGATGGGGTAGTTGCAAAAATGACTATGTCATCAGCAAAACGAAGGTGGGTTAGATAATCTCCATTAATCTTTATGCCTTTGTTTTCCCAGTTCAGTGATTGAAAGACATTTTCCAATGTGGCATTAAAGAGCTTCGGAGATATGGTGTCACCTTGTCTCACTCCTTTTCCAATTTTTATGTGTGTTGTATTTTCAAATAGCAGAATCTTTTGCACTTGCATTTTCATAGATTTTATTAATAATACTAATGTATGCATCTTCAATACCGCAGGATTTCAGAGCCATTGCAACTGCTGATGGTTTCACCGAATCAAAGGCTTTTTCATAATCGATAAAAGCCATGCACAATGGAAGTTCATATTCCCTCGCTCTTTCAATTAGTTCTCTCAGTACGTGGATATGATCTATTGTGCTGTAGCCACTCCTGAATCCAGCTTGTTCTCTCGGTTGAGCCATGTCCAGTGTTACCTTCAAGCGGTGTGAAAGAACTTTAGTGAAGATTTTATAAACCACTGATAGGAGGCTGATAGGTCTGTAGTTCCTGAGATCCTCAATGTAACCTTTTTTATGTAGCAAGATCATTGTAGCGTTGTTCCAATCCTCAGGAATTTTCCCTTCATTAAGGCATCAAGTGAAAATTTGGGCGAGTACTGTTTCGATTTCTCCACTTGCTTCTTGTATGATGTCTACAGTAATTCCATCTTCTCCTGGAGCATTTCCCCGCTTCATGTTCTTGATTGCATGAGCAACTTCTGCTGGAAGGACTGGAAGAACTCTGGTACCTTTCGTGATGCCTGGAGTACATGTATCATCCCTTTCATATAATTTGGAGTAGAAATCTTTCACTCTTGTCAAAATTTCGCCTCTATTTCTTGTTACAGAACCATTTTCTTTGCTCAGTGCCATAATCTGTTTTTTTCCCTTACTGAGATGTCCCTTTGCTATCTTTAGGCTTTGGTTGTTTTCAATTGCTTTCCTTACTAGTTCACAGTTGAATTTCCTTACGTCTTCAGTGATACTTTTTCGTACTGTCTTGCATAGCTCTATATATTCCACTTTGGAAGTCACATCTTCTTTAGTTGTCATCATCTCTCTTCTTTTTTGCATCAACATTTTGGTTTTTCCTGATAATTTGTTCACATGCAACTTGTTCTTAGACCCAGCTAATTTTGTTGCTGTTTCCATAAGAGCTTTGGTTACTTTTCTGTTAACTTCAGTAATATCCGCTTCTTCCGATGTTAGGCCTTCTAAAGCAGAGCAGCAAATTTTAATATACTGAATAGTATATTGCACGAATGAAGAAAATTGTCTAGGAAGTGTTACTCTTAAGGGAATGTATGTGATTCGGCTCATAGTCGTCGACTTCTGTAAATCTAAGGTTCTCGAAAAAAAAATTCCCAAGAGAGTTTTATACACTGATTTATTTAAAATTTAAAATAAAGTGTTGTGTCATTAGCTGTTTCCCAGTAATAAACTCATAAAGAAGTTTGAAACTGCTTGTTTTTCCTAGTCCCCGTGCTTGTGAGTAAATGTGAATATATTATGGGCCAAAAAATTAACTTCTGATTTGTTTGCGAGGTGTAAAGGCCAGAATAAGCAACAAAATCACCCGACCCTAATTCGGGTCCGCTGGTTTCACGCATGGGCCCGTGCGGTAGGGCAAGCTCCTCATACAACATACACATGTATATATGCTTCTGCGGGATTCAAAAAGCCAGAACAAATCTCGGACGATTGATTATTGGCAAAGCCTCATATCATTCGGCGTCTATGAAGCATTCTTGTCTTCCTTTACATTTTTTTAAATGTGTCATTTCTCACTTTCTGTACATTTAAAAGAGTGTTTGTTCTACTGAAAAATTATGAAATTTTAACATATATAACAAAGTTTAGAACAATTTGTACTTACATATTATGTTCAACATACAAAAAGGTGTTGAATGTATTCATTTTGATTTTAATATGCTTTCTGATATTAACTGATAGGTACTGTGTTATTCCATATGTCTTATTCTCAGTAAAAAAAATGTTACCTATAGATACGTCTGCGGATTGGATGGTGAAGCGATCAAGAACGCTCGTAGTCAGGCCCTATCTTTATGCTTCAAGCAAGTTAGCAAATCACCAATTCAGAGTCGTGCAATGAAGCCCTCACTGCACAACACTGAATTGGACCTCGTTATTTATTAATCGTTGTCTTTAATATGAAAAGAAAAACAGAAGTATAGTTCCAATTTATCTTTTTGATTAGGTATTAAAATCAGTGCGATTGTTCATTTTAGCATTTCTGAATTTTAATTTCAGGCCTAATTCTATTGTTCTTACATACTTTAATTTATTTACGGTTTTTTATTGAAACTTTTAATAATAACAAAAATAAATAATTTTACTGGTGCCAATCCTGTACGTCCCTGACACGAAAGTCTTGTAATGCTTGAAGAAGCATGCATAATGACGTTTTCAATATTAGAAATAATTTTGAGTGCCTGACAAACTCCAACTGTAACTCTAAATGTAACAACTTGTCATCTTAAGTAAAACGAAATTAGCATGTTCACTAAATGTAGATACGCCTTTCAGATTAGCTAAAAGTGAACGGGACGTGCTAAGCCGTCACCATGACATGACGTCTTGGCAACAGCAAGTTTTCAACACTTGCATGTGCCCTCGTTCCAGTACAACGTCAGACCTTTGCATGTGTATACCAAGAGTACAAAAATAGGTCAAAACTTCAAACCAACGGAAGAAATGTGGACATCAGCGGGCAATTTCGGTGAGATGAGACTGCCCACCATGGTTACAAGAAGTAGCACGGATACCTAGATGCAGATATTATCAGACATTAATGATTTCGCGTTCACAAGTTCACTCACAAAGACTATCTGTCATACATTGGGGCAAATAAAAATTATGGCCGTTAACTTCAGCGGCAGTTTCTTTCTCGACTGCAAAATACGTGAATATTAGGATGGAATATTCAAAGGCCTGTCGCAAGTAGACTGAGGAGCATTAGAAAAAAAGCCATCTGGTTTGACAAAACATGGTTTCACATTATCGTACCAATAAGAAGGTACGTGTACATCCTAAACAACACAAAGTCATGAACGCAGTTTTCCAAGTTGGTGCCATACAGACTGGCGGATGCGGTGCAAGAGTTTGCTGTGCGTTGACATGGGCTTTCTTAAGACCCTTCGTGCCTGTTCCAGTGCATTCACATATGGACCTTCTTAAGACCTTTCGTACACGCTGCGGAGCGTTCACATGGGCTATTCTTAAGACGCTTCGTACCTCTTCCGATGAATTCACATGGGCTTTCTTAAGACAAATTCGTACCAGCGTCGGAGCTTTCACATGGGCTTTCGTAATACCTTTTCGTACCTGTTGCGGTGCATCCACATGGGCTTTCTTAAGAACTTTCTTACTTGTAGAGACCTACACTACCAGCACAAAGTGTGTCAATATCCTCTGCGGCAATTAATAATATTTCAGAAAAATAAAATTTACTATTTTAAAACTGATAGATTTGGTGTCCATTTGCTTTTCTTCCCATTCTATATGTTATAGTACGGCTGTATAATTGTCTCATTTCCTCCCTTAACGATTGAGCTTCGATTCCAGTTGAGGTAATTCCAGCAGGATAATGCGGAAAGCCCATTAGCCTCGTTGTTTGAGCATGTTCAGGGTACATTACGAATGCTTTCAGATATTAATCTGCAATATAAATTCACAAGGCGTCAATCCAATTAAGCATCTGTGGCTTGTGTTGGAATAGCAAATCTCATCTGCGACGGTCCAATCACCTAACTCACAGATGTTTAAAGGATCTGTTGTGATTTATTTGTAGCAGATACCTAAAGGAATCTTATAGTGTCCATGACTCGGAGGGTAAGAGCTGTTTTTGCGGCACGTAGAGGACCAACATAGAGGGAGGTGACCCTAATATTTTATCTCCTTCGTGTTCGGATGCGCAGTTTATAACTTTCTTGCTTAAGGTGATTCCACCTAAAATCTCTACCTTATGTTTCAAATGGTAAAATTTCTTTACACATTTTCTTCGCAATTAATGTATTCTGAAAGATGAAACTTTGCACATGGATGAAACTAACTTCAGTTATGGTTATGTTTTAACAAACATTAAGTTTCCCATGCCATAATTTAAAGTTAGTTTTAAGTTTTATCGATATGTAAATTGGCGTCCTTGGTAATACATTAATTGCGAAAAAATATGTAAAGGAGTTTTACCATTGGAAACATAAGGCAGATATTTTAGGTAGATCCACCTTAAGATTCAAGCTTACACTCATACAAATCTAATATTTGCACAGACTTCCTGCCAAAGCATTTTCTTCCCGTTTCAAAATTACTTTACTTTTCACCCTTGGGGTGGCTCATTGTTTGGATACCCGAGTTGAATGGAACACGGGTTGTAAAATTAGTTTTAATTACTTCGAAGGTATGTAAATTATTCCCCTTATATGTACAGCAGCAGACATGAAAAACTAAAAACTTATTTTGGACAGAACGATATCAAAAGAGCTCAGCGTTAATCCAAAGCTCCCGAACCTTTTCAGTATTTGAGGAGATATATCCTGCTGTGTCCTGAATGTTTTTATTACTATAATAATAAACATTAATCAATTTCTCCCTAAATTAAGACTTGGAAATCAGCGAATCATGCGCAATGAAATGTTCTAGTCGCAAAATCTCATAGCCTTAATTTTGTATCTTCGTTCGGAATGTTTTGTTCTTAAATTCCTTTTGAGTGCTATTTAAATTTGGAAATAGGTATTAAAATAAGAAACATTCATGTTTTACTCATATTTTTCATTATACACTGCCGGACAATTGCTAAGGACGGATGACAAAAGCAACGATAGCAACCATAAAATGGAAGGCAGGAAAATGTGGAAATTAGCATAAGTGCGGGATACAGTAAGACGTGTTGTGCGTTTGCAAATTTTGGATTGCCGAACCTGTTCGTGACGTCATAGCGCTGATAAGAGATATAAAGGATTTGACGCGTATTGACCGTTGTTGTTCAAACGCAAAGTTGAAAGGGAAAGAATGAATTGACGAACTTGCAATTTTCAGTATGTCTTCCCGACGTCACCTAGATGATTTTACGCGTGGCCGTATTATTGGCAAGATTGAAGAAGGACAAAAAATAACAGATGTTGCCAGGGAGTTCGAGGTCAGCCACAGTGTTGTTTTAAGGCTTTGGAAATCATTTCAAACAAATGGAGAGTGTAGCAAACGTCACGGGGGAGGTCGTGTTTGCAGTACAACACCTGCAGAAGATCGGTACATAGTGCTATCAACAAAAAGACACTGGCGCAGCACAGCTAGTCAGGTAGCAAATCAGTTTATGGCTGCTACTGACAAGCGGATCTCCCGAAAAACTGTCGCCAGACGTTTGCATGAAGGAGGACTATACGCCCGCCGTCCTGTTGTGTGCATCCCATTGTCCAGACGTCACCGTACCGCCCGTTTGCAATGGTGCCATCAACATCGCAATTGGTCTGATAATGACTGGTCTGCTGTCCTCTTCTCAGATGAGAGTAGATACAGTCTATCATCTGATTGTCGACGACAACTGATCTGGCATGATAGTGGTACTGCATATTGTCCAGCAAACATACAGGAAAGGGACCGATATCCAACATGTAGTGTCATGGTATGGGCTGGCATCATGATCAATGGCCGTACATCCCTCTATGTGCTTTTAACTGGGACTATGACTGGCCAACGGTACATTAATGATGTTCTGCTACCTCATGTTCGCATGTTCCGTGGTGCTGTCGGTGATAGATTCATTTTCATGGACGACAACGCAACATGTCATCGAACAGTCGCTGTCCAGGAGTGTATTGAGAGCGAGGATATTTAACACCTCGTATGGCCAGCACGTTCTCCAGATCTGAATCCCATTGAAAATGTGTGGGATGCTTTGGGGAGGAGTCTTGCTGGTCGCCAATGCCCTCCAATAAACAAGGACACCCTCATCCGTGCACTGACAGAGGAATGGGATAAATTGCCCCAACAGCTGCTTGATAATGTTGTGCAAAGCATGACACGATGTGTGGAATCTTGCATCGCCCTCCATGGTGGCCATATCCCGTATTGACATCTTACGCCGGAACGCCTGCGGACGGTAATTGCATTTTTTTCACGTTTACGTATTCTGCACAAAATGGCCTGTTTGTCCCTTGAACACGTTCCAAAGCCTTCTGGATTTCAGAGCACAATAAATTGTCTTTCTTGTTATGTCCTGGCATTTTGACATTATTTTATTTCACTTGGCATCCAACCACACTTACTTTTTTATGCGCTATATAGCCGTTTATGATCCGTCCTTAGCAATTGTCCAGCAGTGTAATTTAAAATAAAGGTCTTTCAGGAGCTGTGTTCCTTAGAACGTAATGTGGAATGCCTGCCTAGGATGCTGAAAATATTTATATTCACTCTGACGTTATAACAGTAAGTATGACACAAACGTGGCCACACGTTGGTTGATAGCAAATTAGCCACACATAGAGACAAAATTCTAAATTAAATGTTTCCGTTTTCACAACAATTTTCCTTCCTTCAAAATGTTACGTTAATACTGAATTTCAAGCCTCGTGCTTATTAGTGTTCCCCATACCTTATACTAATAATTTTAAAGTAATGTTTTTTATTTCATATTACTTTTCAAGAACGTCATCTTGGAGACTTTACAGCATTTTTTGGACAACCGTCTTGCTATTAGCATCCAAGCGTGATTCATCACTTTACATGTTAATTCATATAAGTTGCTTTATTCAATTTTTTCAGAGATATTTTGAGGAAATTCAAACTCTTTTTAGCGATACTTGCTGTTTTACAGATTTCGGTTTTTTCACTAAGTTCAACTAAGTTTATATTTACAGAACATTGCTTATGCGATTGTCAAACAAAATGGTGTATAAGAATGAGTATAAATAGGTTAAGTTATAAAAAAGTGGTCAAGTGGTGCATAAAACCCCATGTTGTGGAAAACAGGACGAGGCTCCACGCAGTGTTCCAAATTGGGAGTATATTTAGACTTCTGTTACTTCATTGGCACTAAAGTTATAGAAATTTAGATCACGTGCTTAAATATATTATAAAAAACAGAACACGATTCTCATTCGCAATTTCTGCTTTACCCACTTTGGTGAAAACCCATCAGTAGAAAGAGAATTAAATGACGCGTAAAATAGATTTTTTACGAGCAACACCTGCCATATATTTCAAGGAATTCATTTCTTGTACACAGTATTTATAAAAATTTCATTCCAGCCAATATACCGCATTTACTTGAATCCAACGCGACCTCGAATCTAACGCGCACCTTACTTCTCAGCTACAAAAATTCGCATTTTTTCTTAATACTCGTACACTAAGACGCAAGAAAACTTGAATGAAATACAAACTTATGGAACTTACGAAATATGTAAATTCTTGAATTTATTTAAATTCCACATAATTTCAAATTATGTATTGCCCACTTAATCTCTCCAACTACATCCTCCGATATTTCACTGCACGAATCTTTATTGCTGCTGTCGGCTGTGGTTTCACTGCTGGATTGTTCGAAGATAACGTCCGTCGTCTTCAGTGCCATCCATCTCATTGGAAATGACGCACTTCAGAAAAGAAAGCTTAACTAAATCATTAACAATGAACTCCCAGGCATCTACAATCCACTATGCTATTACAGAGAGTGAAGATTTTTTAACACATCCAGTTTTTATCAGTTCTGTGTCTCCCCCTGTAAGCCACGCATTATAACGTGATCAAATTGCTGCTTTAAAAGGTATATTCACACAGACATCAAGGGCTGAAGTTCAGAAATCATGCCTCCAGGCACAACAACTAAATCAGTTCTGTTTTTAACAATCCTGGGTTTCACCGAGTTGTCTACATGCTTCTTGAATAAACCCAATAGAAGCATGGGCCGTAGTCGCCCAGCACCTAGTCGTCGAAACTACTCTTTTTGAAGCCAGTCATTTACCACTTTTTCGGTCATCGAGCCATTTTCTTAAACTCTGACATGAACGTTCTGAGGAAATGTCTGTTTATTCGTAAATGATTTTCTCTTGAAAATGACATACGGTGGTTGCTTGTTCCCATCGGCGGTAATAGAAAGCATGACCGTCATTCGGAGCTCTTCGTTTGCTCTTGTTAGTACTTTAACTTGCTTTGCACCAATACTTTCTACAGTGTAATTTGATGGCATATCAAAATACAATGGTGTTTCGTCAGCTATTCCATCTATCTTGAAACATGTTGTTCTTCTTTTCTTACTGATATGACGAATTTGAGAAAACTTCATAGTTTTCTTCAAAGTCAGATGACATTCTCTGACATATTGAAGTACTCTACCTGAGAAAAAATCCTTTTCTTTTCATAAAACGGCAAATCCATCCTCTTGAAGCAGTGAACCTTATACTGGATCCAAGTTCACGATAAATGTATCATGCTTTTTCCTGAAGAATTCTACAATAACAGGAAAACCTGATGCACGATGCTTTTTCACGAAATGGTCTAGACGATCGTCAATCTCGGGAAATCTACCCGTCTCAGGTCCCGAAAACGTCTTTCTTGTTTTGGAGCACTGATTCAGCTTTTTCTTCTTCCAAAACCTTACATTCACTTCTGAAACTACATACTCCCTTAAACAGGCGCGATTGCCATTTTTCTTTGCATAGGAAACACCTGCAGTTTAAACTTTGCTGGATAATGGCAACCGTTTTGAATACATCACTCAGTAGTATACTCCAAGTTCAAGTACAAAATGCAGTATTTCTTTCAGATAATAATACTACTAGGCAAGCGATTGTCCGTATTTTATATCTTTCGTAGAAGCTTCTCGATCAATGTAAAAAAATGGGGAAAGTTGGAGATCGTCCGTGGTTATAGCAAAAATCAGACGCTCAGAGGAAATTCCATCCGATGGCGCGCCCAAAGACGACATCCTAGATTGTCAGGCATTTGCGATACTCCTGGTGAACGTATTCGACACCGTTTCTAAGGCGGACCCGGATAAATAGGTTTGATTTTGAAGGAAAAAGTGCGCCTTAGATTCCAGTAAATACAGTATTTTCTATAGTTTTAAGATCAATTCCGCATAGTTTATAACAGATTGTGAACAATCTTTAAAATTCAACAGTGCAGTTTCTGTGAACTGTTCCCAAGAAAATGCCTCTTATTGAACTTCAGGATATCATATATTGGATTTTAAATATTTGAAATCATTTTTCCAAAAACTATAGTGAAAATAACATTTCATCAGGACGTTTTGTGAGAACTATAGTGTTCGACAATCAAGCTGTCAGATACTATTAATAGAACCACACATTTTGACTATTTTGACTTTTCTAATACAATACATTTATTGTCAATCCACGGTGCCTGCTTTGTTCAAACTTTGACTATGATAGTAATTTATTAAAGTAACTGGAATCCATACCGACAATTTCGAATTCATTTCTTTGTTTCTCAATTTCTTTTAACATCTAATGGATTCTGAATCTCGAATGATGGTATTTTGTTAAAATGTTTGGTTGCCGGGAGGGATCACTTAAAAATATTTTGGATTGGATGATACTTTAAAGCAGTGGTTCCTAACGTTAAGCTAATCGCAGGCCACTGAATGTAAATAAAGATAAAGCGCGGACTTCGCCACTCCCCCACCCTGATTAACAACAGGCAACTAAGGAAAAGTACAGTTTATTTTGTAAACAAACTTATTAACTTAAATGAATTTTGTCTAATTTAATGTAACTAATTTTAATTCACTAAAATAATGTTTGAAATAACTCAAACCAACTGAAATTGCTAGTGTCTTACTTCAGATTATAATTAATGTGATTTTTGGGCTTGCATTTGTTTCATTAGATGTGGAATTCGAACACTCACGGAAATCAACCTTACGGAGCGGCTTACTGTGGGTACTGACTCTTCTGTAGCGTTCTGCACTGCAGCGCATGTGCACTGCTCATGCTGACGCGCAACGATGAGTACGGCTGAGGTCGGTCGGCCTTCAGCCGAAATACGTATGCAAGTCCGTAATTTTTACTCTCGTATGTATATTGGCTCTCGTAAACTCGGATAAATATGGTATCTTATTATACTTACATTAAGGTAACCCCACAGACCGCTTTTGAGATTCTCGCGGACCAGAGGTGCTCGGCGGATAACCTGGTGACAACCACTGGTTTAGAGCAAAGATTAATGGGCAGTAATATGAAATGACGGTAAAGTAATATTAAACATGAAAGACACACTTTTCTCTTTAACAAATTTGGTGTGATGTTTCTTTTTTTCATAAAGCCTTTTAAATTGCGTAAAACTGCACACATCAAATATTTAGATTAAATTTTAATTTACATACAATTTCATATTGGTAATATAGTGGAACCTGGTTACTTCATTGCTGCTTCAATGCTCAAAAACTTCTTCAGTCTTTGAGATCCTAAATCGATAACGAGGAACAGTGCACCAATTAAGTAGTAAATAGTTCACTGTATAAGTGATCCGATTTATTGGCTTAGGAAATAGACACATTACCGTTTTCAAGCTTTCGCACATCAACCAGATGGCTTTTCAAGGAAGTTAGACAGAAACTCCCGAGGAAGCCATCTGGTTGATGTACGAATGCTTAAAAACGCTAATGTGTCTACTTCCTACGCCAATAAATCGGATCACTAGTACAGTGTTACTATTTACTACTTTGAGATCACTTTAGTATTTTTGACTCTCCAAGAATTTAATAAAATACACTTTGTATAATATAGATTAGTTAATTATGATTGCGCCATATTTGTGATCTTCTAAATCTGTGACTGGGATGCACTTTCTAAATCAAAATGTGATATTTACTCCCAACATTTTGATAATACAAATTTTGTAAATACTCAGTATTCTCAAAAGTCCTGACAGCATAACAATGCTATAATACAATATAACTTTGGTACTTTTTTTTTTTTTCGTAAGAGGATTTTGCATTTAGAGCAGCTGATTTTTAATTTTAATTGCCTTGCTACCGTGTATTTACATATTCTTATTAATTTAGAATTCTTGTTCTAGATGAAGAAAATGTTTCAAATGTGTAATAAGTAGTTGTATTATTTTAAGATATTCATTTTCTTGTAGAATATGAGGAACCTACTGTTAATTTATTAACCTGCTACTTTACAGGATCACATATACACACTTGCTTTCAAAAGGATATGTGAATAACGGATACAGACAAATTACACGTCTCGTGTTTCATCATTATTCGGCTTTGTTTTTCTTTGAATAGTCTCTATTACAATAAGTTTCTGGGTCACACATAATAGATATTCCTCAATGAAAAACCGATGTTTTCCATTCACTCGGGTCAATAACAATTTCTTAGGTCATAACCATTAAACAGTACCGCTTCCTTTGACCAGAAGAAGAGTTACCACAATCGCTTTAAAGCAGCTGTATTGAATCGATTATAAACAAATTATATTAAATGAAGGAAATATAATGTTTTAGATCAAAACCTTCGTAAATATCCAGTGACGACGAATGCATTTGTGAAACATATGCTGGAGATTTACCCAAATTATTAGAACACCATAATTGAGCTGAAACTTCTTTCAAAGCATCAAATGAATTCTAGTCGCAAAGAATAACACAAGAGTGTGGTTATATTTATGAACTTGTTTGCTGAATTAAGAAATCGTAAGAACCAATTTGGATAAACAGTGCTGTTTCTAGCGCAAACGGAGGAAAAAATGTTCGTCAAAAATTACAGTTGCCAAGCTTTTTTTCTGATGCTTTTCATTTTGTGAGTCGTAGTATATACGCTTAGGTAATAGAGTTCCATACTTCGAATTTGTTTATAGATCACGCACAGGTTCCACTAAGCAATGCTCGATTTATTACTCCTTAATGGAAAGGAATATATGCGGGTAATCTGTAAAGGAGTTTTATTTTTAATGAAATACTTGGTCAATGTTAAAAAAACCTTTCAGGCTGGGAAGAAGCTCATAATGAAATATTTTGGAATGTGAAGGACACATCTGTCTTATGTCAGCTGTAAGAGTTTTGTGCTCTTGGCTGTGTAAAAGCATGACTGTTTCGCATTTTTATAAACATTCCAGAAACTAAAACAATTGGACGACGATTTAGGAACTATGTATCACAATATTTAAAAAGATTAGGTTTCCAACATCCTTAATGCCCAAACTACCAAGCCATTTTTTTACAGCGACTTAAAAGTCGTTTTTCTAAGAAGACTCAATACAGAGGTCCAAAAAAGATTTTTAGTTTGTGAATTAATAAATAAGATCACTTTTGTCGATACATTACTGTTTACTTTCAGTATTGAAGACAAAATGCGAATTAGAAATAGGCCACACAGGAGATATTTTTGATTAACAGTGATTCAGGTAAAAAATGTTACCCTTTCGTAGTTTTATTACGCATTGTTTTAAAAGAATGTCTATCGCTACAGGAAGTTTTAAGTTATTTTCAAAATTTCTCTTTCATTCAATGTTCTTCCACCTCGTGGCCGAAGTTAGCACCACATGAATAAAATTTTATTGGTAACATTTTTTTTCACTATGAGTTCCGTGGGCGAATTAAATGACATAAGTACTATAATAAGCGAATTCTGATGGAAATGAAAACTGCTTCCTGATGGAAAGCGAGGATGCACTTTAATCATCGGCCCCGTCGTCTGCTTTAGCTACCGCCCTGCTGGAATGACGGGGAAAACGTTTTGCGATAGGTGGCCCTGCAGCTGCGTCAGCGTTTTTTGCTTCTTCACTGCTTGCATTACGTAATCGGTGTGTGTTGTACGGGAGGAATGTTAGGGACGCGAAATTTGCGGCGCCGCGGAGGGGGTAAATTTGAAAGGAATAGGTCTATTTTGTAATATGGCTGGCCCTGAAAAGGGCCTTAATGGAATGTGGGTAGTTCAGGTGTTGTTAAATATTTATAACGACGGAAAAGAAGCGTTTCCTCCTCATTGAGAACCGGTCTATCTAGTACGAATATTTAAGTGGAAAATATTACGAACTTGGGAAGAACTGTTTGATGAAAGCAATCATCACCTCAAAACAGTGTTCAGAGGAAAGACGACAATTTTGTCGGAATAAATATTCGAGAATGTGGTCTGCCAAGTGGTCTTTGTGAATTCCATTAGATCGTGTGCGTTTGAGGGACCGCCAATAGCTTTCAACACCTTGCGTGTGCGCCCCAGTAGTCGGATCGACGAAATTGAGCGAGTGGTTTAGTGACAGATGTTGGAAACCACAGGATGGGAGATTGCGGTACTCAGCCCACTGATCCATGATTTCAGTACTTTTAGGTTGAACATGTTTCTGGATGAGAAGCAGCAATGTGTGAGCAAAGCGGTTATTCTCCGTGCTGATCTCAACCCTGAATCGTTTCGAATCTCGTTCAAAGATGCCAAGCATCCAGGTGCCCTTAACGAGACGACCACGATTATACTTCCGCTTCCTAACCTTCGCTTCTTCCACTTCTACGATTACACCAGGGCCTCCAAGATGTCCTTCATCTTGTTTATAGGCTACCAAAAACTCTGTGATTAGTTCAGACGATATCGGCAGGGATTTCCAACAGTATTGGAAGCAACGAACATGGATGAAAGTGGTGATCACATCGATTTTGATCATGGAAGCACTGTGGGCTACAAACAGATTAGTCATTGTACCGCACAAATTGTACTAACCCTCGGGTTCACGAGGGCAACAGTATTAAGGGTACATCGTGAGTTTAGTATCAAAGGACGCATCACGCCCACAGAACAAGGGGTGGACGATCACACCCTACTGATGACCGGGTTCGACGTAGATGTCGACGGTCTTACAGACTGAGAGCTTGGCAACGGCGGCGAAATCACATTAAAATTGAATGTCGGAGGACTAAACAGCGTTAGCCAGAGAATGGTACGACGCCTGTTCTGCACTCTCGGCAATGGCAGCTGACGCCCTAGCCGTGTGTGATTGTGGAATGCTCGTCGTTGAAAATAACTCGTCGCCTGGTGCCAGTAACATAAAAACTGGACCTCTCCAGAATGTCGTCGCGTCGTGTGCTAAGTTGAATCCTGTTTCTGCCTTGCCAAGCTGACGGGAGAGTACGTGTGTGACGTCCACAGCATGATACTATGGCTCATTCTTACCAGTTCAGCCTTGATCAAGGAGGTGGTGACTCTGTGATGGTTCGGGGAGCCTTCTCACAAACACATTAAGTTTCTCAGCGTGTCTGAAGAGTTCCGCAACAATGTTTGCCACGACACTGTCATGGCTGGAGTACCACTCATCTTAATATGGAACCATCCAACGTGCCTTCAAGGCTTCCATATTAAAACCTGTTTGCCCTCTGAATGCCTTGCAGCCGAAGATGAGACCTATGCATCCTGGACCTACATCTCGGGCGCAGGTGAGAACAAATTCTGTAAAAGGCATGGCTGTCACTACCTCCGGAATCTGCTGGATTATATGTCTAGGCCTGTACATCCTGTTAGTCGCGCTAGAGGAGGACCAATACTGTATTAGGTAGGTATTTTTAATGTGCCCATGAAGTTTATATACACGGTTGAATATACCATTAGCAATACATGCTTTAATGTCCACCAATTTTTCTCTATTCTGTTAACAGTAGCTAATAAATGCCTATCATGTTTCATATATTAATATATGACTCATCATTTTGACCTTTTTTTAGCTGCCTGCCATCTCCGAATATGACTCACCATTAATGTATGACTGACCATTATAACGGTATTTCGCTGTCTTTCATCTTCTAGTTTAGGCAACACAATTCTTTCCCTTTTCTTAAGGAACATTGCAGAGCACAATAGACCCACACATATTTTTACCTGTTCCTGTTCAACTAGCCTGATTATTGCCATGGTAACTGTAGCTGATAAAGTACCTCATGGTTTATTATTTCATTTTGTTAAATATAATACAGTCTGTTTAAATTAATATTTAAGCCAACCCCCCCTCCCAGTGTGCAAAACTGGCGCAACGTAAAGTATGTATAAACCCTGTACCTTAAAGGTAAATTCTGTATTTCAAAGATGATTTGGGAATAATGCTTCTGTGATTGAAAGTAAATTCCGATCGGAAAGTGTTAGAAGAGCAAATGAAATGATTCACTACTGTATGTAAAAATTCCGACACCAAGAAAGAAACGAGCAAGTCAAATGAAATTCATATTACAGATAACTCATGTCGCAGAAGATATCTGATTAAATTTTTTAATGAGGGTTTAACGACCACCGTGAACAACTCAATGGACTATAAGCTGTCGTCCGTCCCTAATTTTGGGCCGCTGATTCCTGGGAAGGGACAGTGTCAGTGCCATAAGACAATCACAACTTCCATGCCTCACCCAGATTCGAATCCGAATACATCTCGGACGAATGATGAGAAGCCATCGCTTAGAACACTGCATCATCGGGGCGGCTGATTATATTTGTAGAAATATACAAAATTTTTCGCTTCAAAACTTACTATTGTGTTAACCTACTTTGAACAACAACAACTGCTGCACGACATAGTATTGAATAGAAGAGGGTTTTTGTATCCGCCCAAAAGACTGCCTGCCAGGGTGCTTCTATACGAGGCAAGAGTTTATTTGCCATCCCGGGGGAGGCGTTTAATGGGCTACCATGTCCTAAACATTTTTGATGGGGGATATATCTAGTGAACGTGCAGGCCAGGGTAGAATCGGTGTCAATAGTGCATGGAAGAGGTCTTAGAAATTCAGGGCCACATGCTCCTGTTTATTGTTCTGCTGGCATATAGCGCCATGACAACTATAAAGGAAGGTTATCACCTCTTCCTCTGAAATACCCTGATAAGTTGCTGGCAGTTTAGGGTTTCCGCAATTAGTATCAGGCAAGTTCGTGAATTGAACACCATGGTGGCCCAAACAATGACGCTTGCTGTTAGGCCACCATAAAGCTGAAAATGCAGGCTGCAAGGAGCTGTTCGTCACGATGTTTTCGAACAAGTATGCAGTCATCATGATGCTTTAATTTTAATCGTGACGCTTGAGAAAACATGACCAGTTGCCAGTCAGCGACCCACTGTCTGTGCTGGAGATTGTTGCAGTCTGTGGTTGAGGGTCGGAGGAATGCAAAGGAATTCGCTGTTAGCGACCAGTCCTCTGTTAAGCAGCCGGCGTCGAACTGTGCAAGAGGACAGAGGCTGATATGTAGATCCTACAGCAGCTGTTCTATAATATAGAAAACGTGCCGTGGTTTGAAAGATACCGTCATTCGAAGGTGTTCGTTAATGGAGGTTTTACTGTACCAGACGCCAAAAACCTGTCTTAAATTTTTAAAATGACGCCTTTGCAAAGAATCACTTCTGTCCCTTAATCCGATCTTCAAGCGAAAGAATACAAAATCAGTTGCTCTCTTTCCTAACAGATTAGAACATCCCAGAAAAAAATTGACGAACTTCTCTAATAGTAGCACAATATTTCAGGTGAAACATACTTGAAATCATAAACAAAGCCTCATTAACCTTACATAATCAGATAATTAATTTTCTTGAATTTTTCGAAAAACAAATTACAGATGAAGATCCCTACAATATCGGCTACCAGTTTTCACTGAAGTAACCATTATAAATTCATTCCACCCTTATAGATTATTCGATTATGATAGCAAACCAATTAGGAGCATTGCTTACGAAGGGTGCAGTGTGACAGTCTCTATGTCATATAACATTTCACTTGTGTGTATTTTCAATTTCTGCTAAAGCATTCCCTTCTGAGTACTGGTTGATTTTCAGCCGACTTCGTAGCTACGTTCCTTTTTAATACAGCAATCATTATTTACTCCCCGTATGATTCAGCACAATATAAATCATGTTTAAAAATAGCTTTCAGATTTTTAAATGTGTTTGAAATAAGAATTGAGAAGCGTAACCCAGTTTTTCTTTCTGTGTTGTTGTTAACACCTATCAACTCGCGGACATACTGTGTCTCTCAATAAATGAATAAAATGAAATCTGATTTAATAACAGTCATTCTAAAAAATATCATTTGTTTCCCTCATGCATGTGGCAACATGCTTCAATAAAGTATAAGTTTCAACAGGCTTTCCAGGGAAAACTAAAAATGAAAATTTAAATGTTATAAAAGAATAAGCATTCGCAGAGCACTGATATTTTCAAATTGTGACACTTTCGATGTTTGGTGATATTCAAGAGTACTCACCGATGTTGCTATTTAGAGCTGTTCAATTTTTCTACTATTATTTTTCCAGTAGCTAATTGTTCCTTTACCGACGCCGATTTGAACAACTAATTTCGTCGCACTTTCTCCCTTATCAAGACATGTTAGCACTTCCAGTTTGTCTTTTAGGGCACATGAACTGCGTTTCCTCTTATAAGCCACGTTTCAAACACTCTAAAATCTTCGAACACTTCAACAAACTTATGAGCGCCGACTACACGCAACGAGCAATCTACCTCGCAATCGCTAGATAGACAGACGCCTTCAAAAGCGAAATTCTCCTTCTGTTCGTGAACAGTGTACTGTTTCGTCACATCACATTTCTCAGAAAA
This sequence comes from Macrothele yani, assembly GCA_039090855.1. NCBI lineage: Eukaryota > Metazoa > Arthropoda > Arachnida > Araneae > Macrothelidae > Macrothele > Macrothele yani. Next base: position 143,470 of record JAYWMT010000261.1, read on the forward strand.
TTTCGGTGTGGACATGTGGAGCTCGTTATGCTAACCTCGGCCTCAGGGGAGGAACATATTCTTGTGAATCTGGGAGGACTCTAGTATATACATAATTCTCCCGGATTTCCAAAAATATGTGATTCTATTTTCCGTGAGTTTGGAACACGCCTGCTCCCTCACTATTTCGCCTCCTCCATCTATAATACCCTATCTCTAACGATTCCTTCATATTATATATTTTGCTATAGCGAAATTTCGAATAATCCGAAATTTTGCTAATTCATACAGGTTCCGGACCCAGTTATTTCGTATTAGCGGTATTCTTCTGTAACTACAAGAATGTTTTACGAAACTTTTATTAAGAAAGCTGCTAAATAGTACAATTGTTTGAGACTTTTTTGAAGACATAATGTGTTTCTGGAAATAATGGAACTTGGTCGGAATTTTTATATTTTCGGCCATTACTAATTTTACATGTTCTGAAAAAAGGACGGTGAGCTTTCCTGAAGTCGTGTACAGTTCAAAAGCTCAAAATATATAAAATATCTATGAGAAAAACAAAAGGTAGAATAGCGCCGATAAAGAGAAACCGCTTTCAGACCAGATGATGGTAAGATGCACCCCAGGTACGTTGAGGTGCTCTAAACCACTAAATATCCGCCGTGCAGCATATGTCCACATTATACCCGCTGTACTGATATATCGAACCGTCTTCTCCTTATACAGTACGTCATTCATCCTTGTACGCATTCCCTCCACTTTTGCATTTCGTGAACGACTGCAATTTGCTACTCGGCACTATTTCGATTGGCATTCATTATCATCAACTTCTCCGAACTCTCTATTTTGTGTCTTCTCCTCTAGCTTTAAATAATGGAACTCATTTTCTAACACGTATAGGAAATTCCCGTGCGATTCAGGTAGCTGAGAGTAAACCGCGCTATGGAAAGAAAATGTATGAGATATCGCAGGTAGTAGAAGAAAAGAAAAAAGGAAAGGACACCGTACATTACAACTATATTTCATTATTCGTAAAATGTATGCTCTTTAGTCGGTTGAAATGCATATAATTTTAGTAAATATAAAGTTCAATTTTAAATTATCAAACCACAAAGGAAATCTGGCTGTTCTCAATATATGTCGTAGGAATTTCTTTCACTAATTTGGGTAGAAATTTTCTTCTGTAAATTTTTTTGTTAGACTTTTTAAAAACACCGTCATCAAAGACTATTTCAGTGTCCAGCGAATATTCGCTCGTAAAATTCGTATACGTAGTGCTCAATGAATAATAATGTGTCTTGCAAAACGTCATCTGTTTTCAATTTTTAATACCTACACAGGTTTCGTGTAAAAGTTAATTCACAGTGTGATGTAACATGCAATTTTAGGAGATATAATAAACCAGTCTTTCCTCTACTAATATTTCAAGTTTCAGAGTTTACAACTTATTGTGTTTTATTTTACGCGTATAGTTTCATCGGCAAGAATAAAGATATATCGTAAGACCATTTAGCCCTCTTGCTGCTTTCAAATCTGCATTCTTTGCTACGATGGTTAACCAAAAGTCTTAAACTGACCCCTAGTTTTTAGGGGTTAACTCATAGCATTTCATGTATTTTTTCAAAAGATATTTCGAAATTAATGTGGGAAAAAAATTATTTTCAGACAAATATTAAAAACCACCTTTATACTTCATTTGGTTGGTTATATATGAGTAAGATCGATAAAGTAACTTTCCCTACTAAAGAACTTTAAAAGTACTGCATACATTGAAAATGCTTTTTTGCTGAAGTGTAGTTGATATTTTTTGTTTTAAGTGGCTACTGTTTGAAACTCCAGACATTAGGTTCCTCAACTAAACAGATTAAAAATGGGTACTGTACAGGTTGAATAGACAAAGGAAGAAGTCGAGAAGTCATTCCATTCATGTGGGCAAAAGGAATGCCACCTTTTTAAATTCACCTTTAACTTAAAGTCCCGAACGTCCCAAAGCTGATGAGAGTGGAGCAGGTGCGAAAGTGGCGTGATTTTTGTGCGAAGGGTACAGTATAAAATGACTGTATGGGCAACTGCCAAACTCTTATAGACAATGTTTCGATGCATGGAACCTCCGCATTGACAATTTTCTCAACAAACAACGTGGCCACATAGAGCAGAAATGTACGGATGACCATGTCTTACAGTTGTTCCTTCTTTTTTCATACTAATAGATACAAAATATATGATGTTAGGAAAGTTACTTTCTGACTTCCCTTCGTATATTTAGCTGAAATAAATGTTTGGTCGCGATTATGGAAATCTATTCAGAAATCCGTTCTGTGAAACACATAAACAAACAAAGTTGTTTTGAACGAATCTGTCAAATCATTTGCTTTAATGGAAACGGTAGTCTTAATCATGGGCGTCTTTAGAATGTGGACACAAAGAGACTTCTCCTCACTCCCCACGAAAATGTTTCTTTTTTTTTTGTGAAATTGCGACTTAGAGAAAAAAATACTTCAATTTAATTAACAATGCATCAAATTACGTTATAAAATAGTCATTTAATTTGTTCTTATACTTTTATAAATTTTTTCTTGGCCTGATGGAGTTAAAAAGATTTTGCTTGTTGTCGTCTTCCTGCAAAAAAAATGTTTATTTGCCGCTGGCCCTAATTATTACATTGAAAATATCTTTTTGTTTTGGTAACGTGCTTTAGTTTGGTACGTTGTATGATTTTACTGTCGAACAAAGGCCGAGATACTTCAACAGCTCAAATTCGATTTCCATGGAATAGCAGGCGTGTTGAAAAGCTAATAACTTGGTAATGTTTTTGGAAGTAGAATGCCCGTCATTGAAAATGATTTGTTTCGTTACACCATATCTGACTGTATAATTTTGTCAATGTGATGTCGCCTTCCTTTAGATTTTATTACATAGTTCAGTACATGTCCCATACGTGGTTCAGAGTTTGCGAAGGGCATTTATTTTCTGTTCTGCAGGTAGGAGTTTGAGTAAGATTTTTGATTATGTCTCAAGTTTTGATGCTCTCTCAATTAACAGTCATTCCTATAGTTGCTTCTTAGGATTTCTAAGCAACCTTTCAAATGGCAGAAACTAATATTTAAGATGATATTTTCTTCACATATTTCCATCTATAAATCTGCATTTACTCTTCTAGCTGTCAAACTTAGTTTTTGCAACCAGAGAGACAGGTGTATGAATAGAAGGACAGGCCTTGACAGTCTGTGTATTCTATTTCTCACCATCAACAAAAATCAGTTTTTGATGAAAACGGGTATATCGCTCCTGCGGTTAAACTTAAGAATTGAGAAATGTACGGACAGGCGGAGATGTTCCGAAAATCTTATTCTTTGTGATGGTCACCACTGAATGGCCGAGAAAAATCACAACAACACGGTATTTCGGAGAACAAGTGCAGTTTCTGCTGCTGAGGGTCAGGCAAGTCTTATTCATAATTTTTGGAGCGTGCCTTCTGAATCAATCACAGGAAAACATTTCTTCGGTGCGGCTGTAAGAAACAGAAATAGAATTTTCTACATATCAATCGGAGGATATAAGGAGTAAAATCTAAGACAGGTCTTTCCGTTCAAGTGCGAGACAAAATTTCACCAAATAAAGATTTTGAAGCTGGATTATCCTTTTTACGGAAATCGGAATGACTGTAAAGCAAACGATCCCCATGATTTTTGTATATGATTTTAGCGTTACTGAAGCTTGGAAAATCTGACAATTCGAACAGGAGACGACTCTCTCTGCCACGAAATGTCGTGTGAGAAGACTTTCTCAAAACAGTTTTAGAGGGACTTCTCAGTAGTAATGGACCGTTCATAAACGATTCGCTCACAACAAATGACTCGTCAGGTGAGTGTGGAATAGTTCACTCTCACCTTTGGGAATTATCATGCAATCCTCTACTACTATTTCAGGAAGAAATGTTAACTTCCTCTGCTACATGACCATCGAATATTTTTAGACTAGTTATATCTCTTATAAAATCTTATACATGTTATCATTTAAATGCATAAACATTTTGTGCAGTATGAGGGCCGGTCTGAAAAATGTTTGTGAATATATTCATCCTCAAGTATGACGCCCGCTTCCACCTCCGGTGTTTCGTGCCTGTGAATTTTCTTATCTTATTTGTGATATTTTTAAGTCGTTTGTTCATTACACTGAAAATCTGTTATCAAAATAAAAGTTAATGCGTGCATTTTTTATAGACAGCAGTCAGGAAATATGGTTACACTTAAGAATGGCAATCAAAGGAGATTCCATTCATGTGAATATTGTTTGTACAACGAGCCGAGATTTATTTGTGAAAGGTGAATGTGTCGTAAGCTCTACTTTTTTTAAGAGTTTGAGAATTCCAATCTGGCCTGGAAAGCGATTTGTGTTTGCGAAGACATGAGATTTATTCGTCAATGGTGAATGGGTTACATTCGAGATCTCGTTCTCCCGGACAGTCTGTCTATTCCTGCTGTGGTCGTAAAGACGGGATCTCTGCAACGAGTGGCTTACTCAGTGATTGTAGCAGTGAAAACCAGGACTGGTGGAAATACAATGACCTCCACGTGAATTCTTGAATAACTTTTTCGCGTAATTGATGAATTGTGCATTAACTTAGAAGAAAGATCAATTTATGCCATCGCTGTTGCACAGCATTGCCTCGCATTTTCCTAGTCACATAATTTGACGTGAATTTTCAAACCTTAACGGAGCACAATTACTTCGTTGCAATACTTTGTCACTGATCAAGTTCCAAATGCAAAATCTTTTAAATTGTTTATCAAGGGCGTGAGTCAGTAATCCACACTAAACGGTGTGAAATCCATGATGTAGAGTATCTGTTTTTGCCTTAGGAAAGCTCAAATGCTTCATGATATCAAACATGAAACATATGATCGACCCTGATTGGTCTAGCTCCAGCCTTATTCCATTAAACTTGTACTCTAGCTGTCGCCGAAAGTTTCAGCAACACAAGAAATGTGCAAATTTTATCACCACATGTTCACCCTTAATATTCCATTTTTCAGTGATATAAACATTTGTGCTTAAGATGTCCGAATCAGCATATTGATCAACTTAAAAACTTTTTTTCACTGTTATTGGGAACACTAAAGGACACTTTTTTCGCACTAGGGATTACTCGATTTTAATTACAAAAAAAAATCTATCCGTTTTTGCTTACGACCCAATGCGGTCGGAAAACCTCCAAATTAATGTGCCGTGCGGAGACGTAAGATACTAGCGGATTTCAAAAATATTTCTTTTGTTATTCTTGTTGACCCAAATGGCAACTTCTCCGCGCTAGGCAAAACGCAAATTAAAAAAAATATTTTTTCTGCCCACCCTAGTGCACACACCTGTAAAACAAAACGAAGTAAAAAAACAATATTAATCTCAGTGGTGATGATGTGTTAAAAAAATCAAATTCTCGAAAATTAATAAAGTCGCTTTTTGCACAAAGGAAAGTTTACAGGAAGTATTTTAGCGTAAAGGAAAGTATTTTAGCAGGTATCATCTAACTGATTATGTGGAGATGTGCTTAGGAACACTCTTCAAGTTTTAAGTCTGAATGGATATGGAAACAAGGACATTTCTGTATAAAATAGTGCATTTCGATTTAATTGACTTGGAGTTTTAATTTTTTACTTGTTTTAATGGAGGACTGAACCTCTCAAGAAACACTAACATCGCTAATGAGAAACAACAAAATTACTAAAGCATAAAATATCTATCATATTTCTGTAATATATTATTGAAAACTAGAGTTTTTAACCCCTCTTAGTCGGAAATTAATTCTTAAGTGCAAAACACACAGAAATATTTTTTCATGTGCAAATAATTCCAAATATATTTTTTAAAAGAGAAAAATATTTACAAAAAAGCAAAAACACGTTTGCTAAAATTAAAATATATTTTATTTTAAGTTAAATTAACTAGCTACTTCTTGTGGTGGTAGGCGATACACTGGATATAAAGTTCTTCGGTGATGTAGTGAACAACAAACGCTATTTCTAAATTTCCCGTCGCAAATACTTCCTTATTGTCACAAAAGAATGACAAATGAATGAGTCTGCTGAGTACTAACACCTAAAGGAACAATTAAGCCGCAGCAAATCACTTCAAACTGCTGCAAATCTTCATTTGGAGATCATCAAATCCTCAGACGGTATGAGTGAGAAATGTGAAGAAAAGCTGAAAACTCCGCAAAATGTTTTTATTTTGAGTTCGGTTTTGACGGATTTTACTTTTTGGCTGATAACGCTACATATGTCACATCCACCTACAGATTCTGGTGCTAAGGAAACGTATTCTATGGAATTCTGAATTACGCATCACCATCCCGAGGACCGACGAACGAGTCTGGGAGTGTAGGATGTCAAGTGATCTCAACCTGTACGACTGTGTTCAACCGATCCTGAAATTTCGTGTATCCGGCACGATGCTCTGGGTCTGTTCTACATGGTTTGGGCTGTATCTTCTGGTTCTAGCGTCCAACAGTTTTTACGCTGGAGTCATTAACAACATTTTGGGAATTTTGTGTTCTCAACATTATATCTAAAATTGGTTGCGGCTGTTGCCTTTACGAACAGAACAATGCCCCTATCAACGAAGGATATGAGGAAGAATTTTACTGGCCTGCACAGCCCATCGTCCTCAACCCCAACCTTAGTGTGAATTGGAACGGTCCAAATCGACCAAAATTGGTCATTGAATGGCACGTCCTCTTATTGCATAATAGAAGCATAGTACAGATGTGACTTCCAAAGTGGAATATATAGAGCTATGCAAGACGGTACGGAAAAGTATCACTGAAGACGTAAGGAAATTCAACTGTGAACTAGTAAGGAAATCAATTGAAAAAAAAACAAAGTCTAAAAATAGCAAAGGGACATCTCAGTAAGGGAAGAAAACAGATTAAGGCACTGAGAAAAGAAGATGGTTCTGTAACAAGAAATAGAGGCGAAAGTTTGACAAGAGTGAAAGATTTCTACTCCACATTACATGAAAGGGATGATGCATGTACTCCAGACATAATGATAGGTACCAGTACCAGGGTTCTTCCAGTCCTCCCAGCAGAAGTTGCACATGTAATCAATGTAATCTATTACAAGTAATATCTACTACACAGCTCACTGTGTAGTAGATATTACTTGTAATAGGAAGCAATTTTCCCAAGCAATGATAAATAATTTACAAATACTTAAAAGGCATAAATACTACTGTTGTCTATTATGATGCCGAACAGTTTACTCTTTCCCAGGCAGCCACTCTTCTCAAAACTTAAAAATTGCGTCACGTTTGAACGGAAATCGAAACCACATTTCCCGATTTTTTTTAAAATTAAATGCCACCCATTCCAAGGTGATGTAATTTTCAAACTTTTCCAGGGTGGATACATGGGAAAAAGTAAAATTTATGGCATCTACAGGGCGTAAATGAAATGCATACGCCTGTCTTATAAATATTAATTGCATAAGTATTTCTTGCTATGATTCTTTTCTCTTTCCTTTCCAGGATCTGTAAAACTGGAGTGAAATTGAAAAAACTCCTACATGGAAGCAAAACGGTCGTCAATTTTAGAATCCACGTTGCACACTGTCTACCAACAAGTAATTGGACACCCCTGCAATCGACGATATCTGCTGTCCTGATACACGTCACGGCCGCCGCCGTTAAATACCGTGTGGGAAACAACAAAGCAACCAGTCGCACGTAAGATGCCACGCAGTTCGTAGCTCTCGGATTTCGAGAAAGGTGTAATCGTCGGGTATCACAGAAATGGCCGATCCATACGTGACATATCCAGCGAGTTGAAGTACCCAAAATCGACAGTGGCCTACGTGATTGGCAAGTGGAAGATGAGAGGTGACTGTCGGAATATGCCCTGATCCGGCAGACCCACAAAACTGGGAGTTAGAGATCAACGGGTTCTGGCCAGAGAAATTCGGAAGAACCGCACCAAATCGATGGGCCACATCCGCGAGGAGTTTCAACACGCATTCGGAAGTGTTCTTTCGATGAATACCATCCGTAAGAATTCCCATATGCTCGGTTATCATTGACGTGTTGCCGCCCACAAGCCTTTGATCACCAAGTCCATTAGCCCTGATCTGCTAACGTGGTGAAAATAACGTCGACAGTGGACCGTTGAGCAGTGGAAACCGGTTCTCTGGAGCGACGAATGAAGGTTCACCCTTTACCGTTTGGATAGCTGGGTCTGAGTTTGGCGTCTGCCTGGAGAACGCCTCCTGCCGGAATGTATTGTGCCAATTGTGAAGTTCGGCGGCGGTGGAATTATGCTATGGAGGTGTTTCTCCTGGTACAGCACGGGACCCTTATTCGCAATTTCTTATAGACTCAACGCTGAGACCTACTGCACCATTTTGGATGACCATGCGCTTCCTACGTTGTAGCAGTTTTACGGGGTGGACCCATGTTTCTTTCAGGATGACAATGCCAGCTGTCATGTTACGAGGTCCACCACGGCTTGGTATGGTGACAATGGGGTTAATCGAATGGACTGGCCTAAGCAGATCCCGGACTTTAACCCTATCGAGCACCTCTGGGACGAGTTGTAGCGTCGACTTAAGGGGTGCCCCCACCGTCCGAAATCGGTGAAGGAACTGACTTGTCTTCTCCAAGCCGAGTGGAAGAAAATGCCGCTAGCCGTTGTACAACGCCTGGTTGAGAGTACGCTCCGGAGGGTCGCAGCTGTAATCGCCGGTCGTGGAGGCTCCACCAACTATTGAAGGTGAATACACTTCGTTTTCCGTTGCTATCACAGGTGTCCAATTACTTGTTGGTAGATAGTGTAGCTTCGACTAACACATGCCTTGAAGTTTTACAGATTCCTCACCTACAACTGTTTAGCTCTAATCGCTTGGTACCTCATTATCTTAGTAGCGTGATGGCAGCTTTCTCGAACATAAATCGGGAGATGAGGGTTTGGTTTTCCTTTCAAGACGATGTGGTTGTCACATTTTCTGCTGACTAAATATATAGGAAACACTAAAATGCACGTCATCTATACGTCGACAATGATATTCCTTACATAATATAGGTGGCTCGAAATTTTCAATGGAAGCTGTGTAAAGTTGAAATATCCTCTTACATTCGTACACACTACTTCCTTCTAGACACACACATATCAATCAAAAACTTGTAAAAATGGAGAGAGTATCCTTGTGCAATTTGTAGAACATTTACGCTATGTGTCATTCACATGCCAATATCTGCGTGGAGGTGTGAAATAAAATGATTTATTCAGGAGTATGCATTCATTTACGTACAACACGTTGCATTGAATCTCGTTACTTATGACAATACCGATCATGAGTCCGTTACGTACTAAGTGGAACAAAACCCCAGTAAGAAAACAATAAGGTTTACTAATGCCTGATATTGAGAGGCATTTAAGCTTTTGTATTAATGAATGGATTTGTCGTAAAACTAATGAATGATGACATGTGAGTCGTAAAAGTAAGGCAGGGGCAAAAGTATTCCTATTGTTCAGATCAGATCAGATCATCTGTAGAGATTTCAGGAAGGGGGTGTCTGGCCCCAGGCCAAAAACAAACCTCAGAAATAGGAAACTAGGAGATTTGGGCTAGAGTGCATGATAGAAAAGTGACATGGAAGCGAGGTAGAAAGCGGAAGAATGACGCCCTTGTATATTACCGGGGGCCAGTACCCAGGTTCCGACGACTTAACGTGCCCATTCGACGCACGACGGATATTTGGTGGTTCGAGCGTACGTACCTGCTGGGATGAGACCTGAGGTCTGCTCCGTGGTAGTCACGAATGTTGGCCACTAGGCCACCCGCGGCTCCTTATTGTTTAGTGTTTCGGAGAACAATATTTATTATTATTTAAACTTTTTCGGATTTAGATGAGCATAATAATTGAGTCTGCCGCCGATGAAATGTAAATACGAAAGTACTTCTGCGCATGAGCAAACTAAAATCTCACGTCAAGGTAGAATGCAAAGCTGTATCGCATGAGTGCTACTGATGGGTCTTGGTAACGTTTGGTCTTGGACATTTCCTGTTTACACCACATCGTGCTGTACATACTTTTATGTCTTCTGTCATCAGAAAAAAACGCGTTAGGTGAGACAAGAGGAAGCCGAATTTTGCTACGACGCACCACTTTCGAGATACTTTAGGAAAATCAAGATACCTGGCTCACCGACTACTCCCTTTACCCATTGTCGTTATGTCGAATTTTTTTATGTGGGATATACATTATTATTTTTTGGAGAGGTGCATAGCATCAAAAATGTATTTTCTAACGACTTTTATCAATTCACCATCAGGTTCTTAAAATTTATGTGAATGCATTTTTATCCTATTGTAAATGTACCAAGGACTTCAAATATTTTCTCCTTTGACCTGAAAAATCCTGTCAAATGTTTACAGATTTTAAAGATTCGCCTGTTCGGTCACTGGCATGGGAAATCTGGATCTTGCTGGGAACAGCTCTTGTACTGGGTTATCTATTAGGGTTTGTAATAGTAGCACAGATATTGTTTCAATATTTCAGAACTTTTCCTGTTGAACGCAATAGGCCTGTGCCCTCTATTTATTATTATCCCTACGTTATTCATGATTGATTTTCTTTTCTCACAGAAGTGACTTCTCATCGGCAACCCATTTCGGTGCATTAATAGTGCATGTTATTCTAAACTGAAAGTTAAAGAAATCCTTGATTTTTATTCAGAGGAAGCTTTTGCTGTCTTTCCGCCTAGTAAAATATTTCAAGTCCCCCTTCAAAACAAATAAAGTTTTCCTTTCATTGTGCAGCTCAATCTAACAAGGACGAATGCATTGCTAGAAGAAATAGTCGTGGTGAAGATTGCATGCTGAAATTAAAAAATGCAGATGTATCACCGTCAACTGGCACCGGAGAAGTGTTGACGCTCGATGTCGAATAATCTGAAGATTAATCTTTTGGTAAAACAAGGACACGCAATCTTTAAAGCTGGACGATAGTATTTCGATCGTTGTTCCCAAGGCCCATTTGTTACTACGCGTCAAATTAAATAATACTCCTCTATGCAGTATACACAAACACTGCAGGCTTTCAAGGTCAAGCTTTGTATGCATGTAAAAACCTTCATTTCTTAATTTTACACTGGCGTGCAAAACTTAAAAACGGACACTAGTGCCGAGATTTTAGCCGCACAGCGGAATACTGAGGCGATTTGCATAACGGAAACAGATCAGTATGCAAACGATGCGTATGCAGATTTCTGAAATGTGATTTCGCAGGTAACATGATAGCGCTGAAATTGATATAAGGTGCATCTCGCAGCAAAGCAGGATACGGAAAGCGAAAGTGTGCGGCGTTGTAAAGAGGTTCCAGTGGTTTATTAGCGTGTCGCAGACGATAAAATGGCCACGCGGAGACATTTAGATAATTTTACACGTGTTCGAAAAATCGGGAAACTGTAGGAGAGGGGTATCCGTCCCTAAATTCACTATGTCCTTTGTCATTAACAAGTGGAAGAAGACGGATATTGCAGGAAATCACCTCGTCATGGAAGACTTACGAAATTGCAACCCAGGGAACTGATGATAATGCAGAGGGAGAAACGGAAATCCTTTGGTAAACTTGTTTGTTCAGATTTCTGTAGAGCGGTAAGATAAAAGAAGATATTGGAAGAATAGCATTATACCAGATAATAATTAACGGTGGATTGGAAATTAAAAATATTGTCATTTAGTTTCATACAATACCATACCTGTACATCAAAAAATGGTTAAACGAGGACACATTTCCAAGTAGTAACTTTTTTAAGTACTTGCTAAGATTTCAACTAAGAAATTTACAAGTCGAGAAATTATCTGAAAAGGACCAAAAACCCATGTGATACCGAAATTTTCGCAAGATCAACAAACATTTGGAAGTAAATACAGTTATAATCAAGACGTCACAGCCAGATAAATATATTCTGAGAATATTCCTAAGCGGGAATATGCGTCAATCACTTTACTGATGTCTATACATGTTATTAAAAAACGGAGATAGTTGCAAACTAAAAGATGAACTTTATTTTCAGCTCAAACCAGGTTAAAAAACGTGCGAGATCTTTGGGACCCACTATGTTTCCATCATCAGACACCGCATGGGTAGGATTCCGACCTTTTAAACTCGGAGATCCATACCACAATGCATCAGCATGAAGGCACTGCTCCCAAATTCACGCATACGCACTCGACATAATACACATAACATGCAAATAATGTGAAACTAAAATAAAGACGGTTATGGATTACAATGGTAAATACAATGGTTTAAAATATAGTGTTTCCAAGATGAAGGCAATGCACATGGTGTATCGTCATTACAACATTGATTAGAAAGCATAGTAATGTATATGCTTTCTGAGAATAACAAATTTGGTTTTGTTGTGGTCGTTGCTAAGCAAGTGGTGTTTTTCCAACCCAGGGTGTTTGCAGACCTTTATTTATTAGACTGGACAAGGCGGTGGCCTTCGATCCCGTCCGGACGTTATACCTGTATTCAGTCACACGGGTCACAATTGTCCGAAGAGTAGATCGTATGTATCTAGAGTCGATTACATTGGAGTCAATCGCGTTTAACGGGATAGAGTAAACTCCATGTTTTTGTAGTGGGGCAACTATATCGCGATCCTTTTTGATTAAGGAGAAAAACTTATGTGTTTGTATGCCAAAATCCATGTTTTGTTTACAACATGCTTTTTTTAAAACATTTACAACATCAGGGACAAAATCTATGGAGCCAACGTATGAGACCACATCCTTATTTCCTCGTAAAGACGTAAGCATAGAGCGTTGGCATTTGTGAAGTTGTCTTGCCACAAACTCTTGTGGATATTCAAACCTGAAAGCCAAATCGAAAATAAATTTTATCTTATTGTTACGAAATTTAGCGGACGAGGAATGTGAGTATGCTCTTCGAAATAGGAAAGATAAAATAACAGTCTTATGTTGAATTGGGCTGGCGGAGGTGAATCGAATTAATGTGGGAGAAGCAGTTTGTCTTCGAAAAACTTTAAATGAAAAAGAACGGTTAGAAGGGTTACGGGCTATGTAAAAATCAACAGAAGGAAGTTATCCCTGGGTTTCAATTTTAATAGTGAATTGGATGGATGGAAAACGAGTGGATAGTAAATCAGCAAACTCATGTAGTGTATTAACAGAATGGGGCCAGAAGAGTAAAACATCATCGATATACCTTAAAAATAACAATGGTTTTTGCGGGCACTGCCTAAGGACTTTGTTTTCCAACTATTGTAGTACTATCTCAGCTAAACAACCCGGTAGTTGAGAGCCCTTGGGTGTGCCAGCTTTGTGTCGATAAATGATTATTTCAAAACGACAGTAGGAGCGTCGGGCTATTAATTTCAAGGTATCAACAATGGCTATAGCTTCGTGAGTTGGTGGGGGACCCCTAAACCTGTTACTTTTTAATCTATGAGTAAATGGGCAAGATCCAGAGGGATACTGGGAAGCAAGGAGACGACATCCAATGACGTTAGGATAAAAGGTGAAACCCAAGAGTCCATTAACATAAATTTGGCAGCGACTTGAGTAGAACTGTGAATGGAGAAGTCAGAGTTAGCAATTAATGGCTCCAGAAAGGTAGTTGATGCTCTTTTCCAAGGGTCGGGTAGGGTTCGCATAACCCGAAACCAATGACTAACCGGGTGGCCCTCCTTATGTGATTTAACCTTGCCAAATACACTACTGGCCACCCAAAATGCAACACCAAGAAAGAAGCATCCGATTGGCCTGAAATTCGCAGCATGCGTCGCTGACGAGAGGACATGCTAACGATTAGCCTTGCAGGGCATATGCAAGTCATGTGCGCCCGGTACGCCACCGAGAAGCACTATAAGATGGGCGCACAGAGGGCGAGGAGTAAGTAGTGGACTTGTGTTGTGCTGCCGGACCTGTCCGTGGGAAGCTTTCTGATGCCTCGTCGAAGAATACAGCAGTTATTCCAGCACGTTTCGGTGTTCGACAGAGGTCGAAAAGTGGCTTATCGCGACAGCGGTTTATCGTACCGAGTTATCGGCGCCGGTGTGGGACAACACCCAGCCATAGTGAGGCGAGTATGGATTCGGTGGGTGCAGGACTGACGGACGGACCGACTTGAGCGATGGCCGTAGCCGCAGCACACCACCGAACGAAAGGACCGGAACCTTGTGCGGCGGGCATTGACGTCTCGCACCGCCACATCACGAACGGAAGCGCAAGAATTAGGGTGTGTTGCGCAACAAACTGCGTTAGCAGGTACCGTTCGACGTCGCCTGTAGGAGCGGGTGCTTGTCGCATGGTTCCCATTGTTCCGATTACCGTTGACGTTACACCACCGGCGAGTGAGGCGGCGGTGGGCCGTTGAACACCGCACCTAGGCTACGGAATCGCACCACATTTTCTTTTCCAACGAATCCCGCTTCTGCCTGCAACACCACGATGGTCGGATCCGCTTTTGGTGGCACCGCGGCGAGAGACTGTATGACGTCTGCATTATGCATCGCCATACTGGTCCGTCGCCTGGCGTTATCGTTTAGGGCCCAATTGGATATGACACCCGCACACCTCTGGTACTTATCGCCGGCACACTCAATAGCCATCGCAACATCTTCGACGTGTAGGAGCCTGTAGTCCTCCCTTATCTGCAGGACCTGCCAGCGGCCACGTTTCAACAGGACAATGCGCGCCCGCAAGGGGCACGTATCGTGCATCAATTCTTCACGGCCCACCAGGTGTCACTGCTGCCGTGGCCCGCCTGTTCTCCCGATATGTCCCCATCGAACACGTCTGGTCGCTGATCGGCAACCGAGTGGCCCGGCAAGCACCACCCGCCGCCTGATGAACTGTAGCAACGTGTAGAAGCGGCCTGGACCAACATGCCCCAAGTCCACATCCAAAGCCTCTTTTGTTCGATGCCGCGGCTTGTAGCGACTGTTATTGTCAGCCATGGGTGACACACGACCTGTTAATGTCTGCGTGTTTCGCTAGTCGCAAGGGCCTGTAAGCTCAATCGTTTCATCTTAGTATCTGTTGTTATGTGTCCAGTAAATCTGGCTTTAATATCTCGTGTCCTTCTTGGTGTTGCATTTTGGGTGGCCTGCAGTGTATATAATACAATGGCTTTAAATTAAAAGTTGCAAATTTTTGTTACCTAAACACACTTCCATTCTTACATTCTAGGAGGTGTTGAATATGGGACATTAATGAAACGTCATTTGTTATTAGCTTGTTTTGCAATGATTGTCCTATAATTCAGTTTCAAAGGATGTTGAATTTTTTAGTTGCGTTCGACAGAATAATAAATATTTCTTGGTTCTGATATAAAGTTCAATGGTGTTTCATTTTTTTTATTTGCTCAATGTTTTCCTTGTGGTAACGTCCTGAGAAATCAACCTTGTTCATTTTTTTATGAAAAAGAAAAAAATATGCTAGCACTATAGAAATTTTTGATGATAATTTTTTCTGCGCTCGCTTCCTGTATTATATATCAGAAACCATTCACACGTTTCCTTTTTTGTGTAGAATTTCATTTTTAGGTTTCCTTCTTTGTTTTCCAATGCTCTGGATTGTGAAAAGCTTTGTGAAAGATTTTTTAATGGAAATATTTAATTACATAATCAGTACTCGAAATAGTATAACTATACTAAAAATCTGAAAATTCTTGGCGTAGAATAAAGAGAAAATTTTCCAAGCTTTCGCACATCAACCAGATGGCTCTCTCAAGGAGGGTAGAGAGTTAACTGCAAATTGGATAATAGAACGTTTCAACACTTTGAACGCGGTGACTTGACTAGACAATAAATGATTAGGAGCAAACGTGATATTTCGTAGAAACGATGTCACGTTGGTTGGGCACGCGGTACAATGGTAGAGAACTCAGCATTATTTGAAGAATTGATTCCAAATACGTGGTAACTCCAGAGAGACGCTATCGTTGCAAGCCTCGCAGCTGGTGAAGATTTCCAAGGTTTCGCGAATGGCAGTAGATTTGGGTGTGGAATATGAAGCTAATTTCTTTACATCACTCCCTATAGGATCGGCGGACTTGAACTTGACCTCTCTTGATGGGACAGTGCTTATTTTCCCGCCTCTTGTATCCCTTTTATGTTCGATGATTCTAATTCCAAACGAACGTTTGGTCATTCCGATGTAGTATCGCCTCAAGCCGTCCGAATATTTTAGTGGGATGGCATAAACACCTGCGTCATTGAGAAGAGGGGGTTTGTGAATATTTCTCTTAAGCATCGTGTATAAAGGTGCCAAAGACGTTATGCCGACACAGAAGTTCATCCTCTTGAACGCGTTTTTGAGTTGATAGGAAAAATTTGGTATGTATGGACTAGAGCCCAGGTAGCGAAGTTACGGCATAGAAATATTATTAGCACTGATGGTTCTGGCTTTCTCGATGAAGTTATGCATCTGGTTCTTAGTATATCCTGCCTCAGTGGCCAATTCGACGATGTCTTTAGTTCGGATTGTCTAGAACAGGCATAGGATGAGACAGCAAAGGCTATTCTAATTCAAGAACGGAATAAAGCGGTCTTGTAAACATCGGGGCAGAATGAACCGCGGAACATCAGGTTGGGAACGAAGGTGAGTTTATAATAGGATTCCGTATGAAGGCGGTTGTCATGCGATTTGCTCACTGAGACATCGAGGTAAGGTAAGGTACCGTTGTTTTCAAGCTCCATGGTAAAATTGATTGTAGAGTGCATATAATTTATTTTATCGAGGAAAAACGGGATAGTCTCCTTTCCATGTGGTTATATAAAAATACGTCATCTGCATATCGTAGCCAGGTGGTAGGTCTTGGGGTGATACTAGTGAATATGTGTTGCTGAATGGGGCGAACTAATGTATAATGTACATTAAAGAATAATTAATGTATAAGGAACTCGCCGAATGCGACTAGAACTAGTGATGCTACTCATTAGAAAATGTTAATTCCTTCTCTTGTTTTTTTTTTTTTTACTCAGAGTCGTCAATTAGGTTGTGGTTGACATTCATTTTTCTGACTAACCTGCTAAAGGGGTTATAACTATGCCGATGAACCTGAGAGAAGAGAAGGGCGAGGCCATAACTATGGCGATGAACCTGAGAGAAGCGAAGGAAGATTGAGATATTTGTTTCAATCCACGGTCATATTGACCTTGTCAGGGGAGGAGAACTGGACATTCTCCAACATGCCCTGTTTCATGAAGTGCTGAATAAACGAATACCAGTTAGCAAATACCACTAATCGTAAGTGCATTTTCAGTACCGCTGAAGTAAAAAGCATTTTTTTGCGTAACGTTCTTAGTAACAAGCTGATATGTTTATATTTCTGTTCGGGAGAGCATAAATTGTTAGGTACCATTTTGTTCAGGTATCACCATCATCATCATCATCATTGTCAACCAATATCAATCCACTGGTGGACGAAGGTCTCCCAAGTTTCCTCCACAACGGTCTGTTTTGTGCCAGTCTCCTCCATGTTACTCCCCATAATTTCGAATTTAATCCACCCATCTCCCATGTGGTCTTCTTCAGGTTCTTTTCCTGTCACATGGAATCCAATCTAAAATTTCGGCTGTCCATCGATGGTCTGTCCTTCTGGCAGTATGTCCAGCCCATTGCCATTTCAGGGATTTAACTCTGATCATGATGTCTCATGTCATTTTTCGGATCCACGAGTTCCTCTTCTTATCTCTCCTGGTTACACCAATTATGCATCTCTCCATGCTGCTTTGAGCAGCCTGTGTATGTCTCTTTTAGTTAAGGACCACGTCTCTGCACCATACGCAAGCACTGGAAGGATGCATTGATCAAACACTTTTCTTTTAAGACATAATGGCATATTGCTCTTGAAAATTAAGCTGTTTCTCCAAAAGCTCTCCAGGCAAGTTTTGTACGCCGATTAATTTCTTCATCAATGTGACCCTCAATTGATATCTGCTGTCCAAGAGAAACTTACGTGTATGTTATCTCCAGCTTTTCTCCATCAATCGATAAATCGTCATTTTTTGTAAAAGCATTGAACATCACTTTTGTCTTCTAAAAGTTCATTTTTAATCCCACTTCTTTACTCTTGTCAGCAAGTTCCTGGATCATACTCTGCAGCTCTGATGGGGTAGTTGCAAAAATGTCTACGTCATCAGCAAAACGAAGGTGGGTTAGATAATCTTCATTAATCTTTATCCCTTTGTTTTCCCAGTTCAGCGATTGTAAGACATTTTCCAATGTGGCATTAAAGAGCTTCGGAGATATGGTGTCACTTGTCTCACTCCCTTTCCGATTTTTATGTGTGTTGTATTTTCAAATAGCCGAATCTTTGCACTTGCATTTTAATAGATGTTGATAATAATACACTGCTGGACAATTGCTAAGGACAGATCATAAACGGCTATATAGCGCATTAAAAAGTAAGTGTGGTTGGATGCCAAGTGAAATAAAATAATGTCAGAATGCCAGGACATTACAAGAAAGACAATTGATTGTGCTCTGAAATCCAGAAGGCATTGGATCGTGTTCAAGGGACAAACAGGCCATTTTGTGCAGAATACGTAAACGTGAAAAAAATGCAATTACCGTTAGCAGACGTTCCGGTGTAAGATGTCAATACGCGATATGGCCACCATGGAGCGCGATGCAAGATTCCACACGTCGTGTCATGCTTTGCACAACATTATCAAGCAGCTGTTGGGGTAATTTATCCCATTTCTCTGTCAGTGCACGGATGAGGGTGTCCTTGTTTATTGGAGGGCATTGGCGACCAGCAAGACTCCTCCCCAAAGCATCCCACACAATTTCAATGGGATTCAGATCTGGAGAACGTGCTGTCCATACGAGGCGTTGAATATCCTCGCTCTCAAGGCACTCCTGAACAGCGACTGTTCGATGACATGTTGCGTTGTCCTCCATGAAAATGAATCTATCACCGAAAGTACCACGGAACATGCGAACATGAGGTAGCAGAACATCATTAATGTATCGTTGGCCAGTCATAGTCCCAGTTGGAAGCACATAGAGGGACGTACGGCCATTGATCATGATGCCAGCCCATACCATGACACTACATGTCGGATATCGGTCCCTTTCCTTTATGTTTGCTGGACATTATGCAGTACCACTATCACGCCAAATTAGTTGTCGTCGACAATCAGACGATAGACTGTATCTACTATCATCTGAGAAGAGGACAGCAGACCAGTCGTTATCAGTCCAATTTCGATGTTGATGGCACCATTGCAAATGGGCGGTACGGTGACGTCTGGACAATGGGATGCACACAACAGGACGGCGGGCGTATAGTCCTCCTTCATGCAAACGTCTGGTGACAGTTTTCGGGAGATCCGCTTGCCAGTAGCAGCCATAAACTGAACTGCTACCTCACTAGCTGTGCTGCGCCGGTGTCTTTTTGTTGATAGCACTATGTACCGATCTTCTGCAGGTGTCGTACTGCGAACACGACCTCACCCGTGACGTTTGCTACACTCTCCATTTGTTTGAAATGATTTCCAAAGCGTTGAAACAACACTGTGGCTGACGTCGAACTTCCTGGCAACATCTGTTGTTTTTCGCTCTTCTTCAACCTTGCCAATAATACGGCCACGCGTAAAATCGTCTAGGTGATGTCTGGAAGACATACTGAAAATTGCAAGATTGTCAATTGATTCTTTCCCTTTCAACTTTGCGTTTGAACAACAACGGTCAATACGCGTAAAATCCTTTATATCTCTTATCAGCGCTATGATGTCATGAACAAGTTCGGCAATCCAAAACTTGAATACGCACAACACGTCTTACTGTATCCCGCACTTATGCTAATTTCCCCATTTTCCTGCCTTCCATTTTATGGTTGCTATCGTTGCTATTGTCATCCGTCCTTAGCAATTGTCCGGCAGTGTATTTATGTATTCATTTTCAATACCGCAGGATTTCAGAGCTATTGTAACTGCAGATGGTTTCACCGAATCAAAGGCTTTTTCATAATCGATAAAAGCCATGCACAATGGAAGTTCATATCCTTCGCTCTTTCAATCAGTTCTCTCAGTACGTGGATATGATCTATTGTGCTGTAGCCACTCCTGAATCCAGCTTGTTCTCTCGGTTGAGCCATGTCTAGTGTCACTTTCAAGCGGTGTGAAATAACTTTAGTAAAGATTTTATAAACCACTGATTAGAGGCTGATAGGTCAGTAGCTCCTGAGATCCTCAATGTTACCTTTTTTATGTAGCAGGATCATTGTAGCGTTGTTCCAATCCTCAGGAATATTCCCTTTATTAAGGCATCGAGTGAAAATTTGGGCGAGTACTGTTTCGATTTCTCCACTTGCTTCTTGTATGATGTCTATAGTAATTCCATCTTCTCCTGGAGCTTTTCCTCGCTTCATGTTATTGATTACATGTGCAACTTCTGCTGGGAGGACTGGAAGAACCCTCGTACTCGTACCTATCACTATGTCTGGAGTACATGCATCATCCCTTTCATATAATGTGGAGTAGAAATCTTTCACTCTTGTCAAACTTTCGCCTCTATTTCTTGTTACAGAACCATCTTCTTTTCTCAGTGCCATAATCTGTTTTCTTCCCTTACTGAGATGTCCCTTTGCTATTTTTAAACTTTGATTTTTTTCAATTACTTTCCTTACTAGTTCACAGTTGAATTTCCTTACGTCTTCAGTGATACTTTTCCGTACAGTTTTGTATAGCTCTATATATTCCACTTTGGAAGTCACATCTTCTTTAGTTTTCCTCATCTGTCTTCCTTTTTTTTATACATCGACATTTTGGTTTTTCCTGATAATTTGTTCAAATGCAACTTGTTCTTATACCCAGCTAATTTTGTTGCTGTTTTTATAAGAGCTTTGGTTACTTTTCTGTTAACTTCAGAAATATCAATTTCTTACAATGGTAGGCCTTCTAAAGCAGATAATCTGTTCTTCAGTTCCAACTTGAAGGTATTATGGTGTTTTTTAAGGTTAGTTATGTCAATATATTTTGTGTTTGTCTTATGAGCTTGCCCCGTTCGAGTTTTGTGTTGAGGTGCATCTTACATCTCACCAATCTATGGTCACTACCTCTGTTGAACTTGTTTAGCACACTACAGTCTTTTAAGACGAATTTTTTATTGCACATTATAAAATCAATTTCACTTGTCGTCCCATTTGGATGTCTCCATGTCCATTTCCTGTGTGGCTTATTCTTGAAAAAGGAGTTCAAGATGAAAAACCCTTCTGCCTCTGCAAATTCTACGAGAGTATTTCCACGCTGGTTTCTGTTGCCGTTACCGAATTTACCTACTAAAGTTTCATTCTGTTGCCGTTGCCCTATTTTTGCATTGAAATCTCCCATAATTATCTTCAAGTGCTGCTTACCTTTATTATTTAGATGAACAATTACTTCATAAAATTCTTCAATTTCTTCTTCAGGATGACTTGTGGTGGGTGCATAAGTTTGAATAATCTGAGCCTGGTATCTTCTTGATAGTTGGATAACGAGACGTGCTGCTCTGTCAGAGGAACTTTCAACTTCTACAACTTTATCCTTCAGTCTCTTGTTTATTATAAATCCAACACCACTAGTTCTGCCAGTATCTGTCCCACGATAGTAGAGGAGATGTCCACTTTTCAATTCAATGAGACATTCTCCTTTTCTCCTTACCTCACTTAGGCCAACGATGTCCCGCTTGATCCTTTGTAGTTCCTCTTCCAATTCAAGAAAACTTGAATCAGAAGATAGCGAGCGTCCATTCTACGTAGCCAAGGTCAGCATCAGATGGCAGCCTAGTCCGGTCCTCCGGGGATTCTTAGCACCCTCTGCTTTCATTTCGCACTAGCCGCTGCCTTGGAAAGGTACATTCCAGCTGCCGGAGACTGAGAGCCAAGATTGAAGGAGTGAAGTCATTTTGGAGGGATTTGGCCATAACTAATCACGCTGGCTAAGCGGGTTGGTGAGTGTGGGATAGTATTTCCTCTCATCCCGATGGTATATTTATACCGCTATTGGCGGTCGTCAGAGCTCCTTTAGTGGAACAGGATGCACCACGAGAAGGCTGGGTTGACATTTGTCAAGGAGAAGCTGTGATGTAACGCATCACCTGACCTTACATCCCTGTTCAGGTATATCGCCTGTTAAAAGGGATAAATTATGAAACGTTTCATCTATTAGGATTTACGTACCTTAGAGAATACATATTTGCATTTGCACTAGTTTTCTAACAATTCTATGATCCAGAATACAGACTCGACAATTGCGCTTCCATCCTGCGTGCGGTTTCAGGAATTTGATTCTGAGTAGAGTCCACAAATGTCGTAACATCATTAACTCACTTAGATAAAATCATTTTTTTAGACCGAAACGTTGTTGTCCATATCCTCAGAACTTTTTTATTTAGTTTTGGAATTTAAGTGATTTCATAAATCTTTCAATACTATTGATGCATACACATAAAATGCCAGGTAGTCAACTCTGACAGCGGTTTCTAAATTTCAGTAACCGGCATTTATAAAACTGAAACTGTGCCCAGATAGATGACATCTATCCCCGAAAAAAGTAAACGGCGCGCAATTTAGAGAAAACATATGTAATTTGAAAGTTCGCGGTAAAAGTGTTTTGCTGCGCATAGTTTGCATGCGTTTTTTTGCCAGGAAAGGTATATATATTTAGGTTTGATAATTTTATAACCGTGCTTGTCAAGCGAGGCCTTAGTTCTTTCAAGGTTTCTCTGTGAACCACTGATTTCAAAATGACGAATGTAAAAGCGAGGTATCGCATAAATGACAGTTGGTACGGTCAAGTATTACATAGTGCCTTTCCGAAATGAATGAGCTTTTAGGAAGAGTTTCTTTGCCAACTGTAAAGAGTTCAGTTCAAATTGTTCCCGACAGAGGAATCTAAAATCCAAAAGTTCGTAAGTTAACTGAAAATCTATGAAAATACATACAGATTGCATTAAATAGGTGTCCTTGTCACGAGAATGATTCCTTGACCTGTCCTTCACGCCGAGATATTTTATTGTTTAAGCCTGTGACAATTCCAGTAACGGAAGAATGCAGCCAGTCAAGGTGAAAGCAACAATCTTCGAGTACAAAACATTAACTTCAGTTGTGATAGGCTGGGCGGTCTTGCGTGGTATACTTTGGACTTTAATTAATCCAACAACCAAAAATACACGGGTGTCAGTTTTCGATACCGAGGAAGATAAATGGGTGTTAAAATGTCAGCTGTTTTTTTTTTCTGCTCAAATTGTCGTGGCAAAGAAGCTCTTTACTAGAGATGCGACGTCGGCTGTCGCATCGTTTTGCAAGAATATTATTGGGTGTAGAAGATTTAGTTTTTCCATACAGGGCAGGATGTTTTAGCGCAGTTGTTTTACATTGTGTTCGAAATTCCCTGATCAAGATTTCCAATAGTTTGTGAGGCACCATTTCTAAAAACAAAAGTACAAGAATGGCGAATGCACTGACTCACATCACAGTGTAACTCACGGTGAATGCAGTGATTCCTCTTTTTAAGTATGCGGATTATCCTGCGCCCGTAATCGGCAGTTACGGTTGTTGTCTGATGTATGTACTGAAAAAACTTCGGCACACACCGTATTTAAATACCGTTC
The DNA here is from genome assembly GCA_039090855.1 of Macrothele yani. NCBI lineage: Eukaryota > Metazoa > Arthropoda > Arachnida > Araneae > Macrothelidae > Macrothele > Macrothele yani. The sequence continues at coordinate 167,079 of JAYWMT010000261.1, forward strand.
GTGGTCCTGAGGGATTTGGGATAGATCGCATTTTGAAATTCCTCTGAGTGGTACCCACCGGTAAGAGTACCGTAAAGTTTGCTGTTTCTATGTGTACAGACTTTATAGGATATGACAGATGCGATTGATCGATACTCTCGGTATGTTCCAATGTTTTGCAGCTTCATGAGCATTTCTCGTCCCGTTTGTTGCTTGAGATGCTGGTCTCCTGCGTCGGAGTGATCCATTAAACTTCCGTGCAACCAGACCCTGCGAAACCGACACGACAGAAAGTTCCGTAGCTCTTTTTTACACATTTCTGCCTTTGGAACTTTTGCAGAAATTCATTCGCCTAAAGGTTTTCTTTTGCCAATCAATTTTTCCTTGTATCTTAGGCCTTTTATTTAAACTGTACCGCAACATATTAATTAAATTTTTCTTTTGATATAAAGTTTTGAAATTTAAACAAGCTTTGAGCCGCCACGAATATAATAGTTCTAAAAAGGGTCAGTGTTCGAATACTGGTTAAGCATAAATGTTGTGCTTGTCCTAAGGCACTGGTTCTCTTCCTTCCCTGTATCCCGGGGCCCTAATTTAGGGACAGGCGACTGCTTGTAACACACTGAATAAAATAGTATAATATTTTTAATATTTTGTTGCGCAGTGGCTTACATTTCCCCTACTGTCATCAGCAGTTGGACACCTTAACATTTGCTACTGCCATGTTAACGAGCTAGGATAAAACATTTGTTTATTGGTCAATCATTTTTTTCTATGCGTTATCTTTCTTTTTTGATATATTATCAGAATATTTAAATATTTTTTATGCGAGACCTGAACCGTCAGATCACGTACGATGAAATACAGTAGAAGGCTACAAACTGGAATATGGTAAAAAGCGGATTCTAAAAGGAACGGGAGGTAACTTAAATTTAAAATTGCTTCCATCACGGTTTATTTAAGATGATATGTTTGGGAATTGAAACTGTTGGTTTTTAGAAAATGTGAACACGATGTTTTCGTGTATGGAATATCTGTCCGAAGAATAATTGCAAAAGGATAATATCTGAAGTTAAAAGTGTAAAATGAAGAGTAATTTACCAGAATTTTTACAATCATATGAAGTCAGAATATTTAGTCATACAGAAATTTTACTGTGGAAACGTATTCTTCGAAAAATATATTATTTAAAAATATGCATTTGGATATTTGTCTGTGTTCGTCATCAAGCTCGATGATCATGAAAGCTATTTCAAAAATGGGAAATAGTAATACTGAGGGCATGGACACTCACATCTGTGACCCTAAAGTGTATTACCAAAACATATCAGTTTTAGTTTTTTGCATACTCCTTCAGTTCATCATTTCTTCTAAACTTCAAATACTGAGGTAATTTAACTGAAATTATCGGAAGTAGACAATAATAAAAGGTTGTCGCATTTTTGGCTTTCCTTTCTTCTGCAGTTTAAATTCGAAAATTATATCAAATTACGAGTACCACTGGATTCCTCCTAGCATGGCTCAAAAGGACAATGCTGCGGTCTGATTTTCTGCATGGAAAACTATCCTAACTATCGATGTATTTTTTTACAAAAACGAAGCATTTGTTAGCGTATATTGGTAGTACTGTAGAAACTTCTCGATGCAGTATTTTATTTTCGGGTATAACTCACAGATTTTCGAATTTCGGGTACACGAAGTTTTCCACCATTTCGTGATTTGTTGTAATTAATTCTTTGTTGCAGTTAATTCTGAATCAGCAGCTTAAGTATTCCTTATTTGAGTTATTAGAAAGTAAAAATGAATTATTCGCACTCCAAATTTTCGGAAATTTACACTTCGCCTATGAGACGTACCTCTTCTAAATAGCAAATAGTTTTATTATGTGTTCAGAGCAACATCTTCTACCTCGCCGTTACGTTATTTATTTTCTGTTACCGCATTTTCGATACTTTCCCAGTAACACCACCTCTCCTAACAATTACTTCGCAGACTTTTTAAGACGACGCACCGTTTTTTTTTGTTTTTTTTTGTTGTTGTTTTTCTTACCGGTGTCCGCAGCACCTAAATTTATAACCATTTAATAGATAATCTATCTCAGCAATGCAATAAGGAGATCGGTGTTGCTTATATTAACGTATTTATAAAATCTCTAGGTACCAAACGACTTTAATGATTTACTGTAAAGGTGAAAAGTAACGTGTTTATTACTCAGGAAAGCAATCAAAGTGTAATAAAAATATATACGAAAATGTTCAATCATTTAATCACTTGTGCGTCCATTGGAACGAAAGGCGCTTAGTTCTAGATACCTTTCAGTGAAATATAAAAGACCGTTTTAAAAATTCTGAAGTTTTCGAGGAAAATGCCATGTGTTTAAATTCTTTAAGCAAAAGGGAATTTTCGTTCTTTCTTTTGATGTTTTAACGTCAGCTTTAATTCAGTTCAATCACTCCTCTGTAGCATAAAAATCGACTTCTTTTCTAAAACAATACTAATGCCCATTTTACTAAATTCTTTACCGCAAATGAAACTCAAAGCTGTCTAAATACCGTTTTATAGTACTAGGTAGCTTTATTTTTATTAATGGCAAACCTTTGAAAAGAGAGACTGGTTTTCGCTGATGATTTTCAGAGCACTTCATGCAGTTATCTGATGATTGCATGCAATTGTGCTTGGGATAGCTACTGGAAAGCAGTTATAACAATATTTGATACTGTGAAGCGTTACTCCCTTGGCTGAATGTCACACTTTATAGCATTTAAAAGGCGAACCACTAGTTATTATATTTTGGACTTTTTCAGTTTGGGGGCACGTGACCCCTGTGCTCCCCCTACGCTAGGGTTATGAGGGTAACTAATACAATATTCTGTTTTTCCAGATTACAGACACATGCACGTTTACCAAAGTAGCAAACCCATTGTTCCATACAATACGGCCAGGACGCCTCACTTCCCAGGTATTCAGTAGTCATGGGTGTGAAATAAGCACACACGTGTTATGTTCTGTTGCTTCTTACGTCCATTCCATCATTCCGCTTTAACTACTTCAGGCAGGGAAAAGCAGACAAAGCTAGACGATTCTAGATAGCTGCAAACATATTTTCAGTACTAGGTGACCTTTTCCTTCTCTACGGGTCAAATGCTGGCTCTTTCTTCTTAGAAGCACTATTCCAGTTCTGATATATACAGCACGTGCACTGAATGCCCTTGACACTCACACGTGCACACTGCCCCGCCAGAAACTATTCCATACGCGGATAACGGAATTTTATAAAGTTTTGCTCCTGCTGTGAGATGCTCCTGTTGTCAAGCTTTTCTTTAAATTTACTTTCTGTGCCATAGATCTGCTACTAGAAACCTCTTGCAGAAATCCATAGGATATTCTGTCTGAAATCGATGCTGATTACCATTGTTTCAGCAGCACATTCCTTAATACGCAAATGTCATCTTGTATTGGTATTTCCGGATAATGGAACATTGCAGTTCCTACATGGGATCTTCTGAAGCTTTTCGAAGTTCTCTGATGCTTCAAACTTTTCCGTTATTAATTTCACGATAATATTGCATGTATATTGAAATATAGAGAGTGAAACAAGAATATAATATGCATACTATTGAAAGTCATGTCCTGGAAGGCTGATACTCAGTCACATGTTTATTACTATTACTATTATTACCGCTACTAATACTATTATATTACTTATTCTTACTACTTATTCGTAATACTTATTGCTACTACTACGTACTGCTAACTACTTTATTACTATTTATTTATTCGTTATAAGAAATTCAACGGTTTTTACGTATAAGGATTTTGTGATGCATTTTGAAAAATCTTTTATTTCTTAAACCAGAAGCAGTCAATACTTGTGGTTTATTATTTCCAATTAAATCTTTAATAAGAATTTTTCCAAAGAAAATTTGTTCACACATTCACTGTCTGACAGGTAAAATTGCATTCTGTGAAGGAATGACAGAATGATTCAATTGTCACATACAGACTACGCGCTAGTGGCCCAATATACAGGATGATCAATAAACAGTGTGTCCCTTATTATGGGCAAGACACCGTTGTCTCTGACATGGCATCAAGGCAATGATAGTCCGAATACACTCCTGGGGTATCGTGGACCATTTGGTGTTGATCCGAAATCACAGTTCATCTTCATTTTGCAGGGCTGGGAGGGTACTCAACGGACATCCAATCGTGTTCCACAGATGCTCAATAAGCGAAACGTTGGGGGATCGTGCTGGACAAGGAAGCATCCGTATACGAGTGTAAAGCATTCAGGCGGATCCGAGCGGTATGTGGCTAGGAGTTATCGTCTTTAAAAATGGTGTTTGGGATGCCCTGAAGGTACGATAGTGCGACGGCCGCAGCACATGTTCAACATTGCGGCGTGTCGTTAGTATGCCCTTAATGCATACCAGGTGTGAGCGACTGTTAGATCTGATAACACCCCACACCATGTTTCCACGTTGCGGGGCCGTGTGGCACTGCACAATGACGGAGGAATCAGCGCGTCGGTCCCGACGCCGCCAGATTCTCACACGGCGATCATCCGTGGTGAGACAGAATGAATAGGCGTTTTATTCATAACACCTATTCATTTTTATATTCCTTCTTCAATCACACCGCTGTTTTCTTTTTTATCTTCCTTCTTCTAGCTCATTAAACTACCCATATTCTTCTCCCACCTCTCGTTGCCTAGGACCCATGTAGAAGCACCCCTCGAAGGAAAATTAATTTCTAGCAGCTGTTTTTCTAAAATTAGGTGGTTACGCGCTTATTCGAGTAGCACACAAGCTGGCTTCTATGTCTTTTCTCCTAAAAAACCTTCTAATTTCATTTACAATCACCGCGGCCTTCTTCACTAGAAATAATTGCACACGAAGTAAAGATCTGAAAGCCCTACCTGCGTACTCCTCAGCCGCGCAAAAATTGCATACTCCTCAGTCGCATAATCATACGACTTTTCAGGGCAGGAACTTCACTCACATCTGCCTAGCTTCTTTCGTCGAGAGAGAGAGTTGCTGTTTCTATCCGGGCGCGAGAGAGCTGGTTGTATCAGAGTGTCCTCTCTAGTTTTGCAAAATAGATAATGTTTATATTTCAGTTTTTCTTACCTTTCGGACGTCGGTCAGAACATAAGTAGTGGTCTTACGATAACACTTCCCAACGAATTATTTTTATGGTGAAAGATAGATTGTTTTGCTCTATCCGTTTTGAATGATCATTCAGGTCTTAGTAGAGCAACAAGCCCTGGAATCTCCACTATTTTAACGTAATGCTGCCCGCTGAGTTCAAAAATGAATTCGCAATATGAAAGGAAATATCGAACTTCAATAAATAATAACCGTTACGTGAGTGAGGAATCAGTTCTCACGTAGTAAATAATGGTGAAACTTAAGAATGAGAAAGAAACATGAATGCCGTACATTTGAATTATATGATTATGAATCATAACTCGTGCTCTTTGGGGAGTTCTCCAGCGCTTTGGTCGTTAACACGACATTCCTACAAATGATTTAGTCATTTGGCATAGTAGCACCCTGGAAAATTGATGGTCATTATTGAATACTTCTTGCGTAAATGATTATATAACTTCCAAGATGGAATAATGATTCATTCGAAATCTTCGGTTACCAAAAATGACACACTGATATATGAAGCGAACGTTAGTTAACTGTTCACTCAACTTCAGAAGGACTTCCGTTATGAAGCATGATGTAGTGCAAATTTCTAACATGAAATGTTATTTTCGAGTAATTTTTTGAAAGCTAATAGAGAGATGTAAAGAAGGCTTATAAATGCCTAAAAAAATGCAGTGCTACACATATTTGATACAAGATGTTACAAACTCCGTTATTACTGCAAACAATTGATATTATTTCGATTCCGTGCATCACCGGGTAGTTTATCAAGGCGCGTGTTACTAATTTATGTGGATAAGATCTGGAATACACGCAATATTTTAAAAGGTTCTACTGAGACTTCGAATCTTGGGATAATTTGAAATTCTCATGTGAAAAACAATAAACAAGAAAAAAATTGTCCTTTACGCCGAGATAAATTCCATCCTAAGGAAAATCAGAAGCCGTATACATGAAGGAACACCGATCGGCAATTCCCACTTAAATTTAACTTGGACGCTTCCACACATTCCTATGTTCATGTTGTTTTTCTTTTGAAATACCTAGCCATTGGCATACAGATAATTTCCTCGGTTGTGAATATATCTTCTTCGATAAGCAAAATTGACAAGCAGCAGAACGCAGGAGTTCATTCCATCTCTCTGGAAAAACCCAGTTCGAACGCAGTATTGGCACACCGAAGCGACTAAGGGGTCAGTTCGCCACCGTGTAGAGCAAAACCAAGAAAATTCAGCTAAATGTTACACATCAGTGGCCAAGATATAAATGTGTGGTCCTATACACTACCCAAATTGGGACAGCCATTGAAGGTCGGTCGAAATATCCACAACAAAAAATTGGTTCACACGTGACTTTCGTCGCCTCGGAATGGATATCCTAGAGAACTGAGCCATTACTCTTGTTATTTGTTCGTTATTTTTTTGTTGTTGTTGTAGTTGCTTAGGTTTTGCCAGTGAAAATTTCAGATTTACCCATATTTTTAAGAAAGTTCGAAAAAGCGGTTTTTCTCTTAAATTTTAACGTTTCTTATAGGTTTTCTTCACTTGGATTATTATTTGTCTGCCTTGAAAGTTTATACCACCCAGATACAAGTGCTGAAGCTATGTAGACGATAGCCCACTACATAGCATTCGTATCCAAAAACAGCGGAAAAAAGAACTGCTCAACCTTTCTGTCCCTGAAATTTGTTATGACTCACACTTTACTGCGGATAGTGGGTTGATATCATGCATTTAAGAATATTTTTCAAAGTTATAACGTAATTTTGGTTTCCGCTGTAACTCGGTCCTTACGTCAGTACTTACGTTATGTATGCTATGTCAGTTAAATATTAGAAGGTTCCCATACACCTTACAAGAAAGAGGTCAAGTAATACTTACAAATACTTTTTTCTTGCATGAGTTGTACTGCACACTCACACATGGTTTACTGTCTTACTCGATATAGTATCAGAGATTTAACATACAAACACAGTATAACAGCACGTCTACCATCAATAGCATCAACACCTGTAAACAACTGCTTCATTGCCTTTGTATCTATGGTTTTTATCCGGCCACACATACGTCATTCTTGTTCCGACCTCAGTGTGTTGCCAACATCGTTCTCGTTTGAGAGAAAAGACATAACGTAAAGGTTTGAAAATATCTAAAAGAACAACCTCAAATTTACAGAGAAAAAGAAACGTGAAAGGAAAGTTAAAATAGAATACACATTACAACGTCTTGTGGGAAAACGATCAACATTACATCTGCCCATACAACTTTAAAAAAAACCGACGCAATTGCTGATTGCAACATAAACTGTACCATTGTTTCATACATTTAAAAGAAATCGTACATTACTCATAACCGATGAAAAGCATTAGGACAACCTGCATATTGGTACTCTTGCTTAACCTCTGTCCAAGGAATAGAAAATTATAATACATAACTGTTATTGCTTAATGTCCACCAGCTGCGATTCTATAATTGTCATTGCCAATGAAGCAGGAACAAAAAGAAAACATTTTGAAAGTAGAACTTTACTTAGACATATTAGAAATTATTTCTTCTCAGCTTTCTTTGCACACCGTAATATCTGTTCTAAACGTTAATAGAACCTTAAACTGTTTAAAACAGTTTAAGTTTACATATCGGTTGGTGCAAAATAATGCAATTTGAACGTCGAATGATTGAGGAAAAAGGTACTGGTCGGAGTTGCGTTTTTTATTCCGCTCCTTGGATGGCAGTGCACGTATTTGGCGCAAACAACATGAGGCACTCCATACATCCTGAGTAGTCCCTACAGTGCAAACCGGTGGAGACAGTTATATGTTATGGGACATATTTACCTGGCTGGAACTAGGACACCTGCTTCACGTGGAACAATGTATGACTGGTGCATACTATCGCGAATTGCTAGCTGACTATAGACACCAAGCAATGTTGCAATTTTCTCCAATAGCGACGGTGTCTTCCAAGGTCACCATGCGCCGGACCACAGCTACAATTATCAACATAATCAAAATCAACAATATGAGAACATTCTGCAGGTTTCTGATGTCAAGAGGAAGCGGACAGCACTCGTCTCTTAGTATTTTACTTCAACAGCACCGACACTCCCTCTGGTAAACCCTGGCAGCCATAAAATGCTTCCTGAGCCAACTTCAGAGGGAACCATCCAGATATTCGGGTTCCCAAACACGGGAAGTCTGCGGAAAACCCTGGAAAAACTTCAGACTAGATGGCCAGCGGTAGCGGGATTCGAACATCCGTGAGAAACGTCCACCTTAAACAGAACGCACACCGATTTAACCAACTGCGCTGTGCTGAGGATACAGGTCCAACGTTGAGCAGGAATAATTTGAGGAACACAGTTAATACTTCGTGCATATCAATTGGCCTCCGAATTACCCAGATATCAGTTCCTTGCAGCACACTTGTGGAACACTCTGGAACGGCATACTAGGGCCTCTGGACACTCAAATCACCACTAAATATGCATCGAGGGTCGCATTAGACACAGCTTGGTGGGTCATATCGCACAACTGCTCCCGCCATCTAATTGAATCGATGCCACGTCGGATAGCTGCTGTACTGAGGGCGACCGAAGGACCAACGAAGTATTGTCTAGGTGGTCATAATTCAGTATTCATCCAGTGTATTTCATCACAATTATATTAAAAGATGACGTCAATCACCAAGTTACACTTTTTGTCATTCTTGGAATGAGGGTTGTTGGATTTACTTCATTTTAGGTGCAACTCACATTTTATAATAAAATAATATTTCCACGGTCACCCGTTTCCCTCTCTTTCATGTTATAGAACACATATGTCAGAAATCATGATTCAGAGAAGGACTAAAATAAAATGATCTGGGAAGACACCAGCGAACAGTTAATAAAATGTTTTGCTAAAATTATGTCATGCAAAGTAAAATTCTAATTATGTCATGCTTACCAGCGGTTTTACAATTCCTCTTTATTTTGTTTCTTTTAAATGGAGATCATATATCTCCGTATTAATCGCAAAGATTGTAATTAAATTCTCAGAACCGATTTCGTATACCCGATAATAAAATTTAATCACGTGTGTCGCCATAAAAATTATTTCGGGAATTATTGACGCATGACTGGGAATCACATTCCAATGGGTGAAAAATGTACCCTTTTGAAAGAAAGAAAAAAGCACGATGATAATTATATTAAACTCTGAGGGCCGAAATAAATTCACAAGAACAAAGACAATGAGGAAAATTTAATGCCGGAAAAATTAAAAATATATGGAACTTCGAGAAACACATTATTTTATACATTGTAGTTTCACGAGTTTTGAGTCAGTCATTAAAGTAATGTAATTGTTCACTAAGCTGTCACGAAGGATATTTTGTTCTTAAAATAGGTTTCTTAATTTTATATAACGCAGTATTTTCGAAGATACATTATGACCACAGGTTTGTAATAGAAGTTATAGAATGTCCCAACTGTCAGTTTTATCTTCCGAAATTTTTATTTAATATACTGCCAGAAAGTGAAGAAGGAACACTAAGAAGGAATTGGCGGACGATCATGAAATTTACATATGTTAATTGGGTTGAATTGACGTAGATGGGATGTTAACTTCGGGACCAACTGGTGAGCGCTTAAGCCACAGCACGGAATAATATACAAATTATCGTCGGTGGTTTTTAAGGACTACGGCGAAGTGAATGTAATCAGTCGTCGGCGTACGGACACGTGCAAAAACACCGAAGAAGCTGCAATGCCTGGACATGGAAGACGTTTAAGATTTCAGTAGTTATCGGACTTTCAACGAGGTCGTCTAGTCGGAATCCGCGAGGCCGGGTGGTCGTATCGCCGTATTGCGGAGATATATGTTTTGTAAGGAATGGTTTGTCCACCAGTGGTCATAAGTGTTAATTTCTCCTTCTGCTGTATTTGTAGCAAAAGCTGGGTTCCTGAAAACTCGACTAAATTTTTTCGTGGACCGATACCGCTCATATGGATAAACCTATTGCGAATACCTTCTTCCTAAAATAATGCATGGTTTTCCCACCACGGGACGTAAAGTCACATCTTATTTTTGTCAATAACTTTGTTTCTAAGAGTTCGTAAGCTCAAGATTCCATTTACAGCAATATCTGAGGGATTGAAGACCCGATTGAAAAACTTCTTGCTTCCGTCAGATACTATTGTTTTCTATACCGGTTCCATTGCCCTTGAATAGCTTTGATAAATTTAATTTGCGTCAGAACGGATTCAAAAGACGTGCTTATTAAACCCGAAAATTCGGTGTCATCTTTCTTGTTCGTTATTATTTTGGTCATTCGCGAGATCAATGCACAATTTACCATAACTTTTTTTTTTTTGGGGGGGGGTATTTTCGTCGAAGGACGGAATTCTGAAAACGTAGGGTCGACGGAGTTCAGATTTTTTCCGCAATCGTAATTCTCTTTTCATCGCGACATTTCACTGCATAAAAATTGGTCTTTCAGCTTGAAAATAGCGGGAAAATTTCCAAGAAGTCGGACGGTGCAAAGATTTCTACCGTAATGCCCCCCGCGATGTCCCCACTCTTCTGCATTGTTAAACATCCCCCCCGTTCCATAAGTTTTTACATTTAAGCTTGATAAGGGAGGGAGAAATTCACGAAAATGGAAGTGACAAAGTTGAAAAATTTGTAAAAATTGATGCATGATGTTCAAAAGTACTGATATTCTCAAAGTTACAACATTTATCTAAAATAGTTAAATCTTTGGTATCACGCACTCACGGTGTTCACGCTGAAAGTTCTTTCAATATGATGGATGAAGTTATTGTTATATAAAAAAGAAAGGAAAGAAAAGCGTCAATGAAGAAATAGGGAGAGAAAGATATCAGCAGGAAGAAAAATTAAGCAATGGATGCTGTGCATCTGCCGAGTCAACAAAAGACAAACTGACAGTAGCCCACATTCTTGCTATGTGTTTTGATTTTTCACCCAGTTAAAACGTTCAGCGTTTTTTTCCTTCTTTGGTCTCATCTTGACATAAACTACAATTTTAGAGGCAGTATGATCATACGGTAAGTGGAGGTTCATGCACTGCGTGTTCACTTGCTTGGATTTCCTGTCTGCCAAGACAGGAAGTCTTCTGCTCGGCGTTGTCCATTGCTTAGTTGAAATTGGGATACATTTTCATGAAATGAAAAAATACCTTATGCTTCTGCACATAAAACATGTGTTCTGTCGAACAATGAATCTCTTCCGCCATTTTGGAAACAAATTACATTGAACTTATAATGTTAGATAATGTTATATAGTTACACGCAGGAAGTGTTCTGATTAGTGTTGTCCATTGCTTTATTGAAATTAAGATATTTTTTCATGTAATTAACAAATACCTTATGCACGTAAAAAGCACGTGTTCTTTGGAACAATTGTTCTTTCGATGGCCAATTCTACGGTGGCCACCGAGAACTGGTCACATGGAATTTCACTGCAATAAAATTGTTTTGAATAAACAAATTACATATGGCCATATTTCCCCACTGCTTGAGCAACTATTGTTCACAAGATATTTTTTTTAATATTTCATTTTCAATAAGAAATTTAGACATTTCCATGGTTTTAAGAAGATGCCAGCAGAAGTTTTAAGACCGAACACACAGCAGAGAATTGGCAACTGGAGAACTGGCCACAAAAATTTTAAATGGCCGTATAAAAATTGCGTTTTGTACCGCTTCGTGGCCACATCCACAGAGGTTGGTTATCTGAGTTCCATAAAGTTTTCGTATTTTTTTAATTGCGACATTTAATGTAATGTTTCTATTTACAACTCAACAAAATAATTTCAGAGTATATAAACTTAGCAAATTCTCTGCTGGCATGTTTAAACTCAGAAAACCTGTCCGAGTAGGGGCTTAGTGCCAAAAATATTAAATATAAAGAATTTCTGGTTCGATACGGAGATTTTCAGCGTTTGCTGACTAAAACTCTACAAATTATCTGAGGACACGCGCAAACACAGAAAGCCTGTCCGGGAGAGAAGGGTTAAGACCGAAGAGATAAATCATAAAGAATTTGTGTCTCAAACACTACAGATTTTCAACGTTTACAAACACTACAACTCAACCAATTCTCTGCGGGCATGTGTAAACCTAGGAAAACTGCAGAGACCCGGGGAGCGGGGTGGTGGTAATGCTGAAAAAATAAAATATAAGGAATTCCTGGTCTGTTTGGGAGGTTTTTAGCGTTTAAAAATTAAAACCGAACAAATTAACATCTGACGGCGCGTGCAACCTCAGAAAATCTGTACCCAAATCGAGAAATTTTCGGCGTTTACAATTTACAACCCAAATACTTATCTGACGACGGTTGCAAACGCAAAACCCTCTCGGGGAAGGGGGGTGAGATTATTAATACCATAAAGTGAAATATGAAGAATTTGTAGCCCATCCGGGGGATTTTCGGCGTTTAAAGTTTGAAACTCGACAAATTACCTGACGGTGGGAGAAAACGTGTTTGGTACCACCCACTCCCACCCCCGACAGGTTTTTTGCGTCAGCACATGCTCGCAGAGAATATGTTGAGCTGTAGTTGCTAAAAACTGAAAACCTCCGGACCTGACCATAAGTTCTTTATATATTATATTTTCAGCATTACAACCCCCCCCTCCGTCCCTGGACAGCTTTCCTGGATTTTCACATGCCCTCAAACAATTTGTGGAGTTGTAGTGTTTGGAAACGCTAAAAATCTCCCTTTTGAGATATGATATGATATTTGCAGAAGTTTTAGGAAGTGAGTGTCTGACCACAGGTCTAAAACTGCCCTTAGAAACGAGAAGCTAGGAGATCGGAGTAAATGAACTCAATAGGAAAGACAAACAGAAAAATGTAGTGAAAGGAGAGGGTGATTCGTGACTCAACTCTGTCTGGAAGAGGAAACAGGGAACGAAGCACCGCACAATATCACAGAGAACCGCAAAACCAGCCGCCAGACGCACTAGGGTGTGACTGAAGCTCAACGATACCGATTTCAAATGCCCAAGCAGAATCCATTTTCGCCATCTCGATGCTAATCTGAAAAAGAAGGGTGTATTGGTCTGTCTAACACACACCAGTCTTCATATACTTACTCTCTCTGTCAAGGCGGTCAACGATCGGCGCCTTAGTTCTGGGATACCTAAGGATTTCGCTGGGATTGTAATCAACGGCGCCACTAACAAGTCCATTAGGGTGGGTTTCCGCTTTTTGGCGAGTCTGATGGAAAACTCATGTACCTTCTGTATTGCAAATCTGTTCCTCAGGTTCCGAAGTGAGGTTCAAGGGGGAGCACCAGTGATCACTCGAAGTGCTCGGCTCTGCACCTTCTCGATTCTCTCTCGCTGTTTCCTACTAAAACTGGTCCAAATGGAGGAGGCGTAGGTAAGCACCGCCCTGACGACCGTCTTGTACAGCAGTACTTTGTGCAGTGTTGTAAGGAAGCTTCTCTGGCGGAGTAGTGGAGCTAGCTGTCCAAGGCATTGTCTAGCTTTATTCGTGCGGTAGCTGGTTTTCGCCACCCACGAAAGTCGACAATATAGTTGGAGCCCTAAGTACTTAGAGGAGGTAGCCCAGGGATTGTATCTTGAAACATAACGAGTTTCGGTACTCCTTGGAGAGATCCAAAAAACATCAGCGCACTGCTCTTAGACGGATTGATCTTGATCCGCCAGTCAGTGTAGTAAGTTTTCAGCTGAGAGAGAAAGTCTTGGAGGAGCTTCACTACTCTGCTTTTGTTCAGGGACATGATGACAACAGCTGTATCATCTGCGTACATCATGACCTGCCCTTGTTTGGGTTTGGGTAAGTCTTGCAGATAAATGGAGAACAGCGTTGATCAAAGAACCTAAACCTGAGGACCGCTAGCCCGAATCTTCTTTTCCGAAGAAAGCTCACCATTAATCTTAACAGTGAACCTGCGGCTGTTGAGGTACGAGCCAATCAGCTCAACAAGTAGGCGAAGGCATCGAAGCTTCTGCAACTTGTGCAGGAGACTATCATGCCAAACGCTGTCAATAGCCTTGCTGATGTACAGGGAGACAGCAGTGGAATACTTGCTCTTATCTCGTCCTTCAGAAAGGAATTCCGTAAGTCTGATCAACTGGTGAGACGTAGCGTGCTTTAACCGGTAACCACCCTGTTCGTCAGTAATCACACCATTTGCATCACAGAACTCAAGAAGCCGAGAGAGGATGTTCCTCTCAAGTAGCTTACCCAGGACGTGCAAGAGAGATATTGGGTGGTAGTTCACAGGTAAGGTATGATTGGTTCCAGGTTTGGGCAACACCACTACCACTGCTTTTTTCCAGTCTCTAGGGAAATACTTCAGCTGGAGAGACCCGTTGAAAATATCCACCAGTACCAGAATCCAGCTCTCAGGGAGCGGTTGAACAGCTCTTGCCGAAACTCCATCTCTTCCGGGAGCTTTCTTCACCTTTAGCTTTTTGATGTGTCGAGTTACCTCGAAGTAACTAACAGGCAAGATGACCTCGACTGTGTCATCAAGATCGTATGTAGCTAAAGTTGTCATGACCCTATCCGTGTGACTAGTATTTTAGATGTCATGAGGTGAGAACTGCTCCTCCAGGGTACAAGCAAGGACCCCAGCCTTCTCTTCATCCCCGTACACCAAAGCCTGTGGACCGAGAATGGGCAGTATGACAGTCTTAGTACACTGGAGTTTCCGAAGGATGATCCACATATCATCCTGGCGAAGTTGACCGGCGTTGAGAAGGTACTTGTTCAATTGGATTTCCTTGAAAACACAGATTTATGCTCTGACAAGATCGCGACACGAGTTATAGCGAACCCTGTCTTCGGCAGATCTCGACCTCGAGGACTTCCTGCATTGATCCAAGATTGCCTGTATGCAACGAGTGAGTTCCTCCACCGCACTATCGACGTTCGAGCGAGTACTAGTGCCCACCGTAGGCGGATCAACCTGAGCAATAATTTCCTGCAACAACTTTCAATCAGTATACATCATCGTCCGCCGGGTGGCTGCGACTCCGTTTAATTTCAGTAGGACTGGGTCATGATCAGAGTCAAGCCCAGAAACCACAGAGACCTGATAAAAGTGCCTCACGAACTGGAGGACAGAAATATCAATGACATCGCCAACCCCGCGTTACGGGGTGCAAGTAGGATGAACCGGACTTGCAACTGTAAGATCCAGCTTATCAATGCATGGCGATAGTGCCACCCCAGTATTATTAGTTGAACGACAAAACCAGTCAGGATGTTCAGCATTAGAGTCACCAGCCACTACAGTGGGAATAGGGTCCCCAAAGAGGATGTCAAGATCATCATCAGAAGTTACCCTGGACTGTTATAAACGGAAGCTAATTTAATCAAGCCTGAGCTTGTTTTTAGCTTAACAGTCAGTGCCTCAACATCCTTGAGATCCTTGAAGGGTGTGATGGATGCACTTAAACCATTTCTGACTGAAATGACATTACGTCCTGCTGCTTGCCTGTAGAGGGCCGGATCTCTGTCCTGCCAGAACACCTGGTCGTTCGCAATACTGACTCGCTTGATCTTAGGTGGGAGTTAGGACTCACAGATAAGAGGAACGTCGATGTCATGATTATTCAGGAAGCTTTCAAGTTCAGCAAGTTTATTCCTGATGCCATTCGCATTCCAAAACATTATGTTGAGACTGTCCATAACGCGCTCTAGGTAGGGGAGCTCAGGCTTAAGCCGCCAGACAGGCAACCAGAACCCGTTTGAGGACAGCGGGGTCAATGCTCTCTACAAGCTCTGAGAGCAGCTTTTGATTCGTGACCTCGGCAATGGCAGTGTGGGTAGCCACTTCTCTTATCGCCTGAGGGGCAGGCGTAACTTTTGTTTGTTGACAAGCAGTCTTGTTTTGGTTCTTTTTGCCCTTCCTTTTCCTCCATTTGGAGCTTGTAGCACAGGTGGAAGGAATGGAAGCAGCTGCGAGACTCTCCTTTACCGGTTTTGAGGTCTACAGCAGTAGGTATAGTAGGTCCTATATAGTAGGCCCTACATTTTGTTAACATATTCTTCTGCTTTGGCTCTCGCTTCGGCCTGTTGTTTTTCGGCAGCTTGTGGGCAAGCTTCTTGTAAATGGGCCAACCACGCCAGTTAGCCTCATGTTCACCACTGCAGTTGACACAAGAACGCTGTGTCTTATTGTCAACTGTACACTCCCTGCTGCAATGATCCTTGCGGTAATGTACACATTTTGGCTTCTGTCTGCAGTTAGACATGGCATGACCAAAGGCTTGGCAGTTGAAGCACTGCTGTATCCTGCCCTTAATTCGGTAGTTTTCAACCGAGATTGAAACCCCAAGGAGAGATACCAACCGGAAGATGTTCCTGCTTTGTTCAGTGTTAACGAGCTGAACCATGACTGGTGGAAGGTCCTGTTTGCGGCTGTTTTGTAGCCGACACACCTTTGTGACTGGAAAGGAATCCTGCAACTGTTGCCTGATGCTATCGACTGGGACACAGCATCCAAATCCTTTAATGACAACACGGAGCGGTTTTTTGCTAACAAAGTCCTTCTTAAATAAAGCACATAGTATTAAATAAAATACTTTGCAAACATTGTCCTTCTTAAATAAAGCACATAGTATTAAATAAAATACTTTGCAAACATTGTCCTTCTTAAATAAAGCACATTTGTCCCAGTAGGTTGTGCATATGTACACATCTTTTAACGCTACACCTCCGTCCGAATGTGGTATTACAAATAATAACTTTCACTGCGCAAATTTATTTGTAAAACACGTTCCTCGCATACCTATTTTTTTACAATTCACAATTTTCACAGTAGTGGCGTCAGGTCAAGTACTTATATCTATGTGCAATTTTAAAATACCTTCCGATTTTCCTTGTTAGATAACGTGCGTTATCGAAAGTTTTCAGTCACTGTAATTTACTTCAAAAAATATACATATTTAGAGTGCTATCATTCGTAAAGTCATAACTCATTTTCCTCCATATATCTTCATACTGCTTTTTTTTTAATATCCAATCAGCCGCGGAAATCGTCCTCTGTAGAGGAAAATTTTCTGCACAATATTCTTTTGTTAACGAGCATTATCTCAACCATTTGTGTTAAATAGGTACTCGTATTTCTGTTAGCTACCCCGTACCAATTTTATATTTGCCGCTTTTTTCATCTTCCAAGAAGAATTGTGTGATCACAGGCGAGTTTAAAATTACTAAGCAATTTCGCCGTCATGAGGCAAAGTCGTGTTTTCTTTCTCCACATCACTTATTTACGTTGTACTTTGATTGATTTGAACGGACATGTAGATAATATGTTGTTGCTGGTCGCTTTATCAAGCGTGTAAAGATCTACACAAAATTCACATTACACGGTTTGGAAACAGGGATTCTTCGATTAATATAATAATACATTTATTAGAAGAAATACTGTTAACAGAATTAAATTTTGCAGACAGCAGCGTTAAGTATATGTTTTGTATGAACACAGGAATGATCACAGCAAAATTAATTTAAAGTTAGAAAACCTGGTTTAACAAGGGTCTTCAATCACTTCTAGTTTTGAAATGACTTTATTGTTCAAACTAAATAGGCTTATTGTCCATCTTCAAGCACTACTTCGTTTCAGTTATTGAAAGCAAAAATGTGGACAGCAATGAAACGTTCAGTGAAAAATTGATATTTGTACATCAAATTTTTGTTTGTAAAATACAGCTATTCCCTTTCCTTTTAGTAACATATTTCGTAAAAGGTTTTCATGAAATATCTAATAATGTACGTGAAAATGATATTCGTGCAATCCTTCTTCACAACGCCCTCCTTTAAGCTACGATATATATTCTAATCTATGAGATACGCAGGATCCATCACATATATATTGGGTTGTCGGAAATGTCATGACGTATTTTGGCACCCGATGGCAGTTGGGCAAGTTTGGAAGTACTAGAGGCATTCGTAGCTCTGTTATCGCTATAGCATTCGACAGGTGCCAGTTCCAGCTGCAGTCTAAAAGGAATAGTGAGCGATGTGGGTGTTTTGCGGATATTTAACATCAAGTTGAAAATGGAAGACCAAACTGCATTTTCGCCATTATTTACTGTTTTACTTCCTTAAAGGAAAGAACGCGCGACACGCTTGTGAAAAGGTACGTAAAGTGTATGGTGATAATGTCCTACAAGAACGTCAGTGCCAGCTGTGGTTCGCAAAATTCCGCCCAGGTGAGTTTGACCTCAACAATGCTCCTCGGTCGGAGAGGCCCACCGAGGTTGCTGACGACCAAATCAATGCATTGATCGAGTCAAACCCACGTTACACGACACGAGACATTGCAGACACATTGCACATTCATAATTCAAGCGTTCGCGACCACCTGAAGAAGCTGGGATACGTAAGCAAGCTCGATGCGTGGGTTCCTCATGAACTCAAAGAAGCTGAATTAACGGCGCGTATAAACCTCTGCGATGTGCTCATAAACGTGATGAAAACGATCCTTTTTTTTGAAGCGACTGATAACTGGTGACGAAAATTGGATTGTGTACAGCAATTTGCTGCGCAAACCGTCTTGGTCCTGACGTGCTGCTTTGCCTCAAACGACATCCAAAGCAAACATTCATCAGCGGAAGGTTTTAAAGGTGTCGTGTTTTTCGAGGTCCTACCACGGAACCTAACAATCAATTCGAATGTGTACCGTCGGCAATTAGACAGTTTTATCGAATTCATCATCCAGAAGCGTCCAGAACTCGTTCATTGTAAAGGTGTTGTGTTTCATCACGACAACGCTAGGTCACACACAAGTTTGATCACCCGCCAAAATTATTGGAGCTTGGGTGCGATGTGTTGCAACAACCACGATACTCGCCTGATCTTGCGCCGTCAGACATGCACTTGTTTCGCTCTCTTTAACAGTCTTTGCGTGGTATAACGTTCGATTCAGATGAGGCAGTAAATCAGCCTCTTGTACAGTTTTTCGCCACGAAAGACAGGTCCTTCTATTAACGAGGCATTCTGCAGCTCACTGAAAGATGGCAAAAGGTTATCGAACAAAACGGGCATTATATCATTGATCGATCTTTGTTCTTTCTATCTTTTTTCACTTTCCGCCAGTGTATTTTATAAGTAATTTGCTGCGTTTATAAGTATATAATTTGTTCTTTTATATGTGCGCGGTTACAAGTAATTGCCTTGAATGCGCAAAGAGAAGCACTTACAGGTAATTTTCTTGAATGAGCAATGAGAGCGCATATTTAAGCTTTGATTGATTCCTAATTCCTATAAATGCAAATCATCGTACGGTCCAAGTTTTTTTCTGGTGTAAACTTCCGAAATAAATGGAATATGGATTCAAAGGGAAGAGAGAGATTGTCTAAGATCAAAGACGAAAAGAAGCCAGCAGAATAAATAATAGTCCGTCTATTCGGACTCCGCGAGGCCGGGTGGCCGTATCGTCGTATTGCGGAGCGAATTGGACGGGAAGTATCGGTGGTGGTACGATGGTGGCGTAGATGGTCCGAGGAACATTCCTACACGAGAAGTCGTGGGACCGGGAGTCACAGACGGACTGATGAGCGGACCGATCGAAGCATAAGAAGACCGGCGTTGTCAAGCAGAACATCTACTGCGACGCAAATCCGAGCCAACCTTTCACCTTAGGTGACTGTGCGAACAATCCATAACCGTCTACTGGATGCAGGACTACGTGCACGTGTGCCTCTGGCATGTGTACCTCTGACTCCAGCCCACCGTCAGGAACGGCTGCAGTGGTGTCGCCAACGTCTGCACTGGAGAAGGCAATGGCGATCTGTCGTGTTCAGCGATAAAAGCAGACTCTACTTGGGAACCTCCGATGGCCGTATGCATGTTCGCAGACGCACAGGGGAGCGTCTCCACTCTTCTTGCATCCGCCTGCGACACACAAGGCCTACACCTGGTTTCCTGGTGTCACGTCATTTCGTCGCGTGCGTCAATTCGTCGACTACGTCAATTCGTCGCCTGCGTCAATTCGTCGCGCGTCAATTCGTCGACTACGACAATTCGTCGCGCGTCAATTCGTCGCGCGTCAATTCGTCGACCACGACGATTCGTCGCGGACAAATTCGTCGACTACGTCAATTCGTCGCGTTTACAGATTTTGGTTACATACAAAACGAATGCAGGAAAACGTACGATTTCGAACGTCTTGCTCCCTGATCAAATTTATAAAGTTTGGACACGCAGACAGGATAGGAATATTACGTTTTTCTTTGGCACTAAAAATATTAGACGGTAAACGGTTTTTGGAACGGGGCAGGGCCCGGTTGGTCAGAGCCCCCATATACAAAATTTTTGTAAAATCTGCAGTTTGTAATTCAGAACCACCAAATCTGGTATACTATCTCGTGGTATTCTAACTTAGACTGTAGACAGTTTTGGGAAGCGGTTGAAGAGGGCTAACCCCCCCCCCTCCCTACAGAATTGCCGTAAGTTAAATTTTTCAATTTAGAACTACCAAATTTGGTATATTATCTCATGGTACTCTAACTTATACGGTTTTTAGAACGGGTCAGGGGCCCGGTTGGTCAGAGCCCCCATAAACAAAATATTCGTAAGATCTACAGTTTTCAATTCAGAACCACCAAATCAGGTATCCCATCTCATAGTACTCTAACTTAGACGGTTGTCGGTTTTTGAACGGGTCAAGGCCCGGGAAGTCAGAGCTCCCCCCCCCCCGTACATACAAAATTTTCGTAAAATCTAGTTTTCATTTCAGAAACATCAAATTTGGTATCATGAAACTCTAACTTAGACGCTAGACGGTTTTTAAAGGGGTTGGAGCCCGCGGAGTCGGAGCCCACCCCCTCATAAAAAATTTCGTAAAATCGACAGTTTTCATCTTAGAACCACCAAATTTGGTGTACTATCTTATGGTACTCTAACTTAGACGGCAGACCGTTTTTGGAACGGGTCAAGGCCCGGGGGGTGAGAGACCCCCACGTACAAAATTTTCTTAAAAACTACAGTTTTCAATTCCAGAACCACCTAATCTGGTATACTATCTCATTGTACTCTAACTTAGATGCTAGACGGTTTTGGAAGGCGTTGGAGCCCGGGGGGCCAGACCCCCCCGAATAAACACTTTTTCGTAAAATCTATAGTTTTCAATTTAGAACCACCAAATTTGGTATACTATCCCATGGTACTCTAACTTAGACGCTAGACGGTTTTTGGAAGGGGTTGGAGCTCGCGGGGTCGGATCTCCCCCCCCTTATAAAAAATTTCGTAAAATCTACAGTTTTCATCTTAGAACCACCAAATTAGGTATACTATCTTATGGTACTCTAACTTAGACGCTAGATGGTTTTTGGAAAGGGGTGGAGCCCGCGGGGTCGGAGCTCCCCCCTTATAAAACATTTCGTAAAATCTACAGTTTTCATCTTAGAACCACTAAATTAGGTATACTATCTTATGGTACTCTAACTTAGACGGCAGACCGTTTTTGGAACGGGTCAAGGCCCGGGGGTCAGAGCCCCCACATACAAAATTTTCTTAAAAACTACATTTCAAAATTGCCTTTATTCTTCAGTAAAATAACATTTCTATGTAGTTTTCAATTCAGAACCACCTAATCTGGTATACTATCTCATGGTGCTCTAACTTAGACGCTAGACGGTTTTTAGAAGGGGTTGGAGCCGGGAGCGTCAGACCTCCCCCCGAAAAAACACTTTTTCGTAAATACTACAGTTTTCAATTTAGAACCACCAAATTTGGTATACTATCTCATGGTACTCTAACTTAGATGCTTGACGGTTTTTGGAAGGGGTTGGAGCTCGCGGGGTCGGGCCCCCCTCATAAAAAATTTCGTAAAATCTACAGTTTTTATCTTAGAACCACCAAATTTGGTATACTATCTTATGGTACTCTAACTTAGTCGGCAGACCGTTTTTGGAACGGGTCAAGGCCCGGGGAGTCAGAGCCCCCCACATACAAAATTTTCTTAAAAACTACAGTTTTTAATTCAGAACCACCTAATCTGGTATACTATCGCATGGTACTCTAACTTAGACGCTAGACGGTTTTTGGAAGGGGTTGGAGCCCGTCGGGTCAGACCCCCCACCGAATAATTTTTTTTTTGTAAAATCTACAGTTTTCAATTTAGAACCACCAAATTCGGTATACTATCTCATGGTGCACTAACATAGACGCCAGACGGGTTTTGGAATGGGTTGGAGCCCGGGGATTCAGACCACCCGAATAAAAACTTTTTCGTAAAATCTACAGTTTTCAATTTAGAACCACCAAATTTGGTATACTATCTCATGGTACTCTAACTTAGACAGTAGACCGTTTTTGGAAGGAGTTGGAGCCCGGGGTAAAGGCCCCATCCCATAAAAATGCCGCGTAAAATCTACAGTTTTCAATTTAGAACCTCCAAATTTGGCATACTCTCTCATGGTACTCTAACTTAGACGGTAGACGGTTTTTGGAACGGGTCGGGCACGGGGTAAGAGTCCCTCCGCCCATAAATATTTTTTTGTAAAAACTAAAGTTTTCAATTTGGAGCTACCAAATTTGGTATACTATATAATGGTGTTCTAAATTAAACGGTAGACGGTTTTCAGAACGGGTCGGGGCAAGGGTGCTTACCCTTCCCCCCCCCCTACAAACAAACTTTCGTAAAATTATTAGTTTTCAATTCAGAACCACCAGATTTTGTATATTATCTCATGGTATACTCTAACTTAGACGGTAGAAGGTTTTTGGAACGGATCAAGGCCCGGGGGTAAGACCCCCTTCCCACATACAAAATTTTCTTAAAATCTTTATTTTTCAATTCAGAACCACCAAATTTTGTGTCATGAAACTCTAACTTAGCGGGAGACGGTAAGTGAAAGCGCAACATTATTAACTTGATTTCTTATGTAAACCTTATAAATACGACCACAGCGATTAAAAGTTACTAAAGAGTCCTTGTAAGTAATATTTTTTGACCGAGTGCAAGTACAATTTACGAAATGTCAACAGGTCAAAATATCTAAATAACAATGAAATTTGGAATATTTCTTTTTTCTTTCTTTTTATTTCAGTTTTGACACTTGTATTAAGTTTTAAAAACATATATTTCTCCTGTCGTATACCTTCATTGTGCTTTAAACAGAATTTCTTACCATGTTTTGGGTATTTTGTTTCGTGTGGTTGCAGTTTTTTTTATGTTTTGGGCATTTCATTTTGTGTGGTTACTTCTTTTTATGTTTTGGGCATTTTACTTTGTATGGGTGTTTTTGTTATGTTTTTGTTCTTTTCTTTTCTGTGGTGCTTGTAATGTCGACAGGATGAAAAGGGGAAACTGTGGACAGTCACGATGCCTACTTGCTTCTAATTTTTTTTTCAAATACAACACATGATTTTGTATTGAGTTATACCACTTACACATTAAGCGACTACAGGTTTCTTTAAATATGAACGCTTTCTTAGAGCCTTTTGTTTCCTCTACCTAGCTTTTTTCGGTTCCTAAATTTCTTTTTTTGGTTTTAGAATATTTTCCTTATTATTAATCTATTTTCTCATGCAAACTCTTTATGTAAGGTATGTTTATTCTATCGAAGTATTTTGCAATTATACGTGAAGCCCTGTTGCTGAAGTAAAAAGAAATATTTCCAACTGAAACAACGCAGTTCAGATATTTTCCCGCTGTTAACTCAAAGAATGAAAACAAAAACAACAAATCTGTGCAATGGTTGAGGCATGAGACAGTACTTACTGGTAACCAGGCAAAGTTTTAAGGAAGAATGAGCTTAAGAATTTCTAACTGCAACAAAAAAGATCATCCGCACTGTATCCCTCCCCATCCCCTAGTGCCAGCCTTTGGACGTCTTAAAAGAGAAGTCTTAAGGACACATCTGTATCGTAATTGCCTGAGAATTCGGGACAATCTTCTGGTGTCGTAGTAGAAAAACACACTTCCTACTTCGCCTAAATTGCTTGGATGTAATGCCAACGAACAAAGTTTTGATCTAGCATTGGATTTCTGTTGCTTTTGATGGAATACTTTTCCCCTGGGGTTCACCGCTTTCACTATAGTCTTCAGGACAGGCGGCAATACACCCCAACGTAAAACACCAATTTCACGGCAATTAACTGCAATTAGCGAAAGAGAGGGGCGGTACAGGAAATAAGTCGAACGAGACAGATCTGAACTTAGAAAGTCGGGGGAAGGTGTTGCATGAAAAACTGTGTTTGGCTTACAGATCATTTGGCACGTAGGGACGTAGGTTTCGTTTAATATGTTACAGGGGTAAACAAAATTGTCTTTTCAGTATAACAATTTTCTTTCATACGCATGGTGCAACACAAAAAATTTGAATTTATTTTTGAGAATTAGCATGACGCCTACAGGCCCAGAGTACAGCTGCCCAGTCCGCGCCTGCTGCCGCCTCCGGAACCTGGCTCCCGGGTTCTTCGCATCTGTTGATCCCCCGCCTGGAGCATCCCAGCTGTGAAATACATGTACCTCTGCATTTTGAAAAACAAAAGATAAGATGCCGATCCTTAAAATTAACCACTTCTTGTGACCGCAGGTACGAAAATCTTGAACTTCGCTTAAACCCTAACTGGAGGAACAAGCTTCACGTGATTGTCTGTATTCTGAGTGTTTTATTGAATGGTTGCTCATTAGTTCATAGTTGAATGGAGAACAGAGAACGTGCTTGTTGAAACCTTTGTTGTGCGTTGTCAAGTGATAATAGTGGAAATATATCATTCTAAATATTTTGGAAAGAGAAAGTGCATTGTTTTCCGAAGGCACTATGCAGATGAAGAATGCAACATAAATAGTTAACTCACAAAAAGAAAATGATTTGCTGAAATGGAAAGGGTATTTATTTTGCCATAACAGAGTGCGAGGTGATTTAGGGTATTGTCACTGTATTGAAAGAAATTATGGAAATTGTACTGGCTTTGCTAGTACTATTCTTATTGGAGATGAACACAGGATGCGCAATGAGAAACCACATAATCATGCTCCAAGATCGGAGAAAAGTGATGTTGCTGTTGTAAGAGCTCAAATAAAAGAACGAGCGAGAAATACGGACGAAGCCCCTGCACAAATTATTCAAACCGTGACAACGTCAATGGCTACAGTAAATGCAGCTTACATGCCTAATATGGATGCACTAAGGCAAGTTGTAAAAAAGAGAAGACATGCCAAGACATGCCTGCGGAGCCTACGACTTCAGAACGGATCGGTGCCCCAATAAATTTACAGGAGAAGATGGTGCAAAATTTCTTGGCAGAGATAGCGCATTTGGACATCAAAGAATTATTTTATTTTTAACAGAGAATAATTTACGAAAGCTTAAAGAAGCACCCCTCTGGATTATGGATGGGACATTTGAAACTTGTCCAACCCTTTTTAGGCAATTATGTTCCATTCATACTATGGTTGAAACGAATCCAGAGATGCACAGACTTGTCCCACTAGTTTATGGGTTACTTTCCAGCAAGTATAAATAATATAATACTATTATAAAGTATTTTTTGTAGGATTTACAAGACTATGCATCAGACTATGATATTCAGCTTGCACCACAATATACGCATACTAATAGATTTTGAAATAGCTACCGTTATAATGCTGCTAAAAAGGAATTTGGAAACAGCACACACAAATGTTGTTGGTTTCATCTCGGAAAAAAATGTGCTGAGGAATATCCATCCTCTGGCATAGCCTTGGAATATAAGGAAAACAGTGAGTTTGCTCTCAAAGTCAGACATTTGCAAGCACTCGCATTTTTTTCATCTGATGAAATTCCAGCTGCTTTTGAAGAAGTGAAATCAATTTTACTAGAATATGCAGATTCTGTAGTTCAGTGGTTTGAGGAAAATTATGTTCTTGGAAAATTTCGTGGAAGCAGAAGAAACAATCCCAGCAGAAGCCCTCCGCTGTTCCCGCCAACAATTTGGTCAGTTAGTGAAAACAATTTATTTGGCTTTCCCAGAACACAAAACGAACTTGAAAGATTAGACAGACGCTGGAATACAATTCTGGGAGAGAAAAAACTGTGACTGTACGAAATAATCAGTGAAATTGCGAAAGAGCAGAGAACAACAATGGCTAAAATCGAAAGAGTGATAGCACAGATTCCAACAAATCCACCCAGAAGAGAAACGCTGGCAAGATAAAAAGGAATTCGAACTTCTTTGGTGCACAGAAACAATGTTAACATGCTGGTCATTTTAAGAGGAATTTCATATAATTCTACCCTTTACTAAAATGTGCTGGTATTTCTCACTAATTGAATTATATCTTTTACTAACTTGTATTTGAATTTTTCAAGAATGCAATTCCGCCGAAGATGCAAGAATGTAAAACACAACGCAAAATTAAAAAAGTCAAAATTTTCAAAATAGCATGTCAAAAACATAAATTGTCAAAAAGTAATCCAAAATGTGAAACATATAAAAATTCAAAATGCAATCCAAAATGTGAAACAAATAAAAATTCAAAATGCAATCACAAGTCACAAGCATTACAAAAATGTGAAACGCTATGTAACAAGTACAACACAAAATAAAACAAATGCCAAAAAAAAAATGCATACGCTTTGTAAAATGTACAAAATAAAATAAATGCCACATTCACAAGGATTTCATGACGAGTCAAGTTAAAAATGAGCTTTTACTTAGACTTCAAATAATAATTTCCAGCCTCTACACCTTTTTAAGTCTTTAATAAGTGCAACATCATTAACCTGACTTGTCATCAAACATTATCAATATGACCATAGCATACAATCACTTAAAAGACTTGTTAATGGATGAATCACCAAGTTCAGCGGGTGAAAGTTAATGGCTGTTTATAGTTTTGTACTCGAGTAAATGCGCAACACAGTAAACTTGACTTTCTCTGAAAATTTTATGTATATAAGCACGGTTGATTGGAAACTGATAAAAAGGCTTAAGGCCTGTTTATTAATTTTTGTGCCTCAGTCAAAACGCAGTACCATAACCTTGGCATGTTATCGAAACCTTATGAATACGTCGGACTAAAAATTCCTAAAAAAAGTTTACGCCTAAGGTCTTGTAACTAAAGTTTTGTGACAGGGTAAAACTGCAACATTAATAACTTGACATGTTATGTTAACGTTGTGAATATGAGCACGGCGGATTAAAGATTTCAACAAATAGCCTTTGGGATTAATGTGTTGTAGCTGAGTAAAAATGTAACATTATCTTGATTTTCTATATAAACCAAACTACGTGCTGAAATGACCCAACTATATATACGTATACTTCAACCATATACCGAAGCGCTGACAAGGTGAAAGCAAAAGGGCAATTTTGTACGGTCCCCTAACATTTTATGGCCAGCCTACATGGAAGTGGACACCTTGATATCAAAAACATACTTTTTGTACGGTCCACAACAAATAGCAATGGACACGTCGCAATCTTTGGGGGGCGGGGGGGGGGGTTATCGACCACCGTGATCAATTCAGTGGGCTATAAGCAGTCGGACATTCCCAATTTTGGGCCACTGGTTCCTGGGAAGGGGGACAGCCAGTGCCAGAAATCAAGCACAACGTCCATGAATCACCGGGATTTGAACCAGGATCCTTCTCGACAAGTAGTCAGAAGCCAGCGCCTAGATCACTGCGCCGCCGTAGCGGCACACGTTGAAATGTATTTTTCATACCGCCCCAAACGCTCTTATGGACATACTAGATTGAACTGGACGCAAATAAATCATTAATATAATGTGTACTAGCAGGGATACCAGTTATTGCCAGGTACATATTACTATTTGTGGAATCACCAAGTTCAGCGGGTGAAAGTTAATGAATGAAAAAGATATTCCTGCAATTTTCCAGTAAACTTATTTAAAATTTTTGGATTTAGTTAATTTAATTTTGCGAAACAAAAAAGAAAGAAGAAGGAATGGGAATACTTACCTTCTAGGAGACATCTATAGAACTGCCGTACATCTGGCGTGTGCTTCTGTGAATCCCGCGACATAGAAATGCAATGTCCCAAGTAGCACAAAAACGTTTGTAAAACGTTTTAAAACCAGTTCGGCGAGACGTTGAAAAAACGTCACAATATTACGTTTATAAAACGCTAATACGTCTCGTTGATTCAATGGTTTTTCAACCGTTGTTATAACGTTGTAGCACTGTTTTTAAGACGTTTAGATGACGTTATTTAAACGTCATATTCCTTTCATTATGACGTTTAGAAACGGTTTTAACAACTGTTTATCAACGTTTGAATGACGTTATTTAACCGTCATATTCCTTTCATTATGACGTTTAGAAACGGTTTTAACAACCGTTTAGCAACGTTTGAATGACGTTATTTAACCGTCATATTCCTTCCCTTATTACGTTGAGAAACGGTTTTAACAACCGTTTAGCAACGTTTGAATGACGTTATTTAACCGTCATATTCCTTCCCTTATTACGTTTAGAAGCGGTTTTAACAACCGTTTCGCAACGTTTGAATGACGTTATTTAAACGTCATATTCCTTCCATTATGACGTTGAGAAACGTTTTTAAGAATGTTTAGCAACGTTTAAGTGACATTATTTAAACGTCATATTCCCTCTTTATTACGTTGAGAGAAACTGTTTTAACAGCCGTTTAGCGACGTTTTATTTTCGATTTTACAACGTATTTTTCCTTTCTGTATTACGTTTAGTAAATGTAACAGCAACGGTTAATCAACGTCTAAATTTCCTCTATTAAACGTTGCTGTCCTTTGTGTATTACGTCCAACGTCGCAAAAATTTAACCACAACCTTTTATCGAAGGTTATATTCCAGTTTCAAGACTTTTTTTTTTTTTTTGGCTTTACGTGTGCCGTTGCAAAACGTAAGAACAACGTTTCTATTTCGTTCTTGGGTCATTCCGTATAGACTCAACACAACGACTTGACCATCTCAGATTTTAATGAAATTTGGTACATAGGTGGCCTCTATATAGATTAAGAAAAATACCAAATTTCATCGTCATATATCCACCGGTTTTGAAAATACAGCTATAAAAAGTATTAAAAACACCCCAAAATCGGAAGATTGATGGGTTTTTAAATTGTGATTGCAGCTCCCCTAATTAAGATAGAGAGATGGGAAAGGTATCTTTTTGTAGTATTGTTTATGCTATTTTATTTGATGTACAACACCGTAGGGGTTAATATTTAAAAAAAATTCAAATTTTAAAATTAAAATTAAAATTTTGAATTTTTCAAAATGTGACGCTCCAAAAAAATTCGAAATTTTTTTAAAACAATCTTTATATGTTTGGCATTTGATTACATGAGTTGTAACTTGGGATGATAATGGGTTTACTTAAAAAGCTATATTCAAATTTAGCCTAACACAAGAGTTTAATGAAAAAAAATAAATAAAAAAACATGTAATCTGAAAATAAATTTGGGCTAAATCTTTAAAAAGTTTCATTAATAACAATAGATATAGTATTTTTGTTATTTAAAACCATTTATTTAAACAATGTTTTATTTTTAATTAATTTGTTTAAAATCTGAGTCACATGGGCTTAAAAATTTTATTAATTTCATTATTCAGAATTTGTAATAATTCCCAATACAATATAAAAAAATAAAGACTGTGCAGTTATACTGTAGGCTACATTTTGTTTTGGACAAAACTCTGCATGTTCCGACTTAAAAAACTGATTCTGTTGTTTAGATCATTGGTAACAAGACCCAACAAGCAGCAACTTGCATTCCTACCTTGCAGACCTGTCTGCTTTAGGTTTTGATGGTGATCAGATGTGTTTCTCAGTCTGCTTTAGGTTTTGATGGTGATCAGATGTGTTTCTCAGTCTGCTTTAGGTTTTGATGGTGATCAGATGTGTTTCTCAGTCTGCTTTAGATTTTGATGGTGATCATGTGTTTCTTGCAGTGAAAGTGATATGTGTTTGAAAACTTTTTGTGGTTGAAAACTTTAAATTGAATAAAGTACATCCTTTTCAGTTTTGAAACTAGACTTTTATAAATTGAAGCTGTGCAGGATTTTTTTAGGAAAAATAAAAAGAACAGGTAATGGGAGGCAATTATTTTACTATTTTAATTTTACATTTTATGAACAAATAATCAACAATGGAAAGTACAAGATATGCATTATAATACAATGTTTCAATCCATATAGAAATGTGACAGACTGGATGTTGGAAAATTTTGATGACTTATCAAAGGAGACTAAAATTTGTGATTCTTGCAGAAAGCAGCTGAAAAATTTAATAATTAGTCAAGAAGCAAATGAAACCTGTGCTGATGAGAAAATGGACGAAAATTTTGCATCTATGTCAGAAGTAATTGAAACACTGAATACTTCGCTCCATGAATTGGGTGAATCAGCTGTCAATAAGAAAAAGCTAAAATCTAAATGTTATGCTTCAACCAAAATTCAAAAAATCAGTTCTGCTATGAAACGGAAGCTTTTTACAAATATTCAAGAATCATCTGATGATGAGGATGAAATACTTCACGACTCTCTTATGGACAATCTTAAAAGTAATTTTTCTAACTGCACTAGAGATAAACAGTTGATGATTTTGACTTGCTTACCAGAGTCATGGAGTGTTAGGAAAATCATGTAAGAATTCAATGCTCCTAATTATATGGTAAGACAATAAAAAAAAAATTCTGAAGGAGAAAGGAATTTTGGAAAGCCTTAATAGAAAACCAGGTAAGTCTCTCTTCTGAAGTAGTTGTAGTATGATCGTTTTACCAAAGTGATGAAATTAGTCGGGTTTTACCTGGAATGAAAGATTGTGTTTCTGTTAGGACTGAAAACGGAGATAAAGTTTGTCAAACAGGCTGATTTTATGTAATTTGACAATTTGCAAGCACGAAAGTCAGTTTTTCCAAATTCGCAGAGCTCAGACCAAAAAACCGTGTCCTGGTAGGGTCTAGTGGTACTCATACGGTATGTGTTTGCACCACACACCAAAATGTAAAACTGATGATGGAAAATGCAAGAATTGGTTCACTAACGAATGGACAATTATCTTCCTACAAACATTGTCTTGCAAGAGTATTATGCAACCCTACTTCCATAGATTGTCATTTGGGGAAGTGTCCCACCTGTTCTGGGAACACGGTTTTGAGAACTTGGTTGAAAAACTAACTTTTCGCCAATGGATTACAGTTGATAGATGCAACTTGGAGACATTAGAAAAATCAACTTCAAATTTTATTGATTTGTTTTGCAAAAAACTGTCTGCTTTGGTCAGACATTACTTCATTGCTAAGCAGCAAAGCTCTTTTATGAATAGTAGTACTAAGGAAAACCTCAAGGACTCAGAATTTCTCATCATTTGTGATTTTGTTAAAAATTATAGTTTTCTTCTTCAAGATGAAGCCCAGAGCTATCACTGGACCAGTGGGCAAGCCACAGTCCACCCATTTGTCATCTATTACAAAACAGAAAAGACTGAACATGCAAGTTTTGTAGTAATTTCTGAATGTTTAGAGCACAACACAATTACACTGTACTGCTTCCAAAAAAAAAAAACCTTATTAACTTCTTGAAAAGTAAGTTTGGTGACAACAGCGTCAAAAAAATGTACTATTTCTCTGACGGGTCTGCAGCCCAGTGCAAAAATCGGAAATTTTTTCACAAACTTTTATGTTTCCATCAAGATGACTTCAACATTGATGCTGAATGGCATTTTTCAGCAACAGCACACGGGAAGGGGCCATGTGATGGCGTTGGTGGAACGGTGAAAAGGTTAGCTGCCCAAGCCAGCTTACAACGCCCTTACGAGAATAAAATTCAAACACCATTTCAGTTGTACGAATGGGCAATTCAGAACATTTTTGTGGCAAACTTTACATATGTAAGTCAAGAAGAATACATAGAAACAGACCAATTTTTGGAAAATCGCCTAAGCAAGTCTCTAACAATACAAGGTACCCAGAAACTTCATGCTTTTATTCCTATCCCATTGAGTAATTCAAAAATAAAAGTGAAGATGTTCTCAGAATCAAACGAGTCAGCTACTGAAAAAGTATCAGCATTACAAGACAGACTGCAAATAACAGAAATGAGTGGTTACATAACCATAATCTATGAAAACAACTGGTGGGTAGCGTATGTTCTACCAAAAGAAGAGAGTGGGAATGAAGTTAAGGTCTCATTTTTACATCCAGCTGGTCCATCTACATCCTTTTCCTACCCTAGCCCACAAGATGTATTATAGCTTCCTGTAAGTTACCTCTTGTGTAAAGTAAATCCTTTGACTCCAACAGGAAGACTCTACAATCTCTCTGAAACAGAAATACACCAAACTATTGAAGCTTTTAAAGACTATATCAAGGATCTACACGTGTGATTTCACTTCAAAACAATGATGCAACTTTTTTTTTTTAATTTTAGAAGATTCTGTTTTAAGTGACGATCTAAGTTTAAGATTAGGAATATAATTTGCATAAATGTAAACAATTCAATGCCATATGTTATTATTATTTTGATGTGTTTCTTGAGCAGTAATTGAAATTACTTTTTAAAGTCTGTTTATTTTTTTGTATTGAATTGTGAATTATTACAAATTCTGAATAATGAAATTAATAACATTTTTAAACCCATGCAGTCTCAGATTTTAAACAAATCAATTAAAAATAAAACATTGTTTAAATAGTTTTAAATAACAAAAATACTATATCTATTGTTATTAATGAAACTTTTTTGAGATTTAGCCCAAATTTATTTTCAGTTTACATGTTTTTTTCATTTTTTTCATTAAACTCTTGTGTTAGGCTAAATTTGAATATAGCTTTTTAAGTAAACCCATTATCATCCCAAGTTACAACTCACTTAATCAAATACCAAACACACAGATTGTTTTAAAAAAATTTCAAATTTTTTGGTGTCGCATTTTGAAAAATTCAAAATTTTAATTTTTTTAAAATCTTAACCCCTATGGTGTTTGTTGTACATCAAATAAAAGAGCATAAAAAATACTACAAAAAGATACCTTTCCCATCTCTTTTCTTAATTAGGGGAGCTGCAATCATAATTTAAAAACATATCAATCTTCTGATTTTGGGGTGTTTTTTGGACATTTTATATAGCTGTATTTTCAAAACCGGTGGCTATATGACGATGAAATTTGATATTTTTCTTAATCTATACAGAGGCCACCTATGTACCAAATTTCATTAAAATCTGAGATGGTGAGATAAAAAATGCCTTCAAATTGTGTTGAGTTGATACGGAATCACTCTTCAAATCTTTTACTTTGCATATTACATTGAAAACAAATGTTTCCATAATGTAGCAAAACCGTTTTAGTAACGTTTGTGCTCCGTAAGAGGGACGTACGGTAATGCTTATCTTAAAGCTGCCATGATAATCTGTTGTATGCAGTCTTGTTACCTAGTCTACAAAAATTTGGGGGTAAATAAATGTTCTTAGCTAACCTAAAAAATCATTTTCATCATATGAATGCCCCTTCACAAAACTTTTCTTGTTCCTAATAGTTATTTTACTATCACTTATTTTTGTTGAAGCTTTATAAGGGATGACTTTGTCAGGAAAGTAATGTTATAAAAAAGAAAGCATTTCTATCACAGTTACTAGTGCAACACAATCTCTCACCATTATACAGAGTGTCCAAGAATTATTAAACACATTACAAAATTATGTACAAAAAAAAACTATGAGCATTGTCTGTTTTTCTATGTCACATATTACTAACACAGTTCCTATATTTTTGTATTGCAGAATTGTTACTCCCAGAATCCGATAGATGGCGCTAGGTGTGGCCTGATGAGGAATTTATGAGAAATGCGCAATCAGTAGTCATGTCATCCATACAGCAGAAGGCGATGTGTGTGTTATGGTTTGCGGAATTAAAGTCTGTCATTAAAGTTAAAAGACGGTACCGTTTAGAGTATGGTTGTAATCCTCCGTCAACAAATTCAACTAAGCGGTGAATGAAACAGTTTAAAGAAACTGGCAATGTGGAACATCGTGGAGGAACCGGTAGGCCTAGCGTCAGAGGTGAGATGGTTGACCAAGCTATGAAAGTTTCCGACGAAGCCCCAGGAAATCCGTTCATAAAGCAAGCAGAGAACTGTGCATTCCAAAATAGACAGTTCATGATATCTTGCACAAGAAATTAGTTTCATGCTTATAAAATTCAAATAGTGCAAAAGATGCATGCAAATAATCACACTCTGCAATACGATTTTGCTGTGGATATGCTGAATCAAGTGGGAAACGATAAAAACTTTCTAAGTACTGTAATTTTTAGTGATTAATCCACATTTCATGTATGAGGTATTGTTTCACTTCGTAAACTATGTTTTGTTTGGATATGGGGCAGTGAACCGCCTCATGCTGCTATTGAACTGGAACGTGATTCTCCAAAAGTTAATGTGTGGTGCGCCCTATAAAAAAGAGAAGTGATTGGCCCTTTCTTCTGTGAAAAAAACCATAAATGGTGACATTTACTTGGATATGTTAGAAAACTTCCCTATACCCCAGATCAAAAGATATGACATCGTTTTCCAACAAGACTGCATGCCTTCGCATTGGTCAATGTGTGTACGTAAGAGCTTAAATGAGCATTTCCCCAACAGATGGATTGGGCGTGATGGTCCCATTCCGTAGCTCCTCGCTCCCCAGATCTAACTCCATTGGATTATTTCATGTGGGGTTATGTGAAGGATCGTGCCTATCAGACACCTTGTACTGATTTGCAGGAACTGAAGCAGCATATCACAGCTGCTATTAATTCCATATCTTTTCAGATGCTTGGCAATACATGGCATGAAATCGAGTATCGCTTGGACATACTACGAGCAACCAAGGGATCTTACATCGAAATTTATTAACATGCGTAGTTACATTGTAAGTTAGTACAGTCAGTTTCTTTTTATCTGTTTAATGTTTTGTTTTACATAATTTTGTACTGTGTCCAATAATTCTCGGACACCCTGTATATTTATTGTTCACAAGGTATACGACTTCACAAACTATGTTTTGACTCAAGTCCATTTCACTGGCTTCGTTGTGGCTGTTGCAATTTTCTTGAAAATTCAGTTGCTCATATTTAACTGAACATAAAGTAGACATTTTAATACCACTAACATCTAAGTTATTGCAACATAAAACTGAGTCAGTTGTGTTGTTCATTTAAGAGTTTTTCGGACACATCTGAAATTTAGCTGATAGATTATTAGAAATGTGAGGTGAAATAATGCTGGGAGATAAATCAAGTAGTACTTTCACAGCTTTGTTTTTAATTTTTCTTTTAAGTGTAGCTAAAGGCTATCTGTGTTTCTGCTGCAGATCTGTGTATTTATATCTCAGTTTACGTTTCTTTATCATTTTTTCTGTATTTTTACAGAGGAGCCTTTTATTTTGGTATGTTAGTTGCTGTGTATTTTTTTCAACCCATGTGTATTTGGTTCTTAATTTTTTTTTCACTAGTTTGCGAATTTAGACTTAATTTTTGGTTATAATTGTCTTAGTATTTCAGGAAGTTTGTTTAGTGTAATGTCCCTAGTTTATATCGTGTGCTTAGAAAATTGCAATTTTTAGTTTCCGCTTGAGGGTCCTATTGTGTAACAAACAGTACATAGCATATAATTGTAAGAATCAATTGATTATGCATGTTGAAACACCTTTTTCAAAAATGTGTATGCAAATAAGATATGAAAACAGCCACCCAATCTAGTTTGTTCTGTCTTGGGTTAAATTCTGTTGCTACTCATATATACTCATTTCACGAGTAACTCTTTGCATTGTTTGGCCAACCAGAAAAATATTTTCTTCTATTGGTTGTTCATTAATGCCATTTGTTGTTGTACTCTGACATTGTGCTGTGCTCTTCTCTCTATTTCTGTACATAACATTAACTTCAAGTTCCTAAAATGTATAAGTTCTTTTTCTGTTTCAATTCATAGATGGTCACAAAAAGTTATAATGAAACAAATGAACAATTCATGCATTCATTTCATTATTTTCATAGGCTTCAAACACAATTCATGTATTCTGAATCATAAGAAAAAAATAATATATATATACAGTACTCACAAAAAAGTTCGGGATATTATGGTTTCAAAAGGGAAACATGGAGATATGCATATTTAGTGACTACAGGAGATAGGTTATCAGCATAAATTAGCATCATGATGACACATCATGTGGTTGGTGTGTGTGTGTGCAAGCTCCGATAAAAGTAGCTTCCGAGAAGTAGAAAACAGGTCGTCTCACTGCTTGGACTACAAGTTTGCTGAATGCATTTCCTTCAGAGTAGGATTAACTTGAAAAGATGTCCAGACGACGTTTAAGTATTGACATCAGAAATAGGGCTGTTGACATGTTACATGCAGGTGTACGGCAGATTAATGCAGTTGCTGCTTTAGGAGTTTTGCAAGCTAGCTACACACAAAATTTCTACCGAATGGAAATGCTGCAGATCAAGCAGGATTTTTACCCCCCCCAATAAACAGGTGTGTGTGTGGGGGGGGGGGTTACTTAAAAAAACCCTAAAAAAACACCCACTACAAATGGTTATTTTATTTTTTTTTCCAAAGAAACACATGATTTCCTTTCTGGTTAATGCTCTTGTACGTTATGTTTTTGCTCCAAGTAATTCCCAAATATATTTTATGACTTCAATACTTGGGCTGTAGAGATAGAATATTTTAAATAAGCAATGTTTATTCACAATTAAATATTTTATTTTAAGATTTTAAATCTACTGTAGTTTCACTGAGCATTTGGCTTGGCTTCATTAGGACAAACGGAGTGCAAACGTTCAAATCATTGTGACATCATCAGCATTCTGACAGTCACTGCTTTTGGCAAGTTGTTTCCACGTGTTTGAAAGAAATCTAGTAGATGTCATGTCGTTGACAAGCCATGAGCAGTTGCACTAGATGTGGAAAGCTTCTAATATATTAAGCTTGATAGTCAAATCACGTTTATCAATAAGCGTAGCATTTAAAAAAAAAATCTGGTTATTTTCATGACAATGTTGGGCTATAGACGACTTCTTCAGTTCCATACGTAAGTCATGTGTTCCTTCACATGAAAACTTAAAAGCTCTACGGATCTGTCCTATACATGAAAGTCCACATTCACAAGCGATGTGATAAATTCCCCAGTTATGTCTTCAACGTAGTCTTTTGATCCACAAAAATTTGCCTTGTTTATAGATTTCAAAATAACTTTGAAATTTAAACATTTGAAAGTTCCTAAATTTCTGGACAGCTTTGTCTACAACAAAAGGACAATCTATATCAATCTATATCCTGTGTGTGCCACAATTTCTTTAAAAAAAAAAATCATAACTTTTTTTTATTTTTTTGTTTTTGTGTTTACTGACCATGGTGAGCAACTCAATGGGCTATAAGCAGTCGCCTGTCCCTAATTTAGGGTCACTGGTTCCAGAGAAGGAAGAGACCCACTGCCGTAAGACAAACACAACATCCATGCCTCACCGGGATTCGAACCCAACCCACTTGGAAGAACCGAACAGTCATAAGCCAGTGCTTAGACCACTGCGGCGGCAAAAATCTAGCTTTTTCTGCAAGGAATCCTCTGTAACGCATAGATGTACTGCACGATATACATGGGTAGAAAACACCAATTTGTTTCCATTACTTTTCCTTATGACTTGTCAACAACATGACACCTACTCGATTTCTTTCAATTGCATGGAGACAATTCACCAAAATCCATGATCATCAACTACCTGATGATGTCACATATGAATGTTTATGCTCCCTTTGTCCTGATGAAACCGAGCTAAAGGCTCAACAAAACTATAGATCTTAAAATAAATTATTTAATTGTGAATAAATGTTGCTTATTTATTCTATAATTTCACACATGGTTTAATCCTTTAATTCCACTAATATTATATTTACCAACTTGGTTTACTCTCACAGGGTGATCCAGTTGTACTCTACAGAGAGATCTACTGGTAGGAGGGGAAATACTAATCTGAGGGATATAAGCTCAAGTTTTAAAGCTACAGGAGGTTGTACTTAATTTACACTCATCTGTGTTTTGCATAACATCCCTAACTTTCCTAACTAGAGCCATGAATAACCATACCTGAGTAAAATTTAAAAAGAAAAAAATCATTTATGCAATTTCTTTATATAATTCAACTGTTTTGAATGCCCTATTATTTCTTAATGTAAATCACATTCAAAAGTTTGCCCTTATTAGTGCTGGTAAATTATGTTTATAAAATTTTATTATGATATACCCCCAAATTTTAATTTATCTTTATATATATTAAGAATCAAGCAAGAAGAAACAAAAAGGGAAGTAAACACTGAAAAACAAGTTACTAGTAAAGTGAAAAGCCAAAATGAGTACAAGCAGCAGTTACAATTAACTGGAATGAAAATTATTAAAAAAAAAAAAGGAAGAGAAAAAAAGCTAAACCACTGAAGAAACCTATTGAAAGTGCTGTCATCATGGCATTCAACTTTTTCTGTTTTTTTTCCGACAGCCAGAAAGACTCCTTTGATCCCCCCCCCATCTTTTTTTTTTTTTTTTTTTTTTGCAGTATGGACCCAAACACAGCAAATAGCTCTAATCTCAACTTCGCATGCTCAGTAGATATGTCACTAACTCACTATTATATGCTATGCTACAAATAAATAGTCCAATATAATAATGATAATTTTACTCACAAAATGACTGAATCATACATAGTTGTTTGTGTTATTTACATGAAACTTTCATGTCTGGCTTTACTTTGCAAAAACCTCTTTGCTTCAGAAATTTTTTTGGTGCAATATCGTTTTCAATAAAAATGATGGATAAAGCCGATAGCTGTTCCTGCATCGTTGTAGATCTCAAAAAAGTCTTTATCAGCTTTAATTTATTAGAACTTCTTTTCCCGCTTTCTACAGACAGGAATTGCAATATTCGAAAGCAAATCCTACTGTTGGGATAACAATGAACCATATCATACTGGAATATGAAGTTTAGAGCTTCTATTGTAGTAGCTGAGCTGCATTTGCTCATAAGTGCTTGCAAATGCCTCAGCTCTTCAAACAGTTGCTCCCCATCGATATCTTTTTCTTCACTGTCAGCATCCTTAAGGAATTTTTCTAACTGAATACACTTTTCTTTTAAAGAATCCCCTGTCAGGCAATTTCTTCAAATTATAAAGGAAACCGGAAGCGTTGAAAAGTTTTTGCAACTGAGTAAATCTTTCCTGAATGGCAAACAATGCGCTATCAATGAGTGGATAGAAAACCATTGATATATATATGGTTCGCAATCTGTAGGAGCTTTGTGTTGCAGTTTTTATAGTAAAAAGTGTTTTTTTCCCGCTTTACCCAAGGCTGTGGGAATTTGGGATTTATTTCCAAGATGTACATAACAATAAGGCTTGTCACTCAAGCCTTATTGTTATACAATAAGGCTTATTGTATAACAATATTGTACAAGCCTTATTGTTATACAATAAGGCTTGTCACTCAAGCCTTATTGTTATACACTGAGTTGCCACTTTATTATTACCACCCCCTCAGTACTTCGTTGGGCCATATTTTGCCTTTAATACTACGTCGATGTAGATTCTTCGTGGCATGGACTCCACGAGATGTTGATAGGTGGTTTTTGGAATCTAAGACCATGCTTGATGAATTTCCAGGAGTGTGAAATTGCACTTTCCAGGAGTGTGAAATTGCAGGGTTGTGTATCCAGCTGTTTAATGGCTTGTTCAACTTCATTCCACAAATTCTCAATATGGTTGAGATCTGGAGATTGTGAGGGCCAGCTAAGCAAAGTAAACTAACCGGCATTTTCCTGAAACCAATCCTGTACAATACGAGCACTATGGCAAGACGCATTATCTCGTTGAAAGGTGCCATCGCCATTGGGATAAACCATCCACATGACAGGATGTACTTGGTCTGCAACGATGTTTAGATATGATGTGCCAGTCAGACGTTGATCAACATGAATTAAAGGGCCCAAATCATGCCAGAAAAACATTCCCCAAACCATAACGTTGCCTCCACCAGCTTGAAGGGTTGTAGCAATGCATTTGGGGTCCATGCTTTCGTGCTGTTTCCGCCAAATTTTCACTCGGCCATAGGCATGGTGCAACTGAAAACGTGATTCATCGGACCAAATAATTTTTTTCCAATTATCGACTGCCCAATCCTTATGCTCCTGTGCGAAGTGGAGACATTCTCTCTTGTTAACTGCAGACAGCAAAAGTGTTCGAACAGGCCTCCTTCTGCCATATCCCATCCGTGCCGTGTACGGCGAACAGTGCGTGCACAGATCATGGCTCCGAGCTCTTACAATCGTCCCACGTTGAAAGTCCGTCAAATTGCATTTTTTACATATCTCGTCACCCAAAAATCACTTCTACTACTGTTGCAAGCACTAGGCTTTCCCTTTTTATACTAGCCTCACCCTCTGGCGGCAACAGCATGCAGCCATTGCTCATTTGCTTAAAACTGTCAGGTAGTCATAATAAAGTGGCCACTCAGTGTATATAAAAATGTCAACAGACATCAGGAACGAACAAACAAACAAAAAAAAGGTTCATTTTTTCCCCCTGAAAACCCAAATGCGTAAAAAAGCAGCAGAGAAGAATTCTCAGAAAAAAAAATGCACAAGAATTGAAAATGCTTCTTGTTGTTGGTGGTATATATATAGGAACTCTGCATGTGTCAGAGAAACAACAAAGGAGTATTCAGCTTTCATTTTTGTGGCAAATACAGACTAGCTCATAAAAGAAAAAGAAAAAAGTTAGCGGATAATTTTACTATGTAAGAAAATTTATGGGCATCCCTTCCATTTGGTGGCTGCCTACCTGGCCGGTAAATATGTATATTAGCGTCCTAAATTATTTCGTCGGAAAAATGTCAGTACCTTGAAAAAGTGTGACGTAAAGATTTTAGAGTACGGAAATTAATGGCAAATGGTGCAGAAATTTCATATTTTAAATGTGTTTTAAAGATTTTCTATCATAATATTGAACTGTGAGTGATGCTGTGAAGAGACGCTGCGGTAGGCTTAATGCATCGCCAGAGGTGCATTCAAATAAAATGTGACTGCATACACAACCATTGAAACAGAAAACTTGCTGCAAACTCGCAAATCACGATAACAA
Source organism: Macrothele yani (assembly GCA_039090855.1). Lineage (NCBI taxonomy): Eukaryota > Metazoa > Arthropoda > Arachnida > Araneae > Macrothelidae > Macrothele > Macrothele yani. The sequence continues at coordinate 208,298 of JAYWMT010000261.1, forward strand.
TGGAACGAGATAATTTAAAGAAAAATTAATATAACAGTAAATAATTATTAGAACATTACAGATTCCAGAGAGGGCAAAAGGACATTACGACTGAATCCGCAAAAATGTGTGTAAAATGGACCTAATTAAGGCCAAAACTTAAAAATTTTTGGACTATGAACCTCATAAAAACAAGAGACTAATGTTTATATCAAGAAAAGCAGTTCTGTTAATGAACCTTCAAAAATTATATATAGCATCTTTAACAACTTAATTCAAAAATAGTACTTATAAAATATATAAGGAAAATATTTTATTTTAATAACTGGCAACTGCAAGAGTAACCTGGCAAAATAAAAAAATCTTTCTGTGTAAATGAAACTTTTGTTACAGTTCCTATATATTGAGAACAGGCCTTGATAAAATCAAGAGGCCAGAAACTTCTGCAAAAACAAAATAACTCTATCGGAAGATGTGAAAAATAGTTGAACATTCTCATGTTAAGATATAATTAAATATATTAATCTTAGTAAAACCTTAAGTGTTTTAATTGCTGTAATAACATTTTTATTTTTTTAATCTACAAGCAAAAACTATTTGCAAAATCTGCTAATAATTTGCAAACTATCCACGTATGGCGTACGCGTGTACGTCTATATTGTGTGACTCTGTGCATCGCTACGGCGACGATGTGAAGCTTAGCTTCATTGAAAGGAAGATTCGCTGCAGCGTTTAATTCACGCGCGGACGACTACAAGTCCAAGCGCGTATTTTGTTACCACGAGAGCGAGCCGTGTTATACTCATACGCTACACAATATAGTTCGTTCATGTTTTGTCATTGTTTTTAAAGCGATGTTGAGAAATTTTTCGTTCTTTCGCATACTCGTGGTATGCGAAAGAACGTAGAAAAGCATGTTAGAAAGTACTAACATGCTTTTCTATGTTGTATAGGAAACTGGGGAACTATAACTTTCGGTTCTGGTTTGAACAGCTTCCATTCATAGCTGATTTGCTGTGTCACTGCACTTTTGGTTCTCCTGTGTTAATAGCTTGTTCGCAGGTCAGTTTCTATCTTACTCATACATATCTTTTGCAAATCGAAGAGTTTTTTTCCCAGTTTTTCCTGCCAACAACATACAGGATACAACAAAATAAAGGGTGGATGCTGTGGACCTATTTTCCGTAGCGTATCACTACATTTATTGCTCTCCTGCCAACAACATAACCTCTTTCTCTTGTACTCTTCCGCCCATCATTTTGGTACAGCAAGAAACCTTCCTTTTAAAGGACCAAAGCTTCACATTCTTTGCCGGAGCAATACATTAGGCCTACCGCAGCTTCTCTTCACAGCGTCAGACTCACAGGTCAGTATTACGAAAAAAATATATCTTTAAAACACATTTAAAATATGCAATTTTTGCACCATTTGACATTAATTTCCATACACTAAAATCTGTACATCGCACTTTTTCCAGGTACTAAAATTTTTTCAACGAAATAATTTAGGACGCTAATCTACACATTTACCACCTGGCCTACCTACCCCTTGAACCGGCCCTGGCTGGAAAACCACAAGATCGAATCCTTACAGCTACCTCAGGTCTGACCTTAATACTACTAAGAAAATTTGGGAATCTATACAGCAACGTTTAGAAAACCGAATTCCATACCCCAGTATACTGGCAGACCTCTGTAATGTGTTGACTAATATGGGACTAACTGCACCAAACACTAATCAATAATGTCATTGCAAGTATGCTTCGTAGGTGTCAAGACGTTCTTCGACACATAGGTAGTGTTACTGGATACTGAAATCCAGAGGTTTGGACATTCTCTGAATACACACTTTTGTCTATAATGTGGTACTACTTGTTGTGAGCAGAAATTGCCCATTGAATTGTTTTTGCAAACACACTCTGGCGTTTATGTTACGTGGCTTCACTTCATGCAATATCCCTAACTTTTTGTCACCAGTATATATATATACATACATACATTGCTGAAAAAAAATGTGTACAATCAAACTGTGACAGTTTGTACGGCTTTTCTACACAGCGTAGATACGTGATCCAGCCTTTAATCTGTTGCCCTTAACGATCTGATAATAGAAGAGATCCATAATTCAGAGAAAGGCTAATTAGGAAGCACTGGCCTAGTCGGAAAAGTATTAATCCGACAGTGAATAGAAATATTGGTTTGTGGCTCTCTAATTTAATTGCTTAGAAAAGATTATTCATTCAGAGAAATCTGAAGATACAGACTCAACTAGCAAATACAAAAATTGGTCTATTGCTTCTTGCCATTTGGGAACAAACAGCTACAAAATTCAAAGTGAACATTAAATTCAAAACCAGTAGCACCAAAAGTAAACAGCTATCAAGATGGTTTTGAAGCATTACAGAAACAAAGGAGCAATGATATGTGTTCAAAAATCATATTGTTGAGAGAACATTAATTCAAATTAGAAAAAAAAATCTTCATAAAACTATACTTCCAACCAAAGTAGTAGAATGTAAAAGTATGAGCGCACGCCGATAGTTTTCAAATTATTAGCAGATTTTGCCAATGTGGGCTCATTTGGACGTTTGTGGCCTCTAGATTTTATCAAGGCCTGTTTCTCAGTACATAGGAACTGTATCAAAAGTTTCCTTTACACAGAAGGAATTTAAATTTTATTGCCAGGTTCCTCTTGCAGCAACTAGTTATTAAATTAAAATCTTTTCCTTAAGTAATTTGTAAGTCGACAGTATTTTTTTTTATTGGAGGTTTAACGACCACCGTGAGCAACTCAATGGGCTATAAGCAGTAGCCTGTCCCTAATTTAGGGTCACTGGTTCCAGGGAAGGGAGGGAGCCAGTGCTGTAAGACAAACACAACATCCATGCCTCACCGAGATTCGAACCCGGACCCCGTTCGGACGAATGATCAGAGGCCATCGCTTAGACCACTGTGAACTAAGCTGTTGAAAATACTATTTATAATTTTTAAAGGTTCATTAATGGAACTGTTTTCTGGGTATGAAATGTTTCTTTTAATTCTCTTGTTTTTATGAGGTTCATAATCAAATATTTTGCCATAAAGGTCAATTTCACACATATTCAATTGTATTTTGCCGTCATCGGAGTTTGTAATGTCCTAATAATTATTTTTTTATTGTTTCTATAAATTATCTTATATTGTCATCGTGATATGCGGGTTTGCAGCAAGTTTTGTTTCAATGGTTGTGTTCACAGATACATTTTATTTTTATACAACTCTGCTTCCAACTTCTCCCACCCCTGCATTCCTGAAATTTGAACAACAATTTAGTAAACTGTAACTGGAAAAGCAAAGCAACTGGCCACCTTGCCTGTGACAGGTTCAATAGCATTCCTCTGCTTCATTATTTGATAGGCACAACTCTGATATGTGGAAGGGGGAGATGGGCACATTTGAATGTAAGTGTGTACTCCCACAGTCTAACAAAATGTTGCATTGGATATTTGTATATATTCCATTTGGATGCAGATACATTATGATTTCAGTAAGCTTAATTCACATCTGGTATAAAATGTGCATTTTCAAAAAAAAAAAAAGAGTTAAATTTTTGCGTGCCTTACGTAGACTTTGAATTGTGACTGACAATATACTTCTTCGCCACAGGACTCTCTGTACAGGGTGGGTTTTGAATTTTTTTCAACCTTGAAGCTTTCTGGATTTAATAAGTATCTCTCCAACAGCTTATTCCGTTTGTTACTCTACACACAATATATTTCTTGCAAAAAAACTGGCTGAATGAGCCCTAAGAAATGCTGATCTAATGTATGATAACAGCAATATAGATTATCCTTTATAACTAACATTCCAATAAGCTGCGTTTGTAACAATGTTTGCTACACGGAAGCACATTTGAGTAATTAACTATAAATTCAATAATCTCTAAACATTTGAAGAATTAGAATTTCTTTTACAACTAGCTGCATTTGTTATTTAAAAATCTAACCAAATATTCAGTAGCTCATAAAAATGAAAAGGTCTAAAATTTCGTTTCCTTGAAATATATTTTTGTTACTCTTTCACGAAAATACAAAATTAAAAACGAATCATCTGTGTTTAGATCCGAAAATCTAACAAATTCTTTACTACTCCTAGTTTAAAATGCAGTCGATGATATATATACCTGTTAAGAAAATACATGAATATGTTCACGTGTTAAGCCTACCTCCACGTGTTACGAAACGAATACATGAATGTCTTCATATGTTACGAAACGAATACATGAATGTCTTCACGTGTTACGGGAATCTCCAGGAGTTACGAAGTGAATACATGAATTGTTTTCGAAATCGAAGCCTATGAATTGAAACAGGAAAAGAACTTACCTTTTAAGAACGATAAAATCCATCGATTAGGCATGCAGCTCTGGACGATCGAGCCCAGCCTTGCCATAACTCACCGACCATAGTACAAGTGACGTAACAGCAGGTTAGAGAACGACGCAGCCGCAGACCAGAAGCTGCTTTAAAACCAATGGAATAAAATCTTCTAGTCGTATAAGCAAAAAAAAAAAAAAAAAAAGGAGGAATTCAATAATCTTTATCAATTATACACAAGCTTACTGTTTTATCAACAGTATAATTTTGTTCTTTTTTGCCTGAATGTAATGTCACGCCAAAGATTAGCTGTGACCTTGCTAACATGACGAAAATGCAACGTTTAGCAAACGTAATGAATGTGACAAAATCGCAACGGTAACGGATGTAACATTTAACAAACGTTTATCAAACGTAGTCTTTGTACGGAAGACCAAATATCAACTTTTGCAACCGAAATGCGACGTCTTTTAAACGTCACGTGCTACTTGGGGTGTCTGCTTTTGCTGCCTGTACCTTCATTGAGTTGCGCACCGTGTATTTGTTCTCTAGGAGCAATACGAGAGGTATTGCCCTGCGATACTTTGTTCTTTCTGTTTTTTCTTGCTGCATTGCGTTGTATCTTTTAATTTATACCTTATTTCTGTCTTGCATTTTCACATTCTTTGACGTCATGTATTTTTTGCTCGTCCCATGTCATTGTTTTTTTGGACCGATGCAATACTGCACGGCTTGCTGTTTGTATTTTGTGTATCCTTGGGGAGTTTGCCCAAGTTTCCACTATGTTCTGTAATACTTATCATGTTTTTGTCACATATCGTGTGGTTTCCTCGATTGTGGGAACTTCTGTACCTTTATCGTAGTATATGCTTTTGTTGTGTTTTACACGTTCTCTTCTTATTGTGCACTGCGTTGTACAACTATATTCGTGTAAATATATTTACTTGTTGTTTTGTGCTCTGCTTTCACTCTGCACGTCATCACATGCTTTATTAATTAATCATTCCGTTTGCTTGTGCATCATCTTCCTCAAGCATATATTGTTCCTTATTAATGATTTTAACATTTTGTCATCCTTAGTTGACTGCCGTATCACATTCACCTGTAATATTTCATCAGTATCGCTCATTGTTTTGTTGTTTATTTTGCCATATGTGGTACGCCTGTATTCCCTATGTTTTTGCCAATAAAGTATATTTTGAAATAACTGCTATAATATATATAGCCAGTGCCGTTAATGCCCACCAGATGGAGACGTCTCAGTAGCTGAGCCCATCTTATGGATTTATGATGTCAGAAGCTGAATTAAAAAAAAACCCATACGCATGGCACCGTGGATTGTTGGTCACCATGGTGTAAAGCTAATGCGCTCGGCTTGATATCGAGAAATCCGTGATTCAATTCCACGGCGGCGGCTGATAGCAATTTTTCGGTTGCTGTGTGTTTCTGGAACGTGGAAAGAGCGATGTATTTATTTATTTAATGACGCCACGTATTTGGAGGATTTTCACCTTGGATCTCGCCCTTTGGATTTAACTGCGCAGCGTGTTGTTGCTCCGCGATTTTTGTGTGACTTGGGTGTGTTATTGGACTCTCCGCTCCTTAATTTCACGTTCACCTTAAGTATAAAGGTATCGTCTTTCATTTTGCTTCGTTATGAGCGCGGTGAGTGCCTGTTTTGTTGTATTTCATCTTGTTTACGTTTGGCCGAGCTGGCCAAGCTCGCTACTGGGCGCCGCCATTAAAGATGGCGACTTCCGTTAGAGATAGTGAGAGCCCTAATCTCTCTTCCTTTTCTGATGCCCCAAATGGGCGTTTTGCCAAGCAAGCGTCCGCTCGTGGCGTTGCCAATTTACCTCCTCCAGCTACGTCACATCTCCCGGCTTCCGCTTTCGATGATGACGCAATGGACATCATTGGAATTGCAGCCTCTTCTAGCACTACCGAGCCCAACGTGTCATTACCTTCGTTTTCTTCTGTTGCAGCCTCCAAAGTCTCTCGTCCAGCATCCAAGAATAATTATGTTGGCGCTGAAAAGCTGAAATCTTTCATTTCCCAAGCTGGCAATAATATCGTGCTTCATATCCCAGCCAGCTCTCCAGCTGGCACAGCTTTTACTGAGAATCTTTTTCACTTTGCTCCAGTGTATAACTGCACATCAATATGTTCTTTCATGGCATCGGTACTCTCCTCTAACAGTGGCATCATTCAGTAAGAGATTATGCTATGCCACACGGCTTGGATCGCTTAAGATTGGTTCGCGGAACAAGAGGAATACTTTAATGTATGCCTAGCACCGTGACGTTATGAGATACAACAACGAACATTTAGAAATCTCATGGCGCCATGGCATGTCGTGTAAGACTATCTTTTAGCGATACGTGTATGACCAACATCAGATAAAGTAGGTGGCCCTAAAGTTGTGCTCTTCAGTGTAAATTTAAGCAATGTCTGTGTTTACCGTCTTTTGTTACAAAAGTACCTGTGTTGGGTGTGCACGTCACCGGTCCAAACAGCACACCACTGATATTGATTGTGATTTACGTTTCGTTGAATATCTTCGTTCAAACAGTACTTTCCCTCATGTGTGGTCAGATTCCTTTTATCTTGCAGTTAATGTGGAAACGTTCTCCAGAGCTTTCCTATTTGTTCTGAATTACTCATTTCCACCACAGTTGCCAATTTTATTTCCTATGTTTCCGATATTTCTTTACGTACATACACTGGCTCATCGTGCTGTACTCCAAATCATTATTCCCTTTGCGGATATTTTTCAATTCCACAGACTATTCGTATTAAAACTGTATTGTTACTTTACTACTGCCATTCGGAAGTTCAACTTTGGAAGCTAACGTAAACTTTCACATTTCTTAAAGGAAATAGTTCGATAAATGTTCCACTTTATACAAATTCCGTACAGCTGATAATTAATAAAGGAATGTATTAGTATTACTACGGCGAGTTTCTACCCAACAGGATTCAGTGCGTCTCAGTAACAGAACGCTTCTCACCGTCAATCTGCACTTTGTTAATTTGCCAAATCTCAGGTAAACTGAATGATATTAAAAGTTCTACTAAAATATAAATTTACGCTGTAATAGATATTTCCAAATGAAACGATAAATGCTAAAGATAACTGTGAAAAATGTGGTGTATAAATTTCAGCAGAATTGAGTAATTGTATCGCAGTATTTTACAGACGATACCCACTGACACGAAACACTGTGTTTACTTATCAGCGGTTTACCTCCATTCACCTGTGATGGTAATAAATGTACTAGGCCGTGGAAGAACACTTAACGCTTCCTAGATACATGTACTTGGATGCCACTTTTCCAAAATAAGAAATCAACGCTGCCAATGTTTTGTACTACAGTTTTGTACACCCAAAAGAAAATTGTGTACACTACCGGAAGTGGTACTTTTCGGCTCTTTACAAGTGGCACTCCAAGTACATGCTGGAGTGCCACTTTTTCAAAATCGAAAATAAATACTGCCAAAGTTTTGTACTAGTTTTGTACACCCAAAAGAAAATTTTGTACACCACCGGAAGTAGTACTTTTCGGCTCTCTAAAAGTGGCACTCCAAGTACATGCTGGAGTGTCACTTTTTAAAAATCGAAAATAAATCCTGCCAAAGTTTTGTAATAGTTTTGTACACCCCAAAGAAAATTTTGTACACCACCGGAAGTAGTACTTTTCGGCTCTCTAAAGGTGACACTCCAAGTACATGCTGAGTGCCACTTTATCAAAATCGAAAATAACTACTGCCAAAGTTTTGTACTAGTTTTGTACAGTTTTGTACACCCAAAAGAAAATTTTGTACTAAACAGGAAGTGGTACTTTTTGACTCCCCTTTGTGGCCCTCGAGCATGTACTTGGAGTGCCACTTTTCCAAAAACGAAAATAAGCACTGTCTTAGTTTTGTACAGTTTTGTACACCCAAAAAGAAAATTTTGTACACCACCGGAAATATATCTTTTTGACTCTCCTTTGTGGCCCTCGAGCATGTACTTGGAGTGCCACTTTTCCGGAAACGAAAATAATGACTGCCAGAGTGTAGTCCTAATTTTGTACAGTTTTGTACACTCCAAAGAAAATTGTGTACACCACCGGAAGTAGTACTTTTTGATTTTTCTTTGTGGCCTTCGAGCATGTACTTGGAGACCCAATTTTCCAAAACTGAAAAAAAAACCACTGTCAGAGTGTTGTCCTAGTTTTGTACACCCAAAAGAAAATTTTGTACACCACCGGTAGTGGTACTTTTTGACTCTCCTTTGTGGCCCTCGAGCATGAACTTGGAGTGCCACTTTTCCAAAATTAAAAAAAGCACTGCCAGAGTGATATCATAGTTTCGTACACCCAAAAGAAGATTTTGTACACCACCGGAAGTGGTACTTTTTTACTCTTGATTTTCGAAGCAGTAGCTTAAATGGTTAACTAATTTGATTAATATTCCTAGTTTGTTGCATATAAAACACTCTTTTGTAATAACCCAGAAGCCGAACGGCCAAGTTGGAAGAATCAGCAAAAGGATTTATGTATAAAATCTCCTTTTCCTTAATTTTCCACTCAATCAAAGTTCGAAGGTCATCTCTATAAAAAATCGGCACATTGTGATTCATCATTTGACACAAAATAACTCTCAGATCAACATATAGCAACAATACGTATTCGTTTAAATCTCTTCCATTATATCAGTTCCCCACAATTACTTGCAGTATTTCTCTCTCTACACCCCTCCCATTATTTACAATCAAGGTTGTCTCTATAAATTTTGTTGTGACTCACAAATTTTGCTGTCGCTGAAATGTACAAGTTGTTTAGAGAAGTAACAAACTCTTTAGTGGGTAAATGTTTAGTTTAGAAGCAACTCGAAAGGAGGGTAAGTTACAGGTATGCGTCACAGACTGAAATTCAAGCAATTTGAATTTCAGCGCAATGTTTTTTCAATCTAGTGGTTTTCAGTTTAAACAATTTTTTTATATTTAAGCATTGCTTTGTAGAAATAAAAAGATACTCAGTGAAACTTCGGCTATGCGTATTCCAGTTATATTTTTTGGCATTTATACGTAATTCTGCATTAGTCATGATATTTTACTGTATTTTCTAAGCTTTTCCAGTTCGATAATAGCTAATTAATTCATGTATACGCTTTTTTCGATGTACATAAATTTTGTAATTTCTGATTATCACAAACTCACAGTTCTTTGATTCGTTTACGTATACGTAACCGGTACATCACAAGTTTGAGAGAATCGAGACAGCGTTACTGGGTTCTTGGTGCAGCCAAAGTTGAACCTTCATCCCATCAGAGAAGGGTATGCTGTTTACTTTCGGTCAGCGGTGTTGTGTTCCTTCTTCGTGCAAAGTTGAACCTTCATCTCATCAGAGAAGAATTAGTTTCGGTTTGGATAACAAATTTATTTCGCAAACTTTGCTCTGAATAAAACGTGCGCTTAGGCAAGCTACAACTCTTGGCATGGTGCGGACGTTTTTTGTTGTTGTAGTTCAGCCATGAAATAGATGGTGCAAAACTTAATAACGTTCATAGTTATGTTTTTTCTCTGACTTTGACAAATTTTAAACAAGCAAAGATTAGAGAATATTTTACTCAATACTATTGAGAAATCAACTTGTAAACAATTTGCTTTGAAAACAGCGATGCTAATAAAGAAGGAGTAATAGGGGTATGAATATAAAACAAAATAACATTCGGATTTAAAACAAGGTTTTTAAAAAGTAAAAATTTTTTTTTCATGTATTGAAAATGCGAAACTGTACATAATCATTTTGTCATGTAGTTTTAAAAATATTTGGCCAAACTTTGGGAACTTGTTTAACCGCCATTTTGGCGAAAAAAAATCACATAAAGGGCCGGGAACTTTTTCCCGCAGCGTTATCCCCCATGAGCATGGGCGTCCGCTGCAACTTTTCCGGGGGAGGGGACAAACGGGCATACTCCCACTATCATAATTATTGCTTAAATTTATAATACCCCTGCGTCTTTATATGGCATAGTGGGGGTTGGGTCAGGCGAGTGCATCGAGCCCCTAAAGCTAGGGAGTGGGTTCGGAGCACTGTTAGCCCCCCTAACCGCCCCCAAAATTTAGGAACTTGGACACATATTTTTTTCTATAGTCAATATTTAGTATTGAAATAACGGGCAATAATAATAATTATGTCATTTACCAATTACTGGCCACTGATTACTTAAATCTGAGTCAAAAGTTTAACCTTACTGTAGGCTTCTTGCTAAATTTAATAATCAACTTAAGAAAGTCTTTTGTATGGAAACATTCACTTGGGGTTACATAAAACAATTGCACTGCTTCATCGTCCTTTATTGAGTATGAGTATAACCCCCTTTTTTATAGACATTTATCTGTTAATTTTTATATCCCCTTCAATTTTCTGTTTCTTGCACTTTAGAAGAGATACTATGAAATAAAAACTGCAAACGTCTTGGGTTTTGTCCAAATCTATCAATTACATTTTGAATGAGTTCATGTTTATTCTCAAAAACCTTTTCTCGATGAATACTTATCATGCACAGTCCAGATAAACGTCCAACTGCCATTTTTGACCTTAACCAGGTTTTTAACAGTTCTCATATTGCTGAAGGACCTCTCCACTGGGCAGGTTGTTACTGGTAATGTTTGAGCAATAAGAATAACCTGTCGAACAGAAGGAAACAGATAACTGTGTTTGAGCACGCCTAAAGTTCGTCTTCACATCCATCATCTTGTTTTTTCCTTCCTGACCACATTTCAAACTGTTATGGATAGGTTTTGCTCATGTGTGTAATTAAAAGTTAAATTTAGCAAATGTTAAAATTAAGGTAAATATTGACTTTAGGTGAAAATTAAAATTTGGGAGACGAGTGGATGCATTTCGAAACCAAAAGTAAATTTAATCAATTAAGGCCATGATAAATGAAAATAAAATGCAATAGAATTAGGACATTCCAAAAGTTATTATTGAAAGTTTGCGTTATTTGAATTTACGATGAGCTGTGACACCTGCAAGTGTAAAATAAGTAATTATTGTTTACATGTGTACCAACTTTGTGAACACTAAAAAATGGATAGTACACTTTGGAAGCACTGATATCCTAAGTGAAAATCCCCCAAATACGTGGCGTCAGTTGAATAAACAAATACATCGCACTTTCCGCGTTTTACCAACACACAGCATAACAATTTTTCGGTTGCTGGATGTCCTACACATTGAAGCTATTCGACCCTTTGGCTCCGGGTTGTAATACGATCGCTCTGCAATCGCCTTATTGGTGCACTGCTGAAGGAAAGTGCGAGGCCACATGGAGATTCCTCGTGGAGGATGTGGATCCTACAATTGTCGGTGGTTGTACTAAACTGTGTAATTATAGCCTTGATGTTATTCTTAACACTCACGGCTACACGTCACAGTCCCAAGTAGCACAAAAACGTTTGTAAAACGTTTTAAAACCAGTTCGGCGAGACGTTGAAAAAACGTCACAATATTACGTTTATAAAACGCTAATACGTCTCGTTTATTCAATGGTTTTCAACCGTTCTTATAACGTTGTAGCACTGTTTTTAAGACGTTAAAATGACGTTATTTAAACGTCATATTCCTTTCATTATGACGTTTAGAAACGGTTTCAACAACCGTTTAGCAACGTTTGAATGACGTTATTTAACCGTCATATTACTTCGTTTATTACGTTGCTAAACTGTCTTAGTTTTGTACAGTTTTGTACACCCAAAAGAAAATTTTGTACACCACCGGAAATATATCTTTTTGACTCTCCTTTGTGGCCCTCGAGCATGTACTTGGAGTGCCACTTTTCCGGAAACGAAAATAATGACTGCCAGAGTGTAGTCCTAATTTTGTACAGTTTTGTACACTCCAAAGAAAATTGTGTACACCACCGGAAGTAGTACTTTTTGATTTTTCTTTGTGGCCTTCGAGCATGTACTTGGAGACCCAATTTTCCAAAACTGAAAAAAAAACCACTGTCAGAGTGTTGTCCTAGTTTTGTACACCCAAAAGAAAATTTTGTACACCACCGGTAGTGGTACTTTTTGACTCTCCTTTGTGGCCCTCGAGCATGAACTTGGAGTGCCACTTTTCCAAAATTAAAAAAAGCACTGCCAGAGTGATATCATAGTTTCGTACACCCAAAAGAAGATTTTGTACACCACCGGAAGTGGTACTTTTTTACTCTTGATTTTCGAAGCAGTAGCTTAAATGGTTAACTAATTTGATTAATATTCCTAGTTTGTTGCATATAAAACACTCTTTTGTAATAACCCAGAAGCCGAACGGCCAAGTTGGAAGAATCAGCAAAAGGATTTATGTATAAAATCTCCTTTTCCTTAATTTTCCACTCAATCAAAGTTCGAAGGTCATCTCTATAAAAAATCGGCACATTGTGATTCATCATTTGACACAAAATAACTCTCAGATCAACATATAGCAACAATACGTATTCGTTTAAATCTCTTCCATTATATCAGTTCCCCACAATTACTTGCAGTATTTCTCTCTCTACACCCCCTCCCATTATTTACAATCAAGGTTGTCTCTATAAATTTTGTTGTGACTCACAAATTTTGCTGTCGCTGAAATGTACAAGTTGTTTAGAGAAGTAACAAACTCTTTAGTGGGTAAATGTTTAGTTTAGAAGCAACTCGAAAGGAGGGTAAGTTACAGGTATGCGTCACAGACTGAAATTCAAGCAATTTGAATTTCAGCGCAATGTTTTTTCAATCTAGTGGTTTTCAGTTTAAACAATTTTTTTATATTTAAGCATTGCTTTGTAGAAATAAAAAGATACTCAGTGAAACTTCGGCTATGCGTATTCCAGTTATATTTTTTGGCATTTATACGTAATTCTGCATTAGTCATGATATTTTACTGTATTTTCTAAGCTTTTCCAGTTCGATAATAGCTAATTAATTCATGTATACGCTTTTTTCGATGTACATAAATTTTGTAATTTCTGATTATCACAAACTCACAGTTCTTTGATTCGTTTACGTATACGTAACCGGTACATCACAAGTTTGAGAGAATCGAGACAGCGTTACTGGGTTCTTGGTGCAGCCAAAGTTGAACCTTCATCCCATCAGAGAAGGGTATGCTGTTTACTTTCGGTCAGCGGTGTTGTGTTCCTTCTTCGTGCAAAGTTGAACCTTCATCTCATCAGAGAAGAATTAGTTTCGGTTTGGATAACAAATTTATTTCGCAAACTTTGCTCTGAATAAAACGTGCGCTTAGGCAAGCTACAACTCTTGGCATGGTGCGGACGTTTTTTGTTGTTGTAGTTCAGCCATGAAATAGATGGTGCAAAACTTAATAACGTTCATAGTTATGTTTTTTCTCTGACTTTGACAAATTTTAAACAAGCAAAGATTAGAGAATATTTTACTCAATACTATTGAGAAATCAACTTGTAAACAATTTGCTTTGAAAACAGCGATGCTAATAAAGAAGGAGTAATAGGGGTATGAATATAAAACAAAATAACATTCGGATTTAAAACAAGGTTTTTAAAAAGTAAAAATTTTTTTTCATGTATTGAAAATGCGAAACTGTACATAATCATTTTGTCATGTAGTTTTAAAAATATTTGGCCAAACTTTGGGAACTTGTTTAACCGCCATTTTGGCGAAAAAAATCACATAAAGGGCCGGGAACTTTTTCCCGCAGCGTTATCCCCCATGAGCATGGGCGTCCGCTGCAACTTTTCCGGGGGAGGGGACAAACGGGCATACTCCCACTATCATAATTATTGCTTAAATTTATAATACCCCTGCGTCTTTATATGGCATAGTGGGGGTTGGGTCAGGCGAGTGCATCGAGCCCCTAAAGCTAGGGAGTGGGTTCGGAGCACTGTTAGCCCCCCTAACCGCCCCCAAAATTTAGGAACTTGGACACATATTTTTTTCTATAGTCAATATTTAGTATTGAAATAACGGGCAATAATAATAATTATGTCATTTACCAATTACTGGCCACTGATTACTTAAATCTGAGTCAAAAGTTTAACCTTACTGTAGGCTTCTTGCTAAATTTAATAATCAACTTAAGAAAGTCTTTTTGTATGGAAACATTCACTTGGGGTTACATAAAACAATTGCACTGCTTCATCGTCCTTTATTGAGTATGAGTATAACCCCCTTTTTTATAGACATTTATCTGTTAATTTTTATATCCCCTTCAATTTTCTGTTTCTTGCACTTTAGAAGAGATACTATGAAATAAAAACTGCAAACGTCTTGGGTTTTGTCCAAATCTATCAATTACATTTTGAATGAGTTCATGTTTATTCTCAAAAACCTTTTCTCGATGAATACTTATCATGCACAGTCCAGATAAACGTCCAACTGCCATTTTTGACCTTAACCAGGTTTTTAACAGTTCTCATATTGCTGAAGGACCTCTCCACTGGGCAGGTTGTTACTGGTAATGTTTGAGCAATAAGAATAACCTGTCGAACAGAAGGAAACAGATAACTGTGTTTGAGCACGCCTAAAGTTCGTCTTCACATCCATCATCTTGTTTTTTCCTTCCTGACCACATTTCAAACTGTTATGGATAGGTTTTGCTCATGTGTGTAATTAAAAGTTAAATTTAGCAAATGTTAAAATTAAGGTAAATATTGACTTTAGGTGAAAATTAAAATTTGGGAGACGAGTGGATGCATTTCGAAACCAAAAGTAAATTTAATCAATTAAGGCCATGATAAATGAAAATAAAATGCAATAGAATTAGGACATTCCAAAAGTTATTATTGAAAGTTTGCGTTATTTGAATTTACGATGAGCTGTGACACCTGCAAGTGTAAAATAAGTAATTATTGTTTACATGTGTACCAACTTTGTGAACACTAAAAAATGGATAGTACACTTTGGAAGCACTGATATCCTAAGTGAAAATCCCCCAAATACGTGGCGTCAGTTGAATAAACAAATACATCGCACTTTCCGCGTTTTACCAACACACAGCATAACAATTTTTCGGTTGCTGGATGTCCTACACATTGAAGCTATTCGACCCTTTGGCTCCGGGTTGTAATACGATCGCTCTGCAATCGCCTTATTGGTGCACTGCTGAAGGAAAGTGCGAGGCCACATGGAGATTCCTCGTGGAGGATGTGGATCCTACAATTGTCGGTGGTTGTACTAAACTGTGTAATTATAGCCTTGATGTTATTCTTAACACTCACGGCTACACGTCACAGTCCCAAGTAGCACAAAAACGTTTGTAAAACGTTTTAAAACCAGTTCGGCGAGACGTTGAAAAAACGTCACAATATTACGTTTATAAAACGCTAATACGTCTCGTTTATTCAATGGTTTTCAACCGTTCTTATAACGTTGTAGCACTGTTTTTAAGACGTTAAAATGACGTTATTTAAACGTCATATTCCTTTCATTATGACGTTTAGAAACGGTTTCAACAACCGTTTAGCAACGTTTGAATGACGTTATTTAACCGTCATATTACTTCGTTTATTACGTTTAGAAACGGTTTTAACAACCAATTAGCAACGTTTGAATGACGTTATTTAAACGTCATATTCCTTCCCTTATTACGTTGAAAAACGGTTTTAACAACCGTTTAGCAACGTTTGAATGACGTTATTTAAACGTCATAGTCCCTCTTTATTACGTTGAGAAACGGTTTTAACAACCGTTTAGCGACGTTTTATTTTCGATTTTACAACGTATTTTTCCTTTCTCTATTACGTTTAGTAAATGTAAAAGCAACGGTTAATCAACGTCTAAATTTCCTCTATTAAACGTTTCTATCCTTTGTGTATTACGTCAAACGTCGCAAAAAACGTTACCACAACCTTTTGTCGAAGGTTATATTCCAGTTTCAAGACTTTTTTTTTTTTTTTTTTTTTTGGCTTTACGTGTGCCGTTGCAAAACGTTAGAACAACGTTTCTATTTCGTTCTTGGGTCATTCCGTATCGACTCAACACAACGACTTGACCATCTCATATTTTAATGAAATTTGGTACATAGGTGGCCTCCATATAGATTAAGAAAAATACCAAATTTCATCGTCATATATCCACCGGTTTTGAAAATACAGCTATAAAAAGTATTAAAAACACCCCAAAATCGGAAGATTGATGGGTTTTTAAATTGTGATTGCAGCTCCCCTAATTAAGATAGAGAGATGGGAAAGGTATCTTTTTGTAGTATTGTTTATGCTATTTTATTTGATGTACAACACCATAGGGGTTAATATTTTAAAAAATTCAAATTTTAAAATTCAAATTAAAATTTTGAATTTTTCAAAATGTGACGCTCCAAAAAATTCGAAATTTTTTAAAACAATCTTTATATGTTTGGCATTTGATTACATGAGTTGTAACTTGGGATGATAATGGGTTTACTTAAAAGCTATATTCAAATTTAGCCTAACACAAGAGTTTAATGAAAAAAAATAAATAAATAAAAAAACATGTAATCTGAAAATAAATTTGGGCTAAACCTTTAAAAAGTTTCATTAATAACAATATAATATTTTTGTTATTTAAAACCATTTATTTAAACAATGTTTTATTTTTAATTAATTTGTTTAAAATCTGAGTCACATGGGCTTAAAAATTTTATTAATTTCATTATTCAGAATTTGTAATAATTCCCAATACAATATAAAAAAATAAAGACTGTGCAGTTATACTGTAGGCTACATTTTGTTTTGGACAAAACTCTGCATGTTCCGACTTAAAAAACTGATTCTGTTGTTTAGATCATTGGTAACAAGACCCAACAAGCAGCAACTTGCATTCCTACCTTGCAGACCTCAGTCTGCTTTAGGTTTTGATGGTGATCAGATGTGTTTCTCAGTCTGCTTTAGGTTTTGATGGTGATCAGATGTGTTTCTCAGTCTGCTTTAGGTTTGATCATGTGTTTCTTGCAGTAAAGTGATATGTGTTTGAGAAATTTTTTGTTGAAAACTTTAAATTGAATAAAGTACATCCTTTTCAGTTTTGGAACTAGACTTTTATAAACTGAAGCTGTGCAGGATTTTTTAGGAAAAATAAAAAGAACAGGTAATGGGAGGCAATTATTTTACTATTTGAATTTTACATTTTATGCACAAATAATCAACAATGGAAAGTACAAGATATGCATTAATACAATGTTTCAATCCATATAGAAATGTGACAGACTGGATGTTGGAAAATTTTGATGACTTATCAAAGGAGACTAAAATTTGTGATTCTTGCAGAAAGCAGCTGAAAACTTTAATAATTAGTCAAGAAGCAAATGAAACCTGTGCTGATGAGAAAATGGACGAAAAATTTGCATCTATGTCAGAAGTAGTTGAAACACTGAATACTTCGCTCCATGAATTGGGTGAATCAGCTGTCAATAAGAAAAAGCTAAAATCTAAATGTTATGCTTCAACCAAAATTCAAAAAATCAGTTCTGCTATGAAACGGAAGCTTTTTACAAATATTCAAGAATCATCTGATGACGAGGATGAAATACTTCACGACTCTCTTATGGACAATCTTAAAAGAAATTTTTCTAACTGCACTAGAGATAAACAGTTGATGATTTTAACTTGCTTACCAGAGTCATGGAGTGTTAGGAAAATCATGTAAGAATTCAATGCTCCTAATTATATGGTAAGACACTAAAAAAAATTCTGAAGGAGAAAGGAATTTTGGAAAGCCTTAATAGAAAACCAGGTAAGTCTCTCTCTTCTGAAGTAGTTGTAGTATGATCATTTTACCAAAGTGATGAAATTAGTCGGGTTTTACCTGGAATGAAAGATTATGTTTCTGTTAGGACTGAAAACGGAGATAAAGTTTGTCAAACAGGCTGATTTTATGTAATTTGACAATTTGCAAGCACGAAAGTCAGTTTTTCCAAATTCACAGAGCTCAGACCAAAAACCGTGTCCTGGTAGGGTCTACTGGTACTCATACGGTATGTGTTTGCACCACACACCAAAATGTAAAACTGATGATGGAAAATGCAAGAATTGGTTCGCTAACGAATGGACAATTATCTTCCTACAAACATTGTCTTGCAAGAGTATTATGCAACCCTACTTCCATAGATTGTCATTTGGGGAAGTGTCCCACCTATTCTGGGAACACGGTTTTGAGAACTTGGTTGAAAAACTAACTTTTCCCCAATGGATTACAGTTGATAGATGCAACGTGGAGACATTAGAAAAATCAACTTCGGCTGCTTTGGTCAGGCATGACTTCATTGCTAAGCAGCAAAGATCTTTTATGAATAGTAGTACTAAGGAAAACCTCAAGGACTCAGAATTTCTCATCATTTGTGATTTTGCTAAAAAAATTGTAGTTTTCTTCTCCAAGATGAAGCCCAGAGCTATCACTGGACCAGTGGGCAAGTCACAGTCCTCCCATTTGTCATCTATTACAAAACAGAAAAGACTGAACATGCACGTTTTGTAGTAATTTCTGAATGTTTAGAGCACAACACAATTACACTGTACTGCTTCCAAAAAAAAACCTTATTAACTTCTTGAAAAGTAAGTTTGGTGACAACAGCGTCAAAAAAATGTACTATTTCTCTGACGGGTCTGCAGCCCAGTGCAAAAATCGGAAATTTTTTCGCAAACTTTTATGTTTCCATCAAGATGACTTCAACATTGATGCTGAATGGCATTTTTCAGCAACAGCACACGGAAAGGGGCCATGTGATGGCGTTGGTGGAACGGTGAAAAGGTTAGCTGCCCGAGCCAGCTTACAACGCATTTACGAGAATCAAATTCAAACATCATTTCAGTTGTACGAATGGGCAATTCAGAACATTTTTGTGGCAAACTTTACATATGTAAGTCAAGAAGAATACATAGAAACAGACCAATTTTTGGAAAATCGCCTAAGCAAGTCTCTAACAATACAAGGTACCCAGAAACTTCATGCTTTTATTCCTATCCCATTGAGTAATTCAAAAATAAAAGTGAAGATGTTCTCAGAATCAAACGAGTCAGCTACTGAAAAAGTATCAGCATTACAAGACAGACTGCAAATAACAGAAATGAGTGGTCACATAACCATAATCTATGAAAACAACTCGTGGGTAGCGTATGTTCTACCAAAAGAAGAGAGTGAGAATGAAGTTAAGGTCTCATTTTTACATACAGCTGGTCCATCTACATCCTTTTCCTACCCTAGCCCACAAGATGTATTATAGCTTCCTGTAAGTTACCTCTTGTGTAAAGTAAATCCTTTGACTCCGACAGGAAGACTCTACAATCTCTCTGAAACAGAAATACACCAAACTATTGAAGCTTTTAAAGACTATATCTAGGATCTACACGTGTGATTTCACTTCAAAACAATGATGCAACTGTTTTTTTAATTTTAGAAGATTCTGCTTTAAGTGACGATCTAAGTTTAAGATTAGGAATATAATTTGCATAAATGTAAACAATTCAATGCCATATGTTATTATTATTTTGATGTGTTTCTTGAGCAGTAATTGAAGTTACTTTTTAAAGTCTGTTTATTTTTTTGTATTGAATTGTGAATTATTACAAATTCTGAATAATGAAATTAATAAAATTTTTAAACCCATGTAGTCTCAGATTTTAAACAAATCAATTAAAAATAAAACAATTTTTAAATAAATAGTTTTAAATAACAAAAATACTATATATATTGTTATTAATGGAACTTTTTTGAGATTTAGCCCAAATTTATTTTCAGTTTACATGTTTTTTTCATTTTTTTTTTCATTCAACTCTTGTGTTAGGCTAAATATGAATATAGCTTTTTAAGTAAACCCATTATCATCCCAAGTTACAACTCACGTAATCAAATACCAAACATATAGATTGTTTTAAAAAATTCAAATTTTTTGGAGTGTCGCATTTTGAAAAATTCAAAATTTTAATTTTAAAATTTAATTTTTTTAAAAATCTTAACCCCTATGGTGTTTGTTGTACATCAAATAAAAGAGCATAAAAAATACTGCAAAAAGATACCTTTCCCATCTCTATCTTAATTAGGGGAGCTGTAATCATAATTTAAAAACATATCAATCTTCTGATTTTGGGGTGTTTTTGGACATTTTATATAGCTGTATTTTCAAAACCCGTGGCTATATGACGATGAAATTTGATATTTTTCTTAATCTATAAAGAGGCCACCTATGTACCAAATTTCAATAAAATCTCAGATGGTGAGATAAAAAATGCCTTCAGATTGTGTTAAGTTGATACGGAATCACTCTTCAAATCTTTTACTTTGCAAATTACATTGAAAACAAACGTTTCCATAACGTAGCAAAACCGTTTTAGTAACGTTTGTGCTCTGTAAGAGGGACGTACGGTAATGCTTATCTTAAAGCTGCCATGATAATCTGTTGTATACAGTCTTGTTACCTAGTCTACAAAAATTTGGGGGTAAATAAATGAAGTTCTTAGCTAACCTAAAAAATCATTTTCATCATATCATAAAATATCATTTTCATCATATGAAGGCCCCTTCACAAAACGTTTCGTGTTCCTAATAGTTATTTTACTATCACTTATTTTTGTTGAAGCTTTATAAGGGATGACTTTGTTAGGAAAGTAATGTTATAAAAAAGAAAGCATTTCTATCACAGTTACTAGTGCAACACAATCTCTCACCATTATACAGAGTGTCCAAGAATTATTAAACACATTACAAAATTATGTACAAAAAAAAAAAAAACTATGAGCATTGTCTGTTTTTCTATGTCACATATTACTAACACGGTTCCTATATTTTTGTAGTGCAGAATTGTTACTCCCAGAATCCGATAGATGGCGCTAGGTGTGGCCTGATGAGGAATTTATGAGAAATGCGCAATCAGTAGTCATGTCATCCATACAGCAGAAGGCGATGTGTGTGTTATGGTTTGCGGAATAAAAGTCTGTCATTAAAGTTAAAAGACGGTACCGTTTAGAATATGGTTGTAATCCTCCGTCAACAAATTCAACTAAGCGGTGAATGAAACAGTTTAAAGAAACTGGCAATGTGGAACATCGTGGAGGAACCGGTAGGCCTAGCGTCAGAGGTGAGATGGTTGACCAAGCTATAAAAGTTTCCGACGAAGCCCCAGGAAATCCGTAAATAAAGCAAGAAGAGAACTGTGCATTCCAAAATAGACAGTTCACGATATCTTGCACAAGAAATTAGTTTCATGCTTATAAAATTCAAATAGTGCAAAAGATGCATGCAAATAATCACACTCTGCAATACGATTTTGCTGTGGATATGCTGAATCAAGTGGAAAACGATAAAAACTTTCTCAGTACTGTAATTTTTAGTGATTAATCCACATTTCATGTATGAGGTATTGTTTCATTTCGTAAACTATGTTTTGTTTGGATATGGGGCAGTGAACCGCCTCATGCTGCTATTGAACTGGAACGTGATTCTCCAAAAGTTAATGTGTGGTGCGCCCTATAAAAAAGAGAAGTGATTGGCCCTTTCTTCTGTGAAAAAACCATAAATGGTTACATTTATTTGGATATGTTAGAAAATTTCCCTATACCCAAGATCAAAAGATATGACATCGTTTTCCAACAAGACTGCATGCCTTCGCATTGGTCAACGTGTGTACGTAAGTGCCTAAATGAGCATTTCCCCAACAGATGGATTGGGCGTGGTGGTCCCATTCCGTAGCTCCTCGCTCCCCAGATCTAACTCCATTGGATTATTTCATGTGGGGTTATGTGAAGGATCGTGCCTATCAGACGCCTTGTACTGATTTGCAGGAACTGAAGCAGCGTATCACAGCTGCTATTAATTCCATATCTTCTCAGATGCTTGGCAATACATGGCACGAAATCGCGTATCACTTGGACGTACTACGAGCAACCAAGGGATCTTACATCGAAATTTATTAACATGTGTAGTTACATTGTAAGTTAGTACAGTCAGTTTCTTTCTATCTGTTTAATGTTTTGTTTTACATAATTTTGTACTGTGTCCAATAATTCTCGGACACCCTGTATATTTATTGTTCACAAGGTATACGACTTCACAAACTATGTTTTGACTCAAGTCCATTTCACTGGCTTCGTTGTGGCTGTTGGAAATTTCTTGAAAATTCAGTTGCTCATATTTAACTGAACATAAAGTAGACATTTTAATACCACTAACGTCTAAGTTATTGCAACATAAAACTGAGTCAGTTTTGTTGTTCATTTACAAGTTTTTCGGACACATCTGAAATTTAGCGGATAGATTATTAGAAATGTGAGGTGAAATAATGCTGGGAGATAAATCAAGTAGTACTTTCACAGCTTTGTTTTTAATTTTTCTTTTAAGTGTAGCTAAAGGCTATCTGTGTTTCTGCTGCAGATCTGTGTATTTATATCTCAGTTTACGTTTCTTTATCATTTTTTTTCTGTATTTTTACAGAGGAGCCTTTTATTTTGGTATGTTAGTTGCTTTGTATTTTTTCAACCCATGTGTATTTGGTTCTTAATCTTTTTTTCACTAGTTTGCGAATTTAGACTTAATTTTTGGTTATAATTGTCTTAGTATTTCAGGAAGTTTGTTTAGTGTAATGTCCCTAGTTTATATCTTGTGCTTAGAAATTGCAATTTTTAGTTTCCGCTTGAGGGTCCTATTGTGTAACAAACAGTACGTAGCATATAAATAATTGTAAGAATCAATTGATTATGCATGTTGAAACACCTTTTTCAAAAATTTGTATGCAAATAAGATATGAAAACAGCCACCCAATCTAGTTTGTTCTGTCTTGGGTTAAATTCTGTTGCTACTCATATATACTCATTTCACGAGTAACTCTTTGCATTGTTTGGCCAACCAGAAAAAAGTATTTTCTTCTATTGGTTGTTCATTAATGCCATTTGTTGTTGTACTCTGACATTGTGCTGTGCTCTTCTCTCTATTTCTGTACATAACATTAACTTCAAGTTCCTAAAATGTATAAGTTCTTTTTCTGTTTCAATTCATAGGTGGTCACAAAAAGTTATAATGAAACAAATGAACAATTCGTGCATTCATTTCATTATTTCCATAGGCTTCAAACACAATTCATGTATTCTGAATCATAAGAAAATATATATATACAGTACTCACAAAAAGTTTGGGATATTATGGTTTCAAAAGGGAAACATGGTGATATGCATAATTAGTTACTACAGGAGATAGGTCATCAGCATAAATTAGCATCATGATGACACATCATGTGGTTGGTGTGTGTGTGTATGTGTGTGCAAGCTCCGATAAAAGTAGCTTCCGAGAAGTAGAAAACAGGTCGTCTCACTGCTTGGACTACACGTTTGCTGAATGCATTTCCTTCAGAGTAGGATTAACTTGAAAAAGATGTCCAGACGAATTTTAAGTATTGACATCAGAAATAGGGCTGTTGACATGTTACATGCAGGTGTACGGTAGATTGATGCAGTTGCTGCTTTAGGAGTTTTGCAAGCTAGCTACACACAAAATTTCTACTGAATGAAAATGCTGCAGATCAAGCGGGATTTTTACATCCCCCCAATAAACAGGTGTGTGGGGGGTTACTTAAAAAAAAAACCCCAAAACACCACCCACTGCAAACGGTTATTTTATTTTTTTTCCAAAGAAACACATGATTTCTTTTCTGGTTAATGCTCTTGTACGTTATGTTTTTGATCCAAGTAATTCCCAAATATATTTTATGACTTCAATACTTGGGCTGTAGAGATAGAATGTTTTAAATAAGCAATGTTTATTCACAATTAAAAATTTTATTTTAAGATTTTAAATCTACTGTAGTTTCACTGAGCATTTGGCTTGGCTTCATTAGGACAAATGGAGTGCAAACGTTAAAATCATCGTGACATCATCAGCATTATGAGAGTCACTGCTTTTGGCAAGTTGTTTCCACGTGTTTGAAGGAAATCTAGTAGATGTCATGTTGGTGACAAGCCATGTGCAGTTGCACTAGATGTGGAAAGCTTCTAATATATTAAGCTTGATAGTCAAATCAGGTTTATCAATAAGCGTAGCATTAAAAAAATCTGGTTATTTTCAAGACAATGTTGGGCTATAGACGACTTCTTCAGTTCCATACGTAAGTCATGTGTTCCTTCACATGAAAACTTAAAAGCCCTACGGATCTGTCCTATACATAAAAGTCCACATTCACAAGGGATGTGATAAATTCCCCAGTTATGTCTTGAACGTAGTCTTTTGATCCATAAAAATTTGCCTTGTTTATAGATTTCAAAATAACTTTGAAATTTAAACATTTGAAAGTTCCTAAATTTCTGGACAGCTTTGTCTACAACAAAAGGACAATCTATATCCTGTGTGTGCCACAATTTCTTTAAAAAAAAATCAAACTTTTTGTTTTTTTTTGTTTTTGTGTTTACTGACCATGGTGAGCAGCTCAATGGGCTATAAGCAGTCGCCTGTCCCTAATTTAGGGTCACTGGTTCCAGGGAAGGAAGAGACCCAGTGCCGTAAGACAAACAGAACATCTATGCCTCACCGGGATTCGAACCCAACCCACTTGGAAGAACTGAACAGTCATAAGCCAGTGCTTAGACGACTGCGGCGGCAAAAATCTAGCTTTTTCTGCAAGGAATCCTCTGTAACGCATAGATGTACTTCACGATATACTTGGGTAGAAAACACCACTTTGTTTCCATGACTTTTCTTTATGACTTGTCAACAACATGACACCTACTCGATTTCTTTCAATTGCATGGAGACAATTCACCAAAATCCATGATCATCAACTACATGATGATGTCACATATGAATGTTTATGCTCCTTTTGTCCTGATGAAGCCGAGCTAAAGGCTCAACAAAACTGTAGATCTTAAAATAAATTATTTAATTGCGAATAAATGTTGCTTATTTATTCTATAATTTCACACATGATTTAATCCTTTAATTCCACTAATATTATATTTACCAACTTGGTGAAGTCACGAAGTTGGTTTACTTTCATAGGGTGATCCAGTTGTACTCTACAGAGAGATCTACTGGTAGGAGGGGAAATACTGATCTGAGGGATATAAGCTCAAGTTTTAAAGCTACAGGAGGTTGTACTTAATTTACACGCACCTGTGTTTTGCATAACATCCCTAACTTTCCTAACTAGAGCCATGAATAACCAAACCTGACTAAAATTTAAAAAGAAAAAAAATTCATTTATGCAATTTCTTTATATAACTCAACTGTTTTGAATGCCCTAATATTTCTTAATGTAAATCACAATCAAAAGTTTGCACTAATTAGTGCTGGTAAATTATGCTCATAAAATTTTATTATGATATACCCCCAAATTTTTATTTATCTTTATTAAGAATAAAGCAAGAAGAAACAAAAAGGGAAGTAAACACTGAAAAACAAGTAACTAGTAAAGTGAAAAGCCAAAATGAGCGCAAGCTGCAGAGACAATTAACTGGAATGAAAATTTTAAAAAAAAAAGGAAGGGGAAAAAGCTAAACCACTGATGAAACCTATTGAAAGTGCTGTCATCATGGCATTCAACTTTTCTGTTTTTTTCCGACAGCCAGAAAAGACTCCTTTGATTCCACCCCCCCCCCGATCTTTTTTTTTTTTTTTGCAGTATGGACCCAAACACAGCAAATAGCTCTAATCTCAACTTCGCATGCTCAGTAGATATGTCACTAACTCACTATTATATGCTATGCTACAAATAAATAGTCCAATATAATAATGATAATTTTACTCCCAAAATGACTGAATCATACATAGTTGTTTGTGTTATTTACATGAAACTTTCATGTCTGGCTTTACTTTGCAAAAACCTCTTTGCTTCAGAAATTTTTGTTGTGCAATATCGTTTTCAATAGAAATGATGGATAAAGCTGATAGCTGTTCCTGCATCGTTGAAGATCTCAAATAAGTCTTTATCAGCTTTAATTTATTCAAACTTCTTTTCCCGCTTTCTACAGACAGGAATTGCAATATTCGAAAGCAAATCCTACTGTTGGGATAACAATGAACCATATCATACTGGAATATGAAGTTTAGAGCTTCTATTGTAGTAGTTCAGCTGCATTTGCTCATAAGTGCTTGCAAATGCCTCAGCTCTTCAAACAGTTGCTCCCCATCGATATCTTTTTCTTCACTGTCAGCATCCTTAAGGAATTTTTCTAACTGAATACACTCTTCTTTTATAGAATCCCCTGTCATGCAATTTCTTCAAATTATAAAGGAAACCCGAAACGTTGAAAAGTTTTTGCAACTGAGTAAATCTTTCCTGAATGGCAAACAATGCGCTATCAATGAGTGGATAGAAAACCATTGATTTATATATGGTTCGCAACCTGTAGGAGCCTTGTTGCAGTTTTCATAGCAAAAAGTGTTTTTTTCCGCTTTACCCTAGGCTGTGGGAATTTGGGATTTATTTCCAAAATGTACATAACAAGAAGTCTTGTCACTCAAGCCTTATTGTTATACACTGAGTTGCCACTTTATTATGACCACCCCCTCAGTACTTCGTTGGGCCACCTTATGCCTTTAATACTGCGTCGATGTAGATTCTTTGTGGCATGGACTCCACGAGATGTTGATAGGTGGTTTTTGGAATCTAAGACCATGCTTGATGAATAGCACTTTCCATTAGTGTGAAATTGCAGGGTTTTGTATCCAGCTGTTTGATGGCTTGTTCAACTTCATCCCACAAATTCTCAATGGGGTTGAGATCTGGAGATTGTGGGGGCCAGCTAAGCAAAGTAAACTAACCGGCATTTTCCTGAAATCAATCCTGTACAATACGAGCACTATGGCAAGACGCATTATCTCGTTGAAAGTAGCCATCGCCATTGGGATAAATCATCCACATGACAGGATGTACTTGGTCTGCAACGATGTTTAGATATGATGTGCCAGTCAGACGTTGATCAACATGAATTAAAGGGCCCAAATCATGCCAGAAAAACATTCCCCAAACCATAACGTTGCCTCCACCAGCTTGAAGGGTTGTAGCAATGCTGCACTAAGGTTCTATAATGAATAAACGTTCTTGCTAGTAGTGTAGTAGTTAATTATAATGAACAAGCTTAACTGCTAGTAATGCTGTAGTAGTAATTAAAATGAATAAAGTCTTATGCTGGTTGTTAATAGTAACACTTAATGAAAGAGACCTAACAGCCAGACAGAGGTCTGACGAAACTATGAACTAAGAAAATCGCACTTACTAAGAAAACCTTTTATTAGGGAAACTCCTGGTATTATCCAACACACACTTCACAGGTCACACAACTACTCGATATCTGGCTCTCACACATAACGCAGTTCCTCTCACATAAACGAAGCTCTCTTTACATCAAACGAAGATCTCCTCACACATAAAACAAAGCTCTCTTTACATCAAACGAAGATCTCCTCACACATAAAACAAAGCTCTCTTTACATCAAACGAAGATCTCCTCACACATAAAACAAAGCTCTCTTTACATCAAACGAAGACCTCCTCACACATAAAACAAAGCTCTCCCTGGTATCGTTGAACGCGCCTATTTATACTGCCTACCACCACGTCATGACTTACACTCATTGCCACATATCATTCAGCGGGAGAAATAACATCTCGTTAAGTAAGAAGATAATTTACATAGGAAAATAAAATAACCAGAGATAGTAAAATCAAAAGAAAACTGAATCTAGAGTATACGTTACATCATCTCCCCCTTAATTTTCCTTTTTTTTTTTTTTTTTTTTTTTGCCCGAAAAACCTATCAAATTTTGAGTGTAAGTCTTACACTTCGTTGACTGACGTTTATCGACCTCTTTTTTGTTTTTGTTTTGGTGGCAGCAGTATGTACAATATCAAACTTGGCATGACAAAATCAAGAAATCTGTGACTGCAGCAATTGTCTGTGAAGCATGAAACACTTTTTATACTTGAATAGAACAAACCTGCATCGGCATAACTTACTTTTATTCTGCCTAGCAGGAATCACTTTTTTAATTTCAAATTACGTCCTCATATTATCGTTGATTACAAACCAACTGTATCAGCAGCGAAGATTGCCTGGAGCTGCCTAACAGTAACAATTTTCATTATTTTATCCCTTCGCACATATATATAGATTTCAAATTACGTCCACATATTATCGTTGATTACAAACCAACTGTATCAGCAGCGAAGATTGCCTGTAGCTGCCTAATAGTAACAAACTTTACTATTTTACCCCTAAGCACATAGATATATATATATATATATATAAACAATTTGGATTAGTAGACGGACATAGAAGAAATATAAAAAAAAATCATATATACACAAAAAGAATGCATAGGCCCACCCGAAAAAAGAAATTCTGACACGCCAACTGGTCGTGCAGGAAAAACAACAAACGGATAAAAGAACCTGTCCACGAGAACTTACTTATCTTGAGGACGCATAAAAAACTCTAGTACGATAACGTTTTCCAGGCCTAACCGGACTGGTACATTCAGGTGGCGTCGATCGTTTCAAGGACTTGAATGGATATGGAACATCTGTAGTCTGCCGGTCAAGAAATCCCGGCGGCTGACAGGAACGGTCAGGAACGGCTGAAGTCTGTCGGTCAGGAAATCCCTGTAGCTGACAGGAACGGTCAGGAACGGCTGAAGTCCGTCGGTCAGGAACGGCTGAAGTCCGTCGGTCAGGAACGGCTGAAGTCTGTCGGTCAGGAAATCCCTGCGGCTGACAGGAACGGTCAGGAACGGCTGAAGTCTGTCGGTCAGGAAATATCTGCGGCAGACAGGAACGGCTGAAATCCGTCGGTCAGGAAATCCCTGCGGCTGACAGGTACTGGCTCCACCAGGCTTTTGATATGTAGTCCCTTTGTGCTGGGACCCGTGTTGTCCTTCCAGTATTCTTTTGAAGGGACGTGGCTCCGGTCACATCGTTTGTTTTCTCTTTCTACCTGTTGGCATGAGAGTAGAAGCAGGCATCGGCCCCGTTTGCCCTGAGCGTAGGTTCCAGGGGCGAAACCCGGGCGGATGCAAGGATCTCTGCCTTCGTCGCTGTTGCGGCGAAGCAGATTGGGGAGACAAGTTGTGTTTCCGACCAGGTTTTGGTGTTGCTGGACGGTTTGTAATTTGTGACTGACGTTTAGGAATCTTCAAAATATTGTCTATATCTGATAAATCAGAAATATCTGATGCCTCTGAGTCGCTGCTGTAAGTTAGTAGTCGTGCAGGGCGATGTTTATTTCAGCCTATAGGAATACTCTCTGACGAGGTATTCAAGGAAGTAGGAGCTTGTGTTGGTGCAGAGTTATTAGGGAACGGTGCAGCAATAGTCTTGGCAATGTTTGGAGGCAAAGGAACGATACTAGCATTTGAAGAACTTGATTCGAGCCTTCGTCTTATGGTTGAATCAGGTTGCGTTTTTGGAAGCCCGTCTTGTGGAGGGGAGGGTGAAGAAAAAATCACTGGAGATTCTTTAAAAATGTTTGTCGGTTCGTCCAAAATTTCTGGAGGTTGATCGTGAGATATAGACTCTTGAGTCTGTGGAACAGAAGGTTGAGTAGGGTTGATGATAAAATCAATATTTCGTTCATGATATTTACGACACTGAGCAACGTGTACGTATTGAAATTGATTGTCAGGTTTTTCAAGGATAATGCTATTTTCAAACACATTTGCCATCCGATATGGACCTTCGTAGCTGGTTGCAAATTTCTTTACTAAAGTATGAGAAACAGAAGACTGGAAGTGCGTTTCCACGAGAGTGAGATCTCCAACGACAAGATCTGGTTCCCTACACCTAGTATTATAGTATCTTGCTTGAGCCGCTTGTGCTCCTATCATTGCAATACGAGCTTTCTCTGCCATGATTCGTACTGATTGCGGAGTTGGTCGCTGGTTTAGTTCGTCGATAATCCCCGTTAAATTTTCAAAAGGGGTCTTAATTTAGCGAACCAAAAAAAGTTCAGCAGGAGTAAATTTAGTAGATTTGTGAACAGACGAGCGGAGGGCGAACGAAAAAGCTCAATGTTCATCCCACCGCTCGTGATGATCCATGACAAATGTAGCAATCATTTTAACTAGCGTGTGGTTTACTCGCTCCGCAGGATTACTCTGGGGATGATATGGGGAAATGAATTTATGCTTAATGTGTAGTCTCGCACACATTCTTTCAAAAATGTCAGAAATAAATTGGGGACCATTATCCGAAACTACTTTATTAGGTGCACCATATCTAGAGAATACTTCATTAATTAATACATTACAAATAACTTCTGCCGTAGCGGCTTTAATGGGAAAAACTTCAACCCATTTAGAAAAATTATCAGTTAATACTAAAACGTAACGAGCTTTGTTTTTAACGGATAAAGGATAAGGTCCCAATAAATCTATTGAAATAATGTCAAAAACATGAGAACTTGAACTAGATTTCAAGTGACCGACCGGTCTTACATTAGGGTAATTATTAATCTGACACAAGTAACATGATTGAACGTATGCGAGCACACTTTGGTACATGCCAGGCCAATAGGCAACATGCCGCAATTTACAACGGGTCTTGCGAATACGTAAATGGCCTGCAAGAGGTTTGTCATGAAATTCGTTTAAAAGGGCCATTCTAAGGGTTCGCGGAATACATGGGCGTAACTCTGCCCTAGTAGTCCTAGATTTCGTATAGTAAAGAAGACCCTCTATGACTTCAAAATGCTGTGACCTCCCAGCCAGAGAAGGATCACTTTGTAGTGGTGAACCCGCAAGCAAAATATTATAGATATCCCCAAAATCAAGATCATTTACTAATTCTGCCATTATCTGCTCTCTGGATGTTATGTCAGCTATTAAAAGTAGAGGCTGACATCCAGGAGTAGTTTCATTGGGGATCCCACTAATTGGGACGCGAGACAATGCGTCCGGTAATTGATTCTTATGACCTGGTTGGTACGAAATTTTGATATTGCTCTCTTTGTAACTTAAGAGCCCACTTCATAAGTCTTTGAGACAGGTGCTTAGCAGAATTCAAATACTGAAGGGCATAATGATCCGTAATTATGTTAACTGTCAGTTTGTTAAGATAACGATGAAATTTGACAAGAGCACACACTACAGCAAGACATTCACGTTCCGTAGCTTAATATTTGCGTTCAGCTTTGGCTAAAGTACGAGACGCAAAAGCTATTGGATGCCCATCGTGTGACAAAACGCAACCAAGACCAACTCCGGATGCGTCAGTATAAATATCAAATTCCTTAGTATGATCGGGGAAAGCCAACACAGGAGGCTGAGTCAACGCAGACTTCAGTGCTTCAAATGCTGCGTTAGCTTCAGGTGTCCAAACAAACTTCTTGTATTTACGTTTCAAAGCATACAATGGCTCACAGATTGTAGCATAAGCGGAGACGAACTGCTGATACCATCCGGTCATTCCCAGAAAGCGTGATAGTTCTTTTTTGCTGTTTTAGGCCGAGGAAAGTCAACAATAGGCCTAATTTTTTCCTTATCCGTAAATAAGCCGTGGGGAGTGATTTTCAACCCTAGATATACAATCTCGTCCCTCGCTATCTGGCATTTACTAGGTTTTAACGTCAAGCCAGCATTGTATATGAGTTGGAACACCTGTTTGAGCAGAGAAAGGTGCTCGTCAAAAGTCTCGGATGTAATAATTATGTCATCCAAATATACATGCACATGGGCACCTAGAACAGGTCTGAGAACCGTATCCATAAGCTTTTGGAAAGTAGCAGGTGCAGAAGCTAGTCCAAAGGGCATACGCAGGTATTCATAGGCCCCAAAAGGAGTCACAAAGCCTGTTTTATCGACGGAGCCTGGATGTACCGCCACCTGCCAATATCCACTCGCCAAATCCAAAGTTGAAATCCATTTAGTTGATGATAGGTCTTGCAAAATATGCGACATGACAGGTAGTGGATAACTGATAGTTTTCATGACTTGGTTTAGCTTGCGGAAATCTGTCACGAAACGAAATTCCTTGGGTTGTTTCTTTGGAAACAGAAAGGCAGGTGCAGCCCAGGCGCTTGTTGATTCCCTTATTATGCCCTGTTCAATCATCTCTGAAATTTGACGTTGCATTTCCTGTTTCTTATGGGGATCAGAAGGGTAAGGTTTCGTCCCTATCGGTTTCGAATCCTCAGTGTCAATGACATGATAAACCACATGTGTGAAACCAGGTTGATCGGAAAATATCCCAGGGCTTTCCTGCAAAAGTAGAGAAAGCTGGTTTCTTGGCCTCTCATTCAGTTGATTACTCAGTAACAAACTCGTTATGTCTATAGGATCCGTAGGAATAACTTCTACAGGTTCCAGAAAGGAAATAACATGTTGTACGAAATTCAGGGTAACTGAAAAGTATTGATAAAGTCCATGCCCATTAGACATTTAACAGGTAGTTCGTCTATGAACAGGAAAGAATGCGTAAAACGAGCCTTTCCCAGCCCTAGAGATAATGTGACAGTTCCTGTGATACTGAAGATTTCGTTATTTGCACCTCCCAAATACTGCGTCGCAAGCTGAACGTGTAATGCAGAAAAATTGTCAGTGCAAAACTTAGTGATTAGTGCTCATATTTCAGAACCAGTGTCGAACATTGTCTCGACAATAATATCTTCAATTGTCAAGAACACATCAGGCAACTGAGGAGTTTGGACTGTCACTAATACTGTTTTAGGGTCAGAATGCTTGGTATCAGGAAGCAGTACCGACCTTTGTTCTACTTCCTTTGGAAGTTTAAAGGATTCCTGGTTGTATTATCATGCGGTCTGAAACCTCGGCCCTGCCGGGTATCGGGAAAGTTTCCACGTTGAGGAAAACTTCGTGAAAACTGTTGCGGGAACTCCGCATGTCTGTTGAAATTTTCATTTCTATTACTTCTTCCCCCAGCACGGGCAGAAAAATCATCATTGGCCTGAGCATGAAAACGTTCCGAATTCTGCGGATTGGAACGGGGTCGAGCATACTGTGCATTTGTACGGTACCCAGAAAATTGATTAGAAACTCGCGGTTGGTGTACCACTCTTCTATGAGGTGGGACGTATGAAGCTTAGACTTGCACCCGTGTACGCTCGCGTTGAAAGTCATTAGACCTATTATGCTGCTGAGGATTTTCGTAATAAGACTCACGGGGTGCCCGAGCATGGTGAGTTGGACCATGTTTGCCGTGTCGCTCTTCATACGTTCGTATGAGGCGAAGGCATTCATGAATTGTAGCAGGGTGTCGGACCTCAAGGAAATCCTGTAGAAATGGATCGAGCTGTTGCAATAGGGTGTCCAACATGTCGACATGACTGGCATGTGGATCCCATAAGTTATACAAGCGTGTTGTTTCTAAAGCAAATGCAACAGGGCTATCGTTGGGTCCTTGCTGACGAGAAAAAAGTTATTGTGCAAGGCTAGCTCGACTGAGGCCGAAAAGAAAAAACTTCCAAAAATTCTGCTCGGAAATTCTCATAATGAGAATCCGGGTTCGACACTCTCCACTGCCGATACCAGGTCTTAGCGGTATCCTTCAAGCAAGTGCCTGCTATTTGTACTTTGCAGTCTTGAGGAATATTGTATAGATCAGAATGATCTTCCAAATCCTCGAGGAATTTTAAGGACCCCTCCAAACCATTGAAATTAATTGTTTCTACATGCGGCACGAAATGGGCAAGCATTTTGCTTCTGTGAGAGGATTGAACTCCCTCAGGTACGACCCGCGACTCAGAGTGATAGGAAGCTGGTGAATTACGAAATGGTGAGGAATGCCTGGGTACTTGTACATCATTAACATCGAATTGAGACCCACAGGCTTCTTGCAGATGGTCAAAATTAATCCCATCACCTCCGAAACTTGCTTTAGGGTGAAATATTGAAGTTGTCTCAGGTAATGAAGACATATGTAATACTTGTCAAGACCTCGTGTTCAGGAAAAGTTCGGGCGCCAATTATAATGAATAAACGTTCTTGCTAGTAGTGTAGTAGTTAATTATAATGAACAAGCTTAACTGCTAGTAATGTTGTAGTAGTAATTAAGATGAATAAAATCTTATGCTGGTTGTTAATAGTAACACTTAATGAAAGAGACCTAACAGCCAGACAGAGGTCTGACAAAAATATGAACTGAGATAATAAAAAAATACATCGCTCTTTCCACATTCAAGGAACACACAGCAACCGAAAAATTGTTTTTCAGCCGCCGCTGTGGAATCGAACCAACAGAACTCTCGGTATCGCGCCGAGTGCGTTACCTTTACGCCACGGGGGCCAACAATCCACGGTGCTTTGCTGATGATGTAGAGTTGCTGATGATGTAGTTTTGCTGATGATGTAGTCATTTTGCAACTATCCCTTCACAAAATTCATGTAAAAAGCTTTAACAAAGAATAAAGATGTATCGACTGATGTTGAAAATCTAGAGATAACCGATATCTGCACTTACCTAGGAGAGCAGGTATCAAGCAAAAGTCACACTGATGAAGAAATTAATCAATGCATAAAACTTGGTTGAAGATCTTTTGGAAGAAACAGTACAACGTTGAAGAGCAATATGCCATAATGTCTTAAAAGAAAAGTGTTTAGCAATGCATTCTTCCAGCTCTTACGTACGGAGCAGAGACGTGGACTTTACTTAAAAAAACGTACAGAGACTTCAGACATCTGAACGAAGCATGGAGAGATGCGTATATGGTGTAACCAGAAGATATAAGGAGAGTAACTCATGGATAAAGAAAATGACATGACAAGAGTGGAAGATGTGATGATTAGAGTAAAATCACTGAAATGGCAAAGAGCTCGACATGTGGCCAGAAGAACCGAACAGCGATTTCTTTGTCAATGAAATCGAAGAAAGAACTATACCCAGTGAAAAAGATATACCCACAAAAAAACTATACCCAATACCCAGTGAGCTACTTTTATCATCCACACGCTTTCTTGGCTTTCGCGCATCTTAATGCAATCTGTCTGTTTCAGAAAGACAATGCGCCTACCCGACGTGTAGCAACCACTCAGGC
Source organism: Macrothele yani (assembly GCA_039090855.1). NCBI lineage: Eukaryota > Metazoa > Arthropoda > Arachnida > Araneae > Macrothelidae > Macrothele > Macrothele yani. The sequence goes on from JAYWMT010000261.1 coordinate 243,564, forward strand.
ATGAGTCGAAGAACACTCACCTGAGTGTACCACCATCCCGAGGCACCCATGGTCCCCTAAAGTAAATCCTGTGGGAGCCCTCTGGTTTGACTTTGACCGGAACATCTGATCTATTGATACTGGACCGATATCTAGGGATGAGGTGCGGACAATGCTGAATCATGCAGGGACCGCATTACTTCCGTAAACCCTCCAGCATATGGTGGAGTCGATACCTCGCCATGCAAAAGCTGTTATTTTTGCAAGAGTAGTACTAACACCTTATTAGGTTAGTATCTGTCATATTTTATCTACTGAGTGTTTTTAAATGCAAATATTCCTTTTCCCTTTTAAAATACCTGGCAAATGCTAGAATCAGTATTTCTGCCAAAGTTAACTTCAATCTGGATTTAAATGTGTACGAAGATTTAGCTTACACTGAGGAACAGAGAGCACTTCCATATCTTTGTCTTAGAATCTAATCCAAACTTTTTCCACATATCTCTTCAGTTTATGTCTGATTATGGCCGCTGACGAATGTTGTTCTCGAAGGAGACACTATCGACGCATTTTGTACGTCAAACTGGGTAATAACAGTTCAAAATCGCTATATTTAAAACAAAGCTCGGAATCTTTGAATTCTATATTAAGTCAATAAAATCGGATTACTAGTATAATTTTACTATTTTAAGTAGGTATTTTCTAGTTTTAAGAGACAGAAAGGAGAACAGTAACCGAAGACTGTCTTACAAAGAATACTGAGACCTTCGTCGAAAAATTATTAAATGAAGAAGATATTCATTACTGTCTGAGTTACATGCATTTTTAACTCTTTAGAGTTTGCTTCTCTGGCTACAGATACATTCAGTTATGTGTTAGAAAGTCCCTTCATAAATATAAGATGGCAATCTAAAATAAGTACACTAAAATATTAGTCATAGGAAGAATTATCTCTAATTTTTTTACTTTCAGTTTCAGTAGATATCTCAATTACACATTGAAAAACAATTTTTCTTCTGTAGGACAAAATGTTTAATATTTTCGTTCCTTTTGGCTGTCGTGTCCCACCATTTGAGATATTCTGAGCTCACTCCCAATTTTTATTTTATTGGTGCAGATAATCGTGTTCATCTGCAATTCTTCAGATGCAGTTTGCTATTTTTTTCCAGAATTATTTTTATGAGTAATCTTTTTTTTGGGGGGGGGGCTACGCGTGTTTTTATACTTTTGATATTAATTATTTTTTCTAACGTTTATTTTTGATTCGGACGGTTATTTTACCATTACAAAATCTGTTTAGCGTCGGGGAAATGAAAGACATTTCTGGTTTGCACGTGAATGATAAACCTAGCAATTTCTTTGCTGGCTTAGCGATTTCTAGCAGGGGACAGGTCATCGGCAGCCGTTGTTATTGTTGGCTGTTGTGGGCCGGAATCTACGTGTTGTTCTAATATGTAGTACAATAAGGAAAACATTTTCGCCAACGTTTCCGAAAGATAGATCAGCACTATTTTACAGTGGCTCTGAAACAGCGGTTTGTACAAACAATTCCAGTAAACATGCGATTGCAAATTTTTCAACAAACGTAGGCTGCATCCTGGGGAAATAAAAAAATATTACTACATAGTCCTGCGGATGCTCTTTGGGATAAACATAACTTGTCGGCAGATTGAGGATCTATCGGATAACTTCTTATTCAGCATTATGGAAAGAATTAACCTAAAAGTAACATTATTTTCGCTGAAGTAACGTTGGATTACTTGAAATAAGAAGCTACCTTGATATTTTTTTTGTAGTATATCCTTCTTCGATATCATGCCAAAGCGGTTTGTATTACCAAACATGCCGAATTAGCAGCTTTACGAATGCTAATTCGGCATATGAACTATGCGATAAGTTATTTGTTTCAAACTTAGGTTTCTAAGGATCAGTGTGCGACGAAAAATATTTTGGAACCTAAATGTATTCATTTATGCACCTCAGTTCTGTTTAGCTACATATTCCACTTTAATATCCGGTTGGCGGTGAGAGTTACAAGGACATCTGTAATAATACACGTAGATATATAGTGCTAAATTCCAAAATGAGTTGAAACTATTATTATACGCAATGATTTTTCTCGAAATTTGACATATCGGTGTTAGACGTTACATATGAAAATTCTTGACAGCTTACACGTTTGTGTACCTGTTAGAGTTACCACACGCTATATATATTATTACAATGTTTCTTACACTTACTTTAACAAAATAACTGCATTGTTACGTCTTAAGTGAGCCGAAAATTGACGAGTGCTAAATCATTGATAAAGTCAAATGAAATTTTAGCTAACGCTTTTGCGCGGTACTTATGAGAGGAACACTGGAGTAACTTTAGTAGAGTAAATATTTTTCCAATGGAAATGAATATGACTTCATCTTTTCTATTTGTAAAGAATTCAGGTGCCTAACTAAAGGCAGACGCACAAATAAATAGAATTTATAATTATGTTCAAAATCTTGTTGTTCAATACTTTAATGTACATAATTTTTGGAATATTAAAGTGAAACATAATCTGATTGGTACAAAAAAAAATGTTATTTCAAATACGTTACATTTAACAAACACAATCGGCATCAGCATCATTGTCAGCCATTATCAATCTGCTACTGGATGAAAATCTCTGAGCCGCCCCGGTGGCGCAGTGGTCTAAGCGATGGCCTCTGATCATTCGTCCGAAAGTGGTCCGGGTTCGAATCCCGGTGAGGCATGGATGTCGTGTTTGTCTTACGGCACTGGCTCTCTCCCTTCCCTGGAACCATAGACCCTAAATTAGGGATGGGCGACTGCTTATAGCGCATTGAGTTGCTCACGGTGGTCGTTAAACCTCCAATCATAAAAAAAAAAAATCTCTGAACGTTTCTTCCACAGAGTCGGTCGTCAACCAGTTTAATTCTTCCCTACCCGACATTTTTTCGAAATTCATTTTTAACCCCTCCCACGTAGTCCTCTTGTGTGTGTTGAAACTTAGGTACGGGGCATAAACGTAATATTATCTGTCCGTGATATACAACCCCTTTTTCAAGCTGTGCATGCTGTGCTTACTGAAGCATCTCAAACGTCAATCACGTAGCGGTATTACACCGGAATTAGAGAAAACGTTATTTCCTACTCACCTACCTACTTGCCCAACGTAGGGAGGTATGCACAACTCACTCGGTAAAAAGAATAAAACCCATCAGTTTCTCGTATTTAATGCTGAATATATCACATAAACATAGGATCACAATTTGTGGATGATGTACTTTTTAGTCAACTGTAATATCCACAGCGAACGCACGTTATTTTACCTCATTTTCAGGTTTGTTAAATATTTTCTATAAATTTACAATGGCAAAGATCTTCAATAATTTGGCATTATTTCTTTCCTTCAATCAGAAATAATATGATACCACACCGCAGGGATTACAGAAATAGTGGTCCTAATAATATTCACATTTGGAGACATTATGTACAAGGAGTTTTTCGGTATGTTAAACTGTGATATTTCAGCAGACAGTGGATTATTTCAGCTACAAATTTTTTCCGTTGTTTTAAAATAATTTCCCATTTTATTTTTAATCTCTTTAATCATTCATATGTTATTCAAATCAGCTGTGCAGATTTTTTCCCGTGAATTTTCTAAACTCACTTTAAATTAAATATTGTGAACAAAAACATTTCCCAATTTCGTACCTTTTCTAGAGTTAGTGCCCTATTTTCAACAAGAGTTACAGTCTCCGATTTGAGGGAAGGTTTCAGCGCATAAGAGCAGAATTGTTGTTTCGCATAACATCCCTCATAATCATATTATGAGACACGTACTTTTCTCAACACGAGACGCAATAGACGGCTCATGTGCACTCTGCTCATATGGAGCAAATTGATCATTTGTAAATCTCATGTACCGAAGTCGGTCGTATATCAGTGTCAAAACAGTCAAATTGGGAAAGTTCAGATACTCCTTTAAAGTGAAAATCCTCGAAATAATAAACAAAGACATCGCTCTTTCCACGTTTTAGCAACACACAGCAACCGAAAAATTGTTATTCGGCCAATGCTGGGGAAACGAATCCCAGATCTCTCGATGTCTAGCTGAGCGCTTTAGCTTTACACCACGGTGGCCAAAATTCAACAGCGCTATGTGTGCTTTGCTGTCAGCTTCTGACATCCTAAATCCGTAAGATAGGCTCAGCTACTGAGACGTCTCCATCTGGTGGGCATTAACAGCCCTGGCTATATGTTGATTATAGCAGTAAAATCCAAAGAGCGAGATCCAAAGTAAAAATCCCCCAAATACGTGGTCAGTGTATAAACAAAGACATTAATCACTCTTTCTAAATTTTATCAACACACTGCAACCGAAAAATTCGGCCACAGCTGAGCCGAATAACAATTTTTTGGTTGCTGAATTATTCGACCACTGCTTCCCCAGCAGTGACCGATTAACCCTTTTAAAGCTGAACCACGGGCAGGTTGCTCTAAAGTGGCACACCTTGTTCATCGCAAAGAAGAGCTACGTTTCTTTTTTCTTATTCGTGTATAATGTTAGTCTGAACTAGTACTACCTGGCGTGTTTTAAAACTGGCAAGATTTTGTGAGAAACCTTTTAGGTTTAATTTAATTTTTTGAAAAAGGTGTAAAGTATGGAGTTGAGAAAAAGCGCTTGCGCTCGTATGGAAGTTTTCGATTTTAATTTTAGATATGTTTTGGATTTTAACAATTAAAGGCCAAGCCTTATAATTGTTATCTAACTCAGAAAAAAAATTGCAAAAGCTTAATCTTAGTTCTAAAAACAAAGAAGTAATACAGCAATAACAAAAAGTCAGGGATATTGCATGGAATTACTTATCTGACTCCAATAACACGCACTGAAAATTTCTTTATTTCATTTCACCGTGTGAAGGTTAATCTAATTTACAATTTTGAGTGCAGTATACGCCACTGTTTTATTATAAAACTTCGTCGGAAGGGCTTTTCGTCGAAATCCTAGAATTGTCCAATATTGTTTCCAAATTATTGCACAGTGGGGCTAACTGCGGGATGGAATCGTACTTCCGTTTAAAGTGAAAACTTTAAAAAAATAAAAAACACCTGAAAATTTTAGATGGTAGCCAAGTGAAAAAAATGCATCATAAAGAAGCATTTAACGTTTGCCATAGAAAACACCTCGTTTCGCTCTTGTGAATTAAAAGTTCGGCTGGAAGTAACATCTAAAAATTTAGTGACGTCGTTAGTGGGCTGGGAAAAATTTAAATGTAAATGCGTGTGTAATTTCGTTGTGCTTGACTTTGCATTTCTTATCTTTTAGTATTGAGGGTATAAAGACTACGGTGTTCACTTCAATGGGCTATAAAAAGTGACCCGTTCCTAATTTAGGATTGGTTATGCCAAGGAAGAGAGAGATCCAGAGCCGCGAGGAAAGCAGACAACCCATAACCTTTTCGGGAATCGGAACCCAAACTCGAGAAATTCAAGAGTTTACAGCTTTTTTTTTCATATGTAGAGGATTTTAGGAAGGGAGTGTCTGACTCCAGGTCTTAAACAACCCTTAGACAGAGGAAGCTAGGAGATTTGGGCTAGAGTGCCCGATAGGAAAGTACGGAAGCGAAATAAAAAGTGGGAAGAAGACGCCCTTATTTATTACCGGGGGTAGGCAGTACCCGTGGTCCGACTGCTTAACGTGCCCATCCGACGCACGGTGGATATTTAGTGGATCAAGCGTTCGTTCGTGCCTGTGATCGAATCCTGAGGTCCTTTCCGTGGCAGTCACGAACGTTGCCCACTAAGCCACCCGCGGCCTGAGATTACAGCTGCCTTCTCGGTGTAACTTATAAAGCAACTTGTAGCGTATCACGTGACAGACGCAAACGCAGTATACGTGTCTTACAACTCTAGAGCTTTTAAAAATGCTAGAGTTAGAGCGCTGTATCTGTTCTGTTTAATTGCCTAACAAAACGCGCATAGCAAGTCACAATCAATTTTTAGATCATTTAATTAAAGATAATCTTAAATACTAATAAATATTTTAAAAGATATAAAACTGAAAAACAAAAATCTATTATGTAATAAATTTTTCATAATGGAATCGAACACGAAGCTGTACTCTGAAAAGCGATATACGAAATGTACATCACGAATAATATTATTTAAAACTTAGATAATACATTTCAATTAATGAAGAGAAGGAAATCCTTGTATAATATATATATATATATATATATACACTCAGTAGACAAATCATTAGAGATAAGGGCATTTGAAATTAGCATTTTCACGAGCAGTTAAAATGGGCACATCACGCAATGAGCGGAACAGACCCAAATCTGAAGCAGACGGCAAATAAATGGTCAGCAAGACGTCCAAAATATGTATCTAAATCGAAGGGCATGGGTAAATGAGCAGATCTGTGTGAATTTGATCGTGGATGCATACTCAGTGCAAGGCAGGTTCATCATTCTAAAGCAGTCGCCCTTCCCTAATTTAGGGTCACTGGTTCCAGGGAAGGGAGAGAGCCAGTGCCGTAAGACAAACACAACATACATGCCTCACCGGGATTCGAACCCGGACCCCTTCGGACGAATGATCAGAGGCCAACGCCTTAGACCACTGCGCCACCGGGGCTGCCATCATTCTATTGCCCAAGTGATAAGAACAATATGTTCCCCGAGGACAAACATATCAAGAGTGCACCACGAGTATACCATCGAGAGACGCACCAGCGCCCGGAGAGGAAGTGGTGGGCGATCACATGACACGACGGGGATGTTGAGATTGTTATCTAGGATCGTAGAAACCAATGACTTGGATAGACGTAATCTGTTATACAGTGTTATACAAGCCGACCGTTTGGCAACCGCGGCACAGATAATATTATTGGTAAATGTCGGAGGCCCAAGCAATGTCAGTGAGCGAGCGACAATGCGCACTTTGAAAACCTTGGGCTAAATTGGTTGACTCCTAACAAGTGGGCCACAGTTCTCTGATCGTCATCGGACATTACGCCTCGCCTGGTGCCAGAAGCATCGAAACAGGACCTTTGTAAAATAACGCCACGTCGTGTTGTACCATGAATCCCGTTCAGGTGTACCAAACTGACGGTGGGTGCGCGCGTTGCGTCGATATTATAAGGCCATGAACGCGTCTTACCAGTTTGGCTTTATTCAAGGCGGTGGTGGCGATGTAATGGTTTGGGGAGCCACTCTCATGGGACATATTCAATCCTTTTGTGTGGCTGGAGAGGTCCCTTAACTGCTGCGTGCTTCCAGCATTTACTGGTTGTTCATCCACACCCTTTCTTGGCTTTTGGGCGTCCTGTCGCTGGTGAACTGTTTCAACAAAACAATACGCTGACCCATCGGGTATCAGCCATGTGGCATGGGTCGAGGAACACTCATATGAGTTTAGAACCATCCAGTGTCCCCCATGGTTCCCAAATTTTAACCCCGTAGGAGCTCTGTGGTTTACCTTTGAGCGGAACATCGGATCTATGGATGATGGGCAGATATTTCGGGACGAGTTGTGGACAATGCTGTAACACGCATATGTAGCACTGCGTTCCGAAACCCTCCGGCATCTGGTGTAGTCGATGCTTTGGCGGGTAGAGGCTGTTATTTTCGCAAGAGGGGGACCAGCACGCTATTAGGTAGATAACTCTAATGCTTTATCCATTGAATGTATTTAAAAAACAAGTATTCCTTTTCATTTTATAATACATATATAGCAAATGTTCGAATATTATATCTATGAAAGTATACCTCAAATCAGATTTAAATTTTGTAACACGGTTGAGCTTTCACTGAGGAACAGACAGGAATTCCAATAATTTGTCTTAGGACTCAATCCGTACTTTTCCCACTGATCTCTTCAGTTAACACATGATGATATCCACTGACGAACCTTGTCCTCGAAGGAGTCACGATCCGACGCGTTTTGTAACGTGAACTGGGTAATAACAGTTCAAAATTGGTTTGTTCAGAACCTTAGTGTCAATAGTGATTAGTAGCAACGAGTATTTACGACAAGTATGATATGTACAAATGATAAATAATCAGTACATACATTGGGAAATAAAATGGGCAAATTAGGATCCATGAATAATCAACAGTCTTGTCGGAAGGAACTAAGCAGTGCTGATATGGAAAACTGGAACACTCAAAGCAAACACTGTTTAATTGCTTATTGTACATGACATAACATGAGCCTTGGAACATTGTGGTTGGCACAGCAAATTCTCTGCATAAAAATGAGAAGGCGTGAAAAATCCCAGGTGTAACACATAAAAATCCCAGGTGTCAACCCTACAGAAAACTGCTTATCCACAGGGAACGTAAAAGAGCTGATGTGTAAAAGAGATGATACACCAGGGACAATTTCAGTATGGCACGGCTAGAGACAAAAGTGTGTACGAAAATCATTCCAAAAGTTTGAGCGTAAGCGCCAGCAAATCATGCTGAACGTGAAACATGAGAGTCAGCACCACGAAACCAACTCCAATTAGGAGAACATTTAGTGAAGAAACACTGCAAAGTTGAGGTAATGAGAGCCACAGGATGCACTGCTTGGAGCTTGGCATAGTCATGTCCTTAGAGATACCTTTTAGTAACGCTATTTGACAATATGACAAGATGCGGGTATAGGTATTTATATTTCTGTGAGGTTCACTTTATTCACCTAAAGACATTTTTGGTCCTGTTTACTACACTTGAGTGAAAATATCATGTATTTTGAGCGCGCGGTGGTTTAGTTTTACCAGAATGATACCAGACGGGAGTCCAATAAAAAAAAATCGTGTGGTTAATTCCGGTCGGGGAGTACGAAATTTGCAATTTTAAAAATATACAGACTGGCGACTACCCGGTTATTCCCGTTTCAAATGGATTTGTTGAACCTTTTTTGGAAATTTGTGACATGCGTTTTTCATCAGCACTGTTATCTAGCTTTAAAATATTTCTGCTCGTTATGTTAAAAGTCCCGTAACTTCGGAAAACATACGTACTATCCTTAGATCGTTACCGTGAGTGAGTAATAATCAAAGGATAGTACGATAGTGGCCAATCAAACAAAAATTTTTCCACTGTACTGTGCTTCCTAGACAAAAGATTCCTCTCTTATCCTTCTGTGGAAGTCTGCATTACAGATGATTGCCAAAGCAGTATTTTCGAGACGTTGAATTTGGTGCTAACTGAGTTTTTCTTGTTCTCCTGAGGATAGAAAATGGGTATGATACACCGAAACGATGTTCCTGAAATAAATAGTATACTTTTTCTTCAGTTAGATACTTTCTGTAATGGGCGAGAAATCAAAGATTATGCCCTTGGAACTCCTGGTATCGCAGCTTCTTTTGCGTGGATCTGACACTTCTGGTTATTAATCACATTGTGTTCCACGAGTCGTCAACATAAGCCAGATAAGATGATTAACTTCATTTCATACATAGCGATTTCCAAAACAGCGCTGATGAGCTGATTTTCCCCTCTATTATTTCCTCTGTTATTGATAATATTCCATCGATCTTCTGGTGAGTAATCATTAATCGGGGGCCAATGAATTATTACCACCCCTTTCAAAAGTGGGTGCTGCCCGTTGACCACATGGTTTGGGAGAAGGCACGATTTGTCAATCGACGTAGCATGTACAAAAAATGAGTAGAGCAGTTGGTAGTAAAATTTGTAGCGTGATTAGTAAACGGAAGGATTTACTTGACTTTGAGGAAAGATGGGTTGTGGGAGCTCGGAGAGGAGATGGCTCGATTTCTCAAACGGTTAAACTGATAGGTTTTTGCGAGCGGCAATAGTTAGCGTATGTTAGAACTGGTAGGAAAATGAACAAACAACGATCTAGAGAAAAACCTGTAACGGTGACAAGACCATCTTGTAATGCTGACTTTTTATCCAGCACGTAACTCTTGTTTATAGAAGACAATCCGTTAATCCATCGCGGATCGTGGTTTCGGCATTGTTTCGGCAAGCATGACAGCGACCTCCGCCATCTTTCCTGGCCACCACAAAGTCCAGATGTGAACCGCATTAAGAATGTATGACATCTCAGAAAAAATATCGGGAACAAGGCCTTTTCCTGTAAATCGAAGACAGTTAAATGATTATCTGGTGAACTCCTGGTATCACGTTTAAGGTGATGCATTCAGACACTCTCTTGAGTCTAGGCAAAACCTCATACGTACTATAATTCCAGCTAAAGGAGGTCCAACCGAGCACTGAATTAAATTTTCAAATTTGTTGGCAGATATATGTATTAAGAAGCGTTGAGAGACTTGTAAGCCTTGCATTATTTTTAATGGTAATAGAATTTATGATGCTAGCCGTATGACGTATGTTGGAAATAATGTGAAATTTACCCGCGTAAACGAAGTGTTAGGAATCGGGAATTGAATAGTTGGTAGTTTCATATAAATGCCTCAAACAGAAAGAAAATATCAGGTTGCTTCTCTTGAAACCATTTTTGAATGACGCCAGATTTCTAAACATGTAAACTATAACGATAATTTACTTCTCAGCAACTTTGTTCTTAGGACTGTTCATTAGCTCTTGGGAACGTGCATTTATTTGCAGCTATCTGCACCAGATTTAACTACTGCAGCTCGATTACGAAACTTTCGCCATAGTGCTGCTACTTGCCTCCTCAATGATTACTATAACATTAATCATTGAGGAGGGTGATTAATTGTGACAACATATACGTACCCCTGTTCTCTGCGTTTATGTTGATTGTAGCCATACTATACTGAAAAATTCAGGTACTGCGTTCGTATCATAATAAATTAATATTTATTTGCCATATTTTCAGGTAAGCTGACCACCGTGGTCTTACCTTTGCTGCAGCTCACTTAATCTGGAATAAAATACAGCAGCCAATATCCTTTATTTACAGCCACTTTACAAGTGCTAAAAAAGTTTTGAAACACTATTCTGGAACGAGAAAACATACAAATATAATTATATATACACTGGCGGAAAGTGAAAAAAGAACACCAAGAAGGAATTGGCGGACGATCATAAAATTTACATATGTTAATGGGGCCGAGTTAATGCAGGTGTGATGTTACTTTCGGGACCAACCGGTGAGCGCTTACGCCACAGCACGGCATAATATGCAAATTATTGTCGGTGGTATTTAAGGAGTACGGCAAAGTGAATGTAATCAGTCGTCGGCGTACGGACACGTGCGAAGACCCTGAAGAAGCTGTAATGCCTGGACATGGAAGACGTGTACGATTTCAGCAGTTATCGGACTTTGAGCGAGATCGTGTAGTCGGAATCCGCGAGGCCGGGGGGTCGTATCGTCGTATTGCAGGGTGAATTGGTCGGGAAATATCGGTGGTTTAACGATGGTGGCGTAGATGGTTCTTGGAACATTCCCACACGAGAAGACGTGGAACCGGGAGTCACAGAGGGACTTATGAGCGGACCGATCGATGCATAAGAAGAGCGGCGTTTGAAGCAGAACATCTACTACGATGCAAATCTAAGCTGCCGTTGCACCTGAGGTGACTGTGCGAACAATCCGCAACCGTATACGATGCAGGACTACGTGCACGTGTGTCTCTGGCATGTGTACCTCTGACTGCAGCAAACCGTCAGGAACGGCTGCAGTTTAGTCGCCAACGTCAGCACTGGAGAACGCAATGACGATCTGTCGTGTTCAGCGATGAAAGCAGATTCTGCTTGGGAGCCTCCGATATCCGTATGTGTGTTTGCAGACGCACAGGGGAGCGTGTCTACCCTTCTTGCATCCGCCAGCGACACACAGGGCCTACACCTGGTCTCCTGGTATGGAGAGCGATCAGCTATCACTCCCGTACACAACTAGTGTTTGTACCGGGTACGTTAAAGAGCACCTCCTACATCAACAACATCATTCAGCGCGTTGTTGTGCCATTTGGAAGGTCGGTCCATCTTGGTGTTTCCAGCAAGATTACGCACGCCCACACGGCACGTGCAACGCAATATGCACTTCAGGGTGTGAGACAACTTCCATGGTCTGCACGTTTACCAGATAAGTCACTCATTGAGCACGTGTGGGATTTTACGGGACAACGACTTATCCGGTATCCACGGCCAGCCACGACCATCCCCTATTTACGCGTCCAGGTTGTGGATGCTTGGAATTCAATACCCCAAACGTACATCCAACATCTGTACGACAGACTCCATGCCAGAATTGCACAGTGTGACGCAGTTCATAGCGGTTCAACCTCGTACTAACCATGTTACATGGAAATGTTATTTTTCAGTTTACTAACAAATACAGCTGTATTTTGGCATAATGTTTTGATCACGTTATCCTCAGTATTCCGTTATTATGCTGTATAAATTTCGTTGGTATCAGACGTCTCCTTCTGGGTGTTCTTTTTTCACTTTCCGCCAGTTTATGTTTATTTAGAAAAATTCCAAATACTTCACTCCATTTGTAAGCCGAAGATGAAAATACTCCGCTAAAAACATTATCGATAAGTGTTTAAAAATTGTAATGGGATATCATCATCGTCAACAATCCACTGCTGGATGAATGTATCCCCACATTTCCTCCACAACTGTCTGACTTGAGCAACTCTCGTCCATTTATTCCGGCATGTTTTCGCATTTCACACATTCGCCTTCCATGATGTCTTCTTAGTTTTTTCCTGTCACTTGGAATCCATTCGAAAACTTAGGCTGTTCATCGGTGGTCCACCGCTATTCTAGCGACATGTTCAGCCCATTGCCATTTCAGGGATTTTTAGGAGATACATACATACATACATACATGTACTGTAGATATAGATATCTTTTTTGAAATGTATTATCAAAAGTTTTCGGACACTACTAAATAGCTGTGTAAGTGTAAAGAACAGTTGGCAGCCCCAGTGGTGCAGTGGTCTTAGCGATGGCCTCTGATCATTCGTCCGAAAGGGGTTCAGGTTCGAATCCCGTTGTGTTTGTCTTACGGCACTGGCTCTCTCCTTTCCATGGAACCAGTGACCTAAATTAGGGACGGGCGACTTCTTATACCCCATTGAGTTGCTCACGGTCGTCGCTAAATATCCAATAAAAAAAAATTAAATTGAACAGTTGCTCAGGAAGGTATGTATTTAAAGTTGAGATTTTCTGTCGTGTTATGAGTACCTTGAAGGCCATATCTCGCGTGTATTCGAACCTTTCCGATTTTCGGATTGGGCTGTCATAGAATGTCTATTGATTAGAGTTTCGATACGCAGCTTTGGGGGCTAAACTAAACGTACGAAAATCAAGTGAAAGTGATGTGATAGTGAGATGCATGAAGTAAAGTGCAACTAGAGCAAAATAATTCTGGAAAGGCCGCACAAACTGATTGACCGTGATAGAAAAAAAATGTTAAGAAATCCTGTTCTTCCTCTGCCGTTTTCATCGATACTGAAATAGAAAATTCTGTAATGGCTTATTTAGTATCACGATTCTTTGCAGAGAGTTTCACAGCGTGGGTTATTTTGATAGAACAGTGGCATAAAAGACGCACATGACTATCGTGAATGCAAAGCGCTTTTTGGAGTGGTGCTTCTTGCGTCGCTTCTGGATTGTGGGGGACAGGAAAGCTGTTCTTAGGGGTGAAGAGTCACGTTATTCAGTTTTCCATACATATGAACGTGTTTGGATTTGGTGACAGCCCGGCGAACGATTTTCGTTGACTGTTTTTTCCCAACTCATAAGATTGGGGAGGCTGCATCATGGTATGGAGTTGATTTTCGTGGATGAGACTCGCCCCGTTGGTTATTATAACCTAAAACATGAACTCAGAAGTGTTCTTCGAAGTTGGGGATAATTTACCCTACCAACAATGCGACAGTAGTATGGAAATGACTGTTTTATTTTCCAATACGATCGAGCTTCCTGTCACACCACACAACGTGAGCGCGAATAGTTTCTCTAAAATGAGGTGGAATTGATGCATTAGATGAACTGGAGACACGGACAAGGAATCGTTCTCTACTTAGACAGCAGCTCTGCAGATGGAATGTTAAACCATTCTGTTCGAGAATTACCCAAAAACGTTTAATTGTATGGCTCGAAGTGTAGCTCTGTCCTACAAGGTAAAGGTGAACCGACGAACATATAACTCTGTTAATGAAGCCATTTGTTCGAAAACATGTTGATGCTCGAATACATTTGATAGTATAGTATAATGTATCTCTGAGCTGCTAGTAAGTTTTCATTCAGGCTTCTATGTACTGTGAAATCAAATTGATTATCGTGCTGCATTTCTTATAGTACAATTTTGACTTAATACGAAACAGGTACATAATAACAAACATGTCTTGAATCATTGGCATATCGACCCGTTCTGAATGGTTTAGGCATATAATATAAACAAAATTATTCTTGCAAAATGAAATCGTAATCTCTTGGTTTTTATTTTACATCTTTGGAGTGCTTACAAGAAATATCCCGATTCTAGCCAACTGACGTGGAATGAAACAAACCTGGAATTATGCCTTTCATTTACAACTGAATCTGTACTTCACTTGTTTGTTTACCAAATGAAGCAAATTCAGCTTTAGTTAAAATGCCAATAAAGCTGAAGACTTCGATTTTCATAATTTCAAATGTATTATTAAATTTTATTTCATACACTTAACGGTGAGTGTGGATTATATAGAGATAAACCAAAGATCCAAATGTGAAACCTGATAAAATTTCGAAATAATTCGGTAATACAACTGGCATTCGTTTTAGAAGCGTCTTTTGTCTTTAATTATTTAGTAATACGCATCGCATAGGTTTTACAAGTGTCTTCTGTTTTCCATACGAGGGGTTCCAAATTTGACATGGACTTTTTTTAGCCAGATTTGTATTTACTATACAACTGATTTTACATCACTTACTCTTCAAAGTAATGTCCGTCCTGGTCCATATATTTTTTCCAGCGTTCTTAAACCTTCCGGATCCCAGTTTTATAGAATTCTTTACTCTGTTGTTTAACCCATCTCAAGACACTTTTCACTTCTTCATTTAATCTGAACTTCTGCCCTCCCCAAAATTCCTTTAATGTGCGGAACAGGTAGTAGTCACATGGTGACAATCAGGGCTGTACGGAGGGTGTGGCACAAGGTCTCATCCCAATTCTTCCAATGTTTCCATAGTTACTTTAACCGTGTGAGGCCTGGCGTTGTCTTGTAGAGAACATAATCCACTGTTGAGGAGTCCTGGTCTCTTCTTTCTCAGTGCTGCCTTACGGGATTTTTTAGGAGATCGCTGTAATTGTGGGCATTGATTGTTTGACGATATACCAGGAATAACGTAAGAATAATACCGTTGGTGTCCAAAAACACCGTAGCATTTACCTTCGTGGCTGATGACCTGAGAGTTAATTTTTTGGGTGGGGAGGAATTACTGTGTCTGCGCTCAATGCGATGAATCCATACCTCGTCCACTGTCACCACACGTATGGTGCTGAATCCATACCTCGTCCACTGTCACCACACGTATGGTGATGAATCCATACCTCGTCCACTGTCCCTACACGTATGGTGATGAATCCGTACCTCGTCCACTGTCCCTACACGTATGGTTGTGAATCCATAATTCGTCCACTGTCCCTACACGTATGGTGATGAATCCATACCTCGTTCACTGTCACCGCACGTATGGTGATGAATCCATACCTCGTCCACTGTCACCGCATGTCTGATAAAGTGATCTCCTTCTATCTGATGTCTTCGGAACAGCATGTTCGCAATTTGCAACCTGCTGGCTTTCTGCTCGTGGCACAGCTGCTTCGGTACCCATCTGGCACACATTTCGCCGAAGTGCAGCTTATCGTGGATAATGGTATGCATGCTGCCTGCGCTGATGTTTAGCGCTGAGCTCAGATCACTTACAGCAATCCTCCTGTTTTTTCGTATGAGCTCATTTACCCGAGCAGTCATGACGTCGTTAACAGCAGTTGCTGATTTGCCTTATGCGATTCATTACCGACGCTTTGTATGCCTTCCTTGAATGTTTTACACCATTCAAAGACGAATGAACGGGAGAGACACGAATCACCAAACTGTGTTTGAAGTCTCTGGTGAATTTCACTGCAACTCGCATCTTCATTGCAAAGAAATTTGATAATTATTCTCTGCTGCACCTAAGTCAAAACACCTTCACTCGCCATTTCTCTTTTCTCCAACGCGCTAGTTATCATGGCAACGAAAATTAAAGAATCAAGTGGCCTTCAGGTAGCGTGAGATAACAGTGTTGCGAAACGTGCAGTAAAAATACGCACAATTTTCAAACTAATGTATTAGAAACAAATGTCCAGGTCAAATATGGACGCCCATTATAATCTGGTAATACGGGCGTTCAAGTTTTAGAAGTGTCTTCTGTCTTTAATAATTCGGTAATACTCCTCGCATTAGTGTTAGAAGTGTCCTCTGTGTTTAATAATTCGGTAATACACCTCGCTTTACTTTTAGAAGTGTCTTCTGTCTTACAAGAACGCATGGCACATGAGAAAGTTCGATGACACTCGAAAAACCTTCCACTGGATTTTGTTGTTCATAGTCATCCAACCAATACAGAGGTTGATTCAAGTTTATAGTGAGAAAGTCTGCAGAATCATACAGTTATTAGAAACATTGGCACCAACTTCTGTTGTGTCCTTTGTGCTTGCAATGTCCCTGTAATCTCCTCCTACAACGCAACTTCCAGTGTAGAAGGTTCCTTTGCAGACTGGCAAGGGAAGTTCTCTCCTACACCTTTTTGCAAGTTTTCGAAGTCCGTTAATTGTTTTGGGTAGTCTACTTTTGGGGCTTCGTTTAAGTAACCCGAAGCCATAAATATCTATTGGAGAGGCATCTGGTGATTTGACAGAAACTGAGGAGAATGTAGTCCAGTTCAGCTTCCAACTTCAGCATGTATGCCACTGTGGACTTAGCAGTACGACTAGAAGCTTTGTGTTGTGGATCCATGCATTTGAAGCTATGGCACTGCAAATTGTTGAATTTTTCGCGGTAATGTGGGTCAAAAAGTTTGTATAGTAATAAACTCCATTGATTTGTGCGTTATTCTCAATGTTTTGCAGCTATATCTTGTCATTATAGCCATAACCTGCCACATCCATAAATCCACGTGAAAAACTTTGCTTGCATTCATGTACCCATTCCTGGTATGCCTTGGCAACCTTTTCTTGATACAATAGTGTATTCTCCAGATTTGGTTTGTGCCTCTAAGGTATATCCGTGCTTCCTCCAAGGTGACCACAAACTTCCACCTGTCCCTTGATAGGTGTCTCTGACACAGTTTGTTGTAGCTTGTCATTCGTTCCGAAATGTGGTGCGGAATGAGCTCGTGGACGTTAGGCTTAAACCGCTTCTCTAAGTGTAGCTCAGATTTGATAATGCGGTGTACAGTTTCCTGAGAGATATCTTCATGCTATGAAGTGCTTATTTGCGCTGCTGAAATAACTTTTATATAAGAAACCAGAAGTTTTTCACCACCTTAGCGGCCCTCTTTGGTATAGGGTGTTTTTTTTGTGGCTTCGTGCTAAACTAGAGCAAGCTGCAAAGTTCTCTTTTGCACGCTTAATTACTTGACATATGCCGTTTTTTAGAAATCAGACAACCACTTCTTGCACCTTTTTTGGATTGATGGATATGTATAATATTCTTCGGAACTGGCAACTATATACCCCTCCCAGAACGGAATCACTCTTTGAGGCACACTGTGAAAGCATAAATACAAATGTTCTTAAAGTATAAGGCTGCTCGGCCACGATAAAAATGGTTACCTAATCGTGACGCGCACGATTTGCATATTACGGTAATTTACTTTCTCACTTTAAACATGAATCAACATCTGTAGGATTAAGATGAGAAATAAAATGGAAAAGCAGGTGCAAATGCTTTAAATACACTGTTGTTTGAGAAATTTACAACAGAATGAAGAACTTCCCTTATTAGCTTGAAACTTACAGGATTTGTATAAGAGGTAGAGACATGCAAAGGATTGAATTGTAAGTGAAAGTGCACATGCAGTTTCGAAGCAGCTGCATCTGAACTATCCGTTCTTAGGTATAAAGAACGAGCTCAAAGGAGATGTTGCTATCAGTGAAGGGCCGACACTAAGTCCAAAGATTGTCTCTTATGACTCATTGTGCCCTTACACTAAAGAAAGTAGGATTATGAACGCATGCCGTATTTTGAACGAGGAAAGATTTTTGTGGTGAGAGAAACTTGAATTTCCTAAGAAGAAATTTTAACTCGTGCGGAACAAAACGCCAGTACAGTACTGTGAAACGGGTGTTGGTGGACAGATGAGGCACGAGCGAACAGAATTCAGGGGATTGGACTGAAAAATCACAGGACTCCATGGAATGATTGACACTCCTGCCGCATGGTTGTGACCCATCGCATTGCTACACCCACGGTTTTACCGCAGCAGTACTGCACTGTCACAGGCCAAGCTTTACACTCCAGCAAAATTCGACGACGTCTGCTTAACAGCGGACTGATAGATAGCGGCACATTTCTAAGCATTACCTTGACCCTCAAACACAGACGATTCAGGATGCAATGGGGTTTTAAACACAGACACACATTAGTGAACTGATTGGCAACAAGTCACATATGCTGACGAGTGACGATTCCACTTGATGTACCACGATGGTCACATACGTATTCGAAGACATCGTGGTAAACAACACCATGCATCGGGTACTTTTCAAACATGCACAAGCCCAATACTAAGCGACACTGTTTGGGGCGCCATTGGGTTAGATTCGCGATATCGTCTGATACATATTGTGGGAACACTAAGCAGACAGCGATACATCAGGGATGATTTAGTGGCAGAGGTGATACCGTTCCTTCAGGGTTGCCCTAGCGCTATATTTCAGCATGATAATACTTGGCCACATGTGACTCGGAATTTTCAAGATATCTTCTATAAACGGCAGATTCCGTTTCTTCCCTGGCGTGCACGTTCGTCGGATATGTAACCGATCGTACATGTCTGAGACATGGCAGCAAAAGCGATTTGTCCGTCAAACGCCTCCGCCAGTCTCCACAAATGAGCTGTGGTCTCGCCCAGAAGCAGTCTGATATGATATCCTTCTGGATGATATCAAAAACGTCTTTCATTCAATTTTACGCTTTATACAAGCTTTTACTTTTTACTAGAGGTGCTGTAAGAGAATACTGAAGTTTGAAGCAAAAATCTGATACAGCTGTACAAATGTGATCAGTTATTTCCTGTAACATGAGTAATCGGTGATAAATATTTCCCGTTGATAGGCGTGATTTTTTTTTGGTGTGGAAAAAAGTTTAGAAATAGTAGTTATACAAGAACCGCTGTAAAGAATAAATTCAACATTTTCGCAATAAAATACATATGATTATTGGCGTACATTCCGAAAATGTAGAAGCCAAAATTTTGCTCCCAAATGAGAAAATTCAATTAGTTTTTGAAACAGGGTATTTGAAAGTGTGTTTCTAAAAGCCAAAGACGTTTTGCTAACAGATCCGTTACATTTCAAATAAAGAATTAGATACAGCTATAATTCGGAAAATAGTGTGAACAAGACACTTCGTGTTGTTTATTTACTCCAGCACATCTAAAAGGTGTAATCCATGTTATTTTCAATAAAAGCTTCTACTAAGTATATATATAGCAGGGACACGGTCACGTGTCTTTCTAGAAGATAGCTTTAAGAAACCTATAGAATTGAAAAAAAAAAAAAAAAAAAAAGGAAGGACATTTCCGTATGTTAAATACTTTTGTAAAATTTTGAAAGCCTCCAAAATAGAGCAGCTGAATAGGTGGTGCAGTGGTCTAAGCGATGTTGTCGGATTATAGGTCCGAAATGCGTTCGGGTTCGAACCCGATAAGGCATAGATGTTTTGTTTGTCTCACGGCACTGGCTCTCTCCCTTCCCTGAAACCAGTGGCCCTAAATTAGGGACAGACGACTGCTTATAGCCCCCAGAGTTGTTCACGGTGGTCGTTAAACCTCCAATAAAAAAAATAGTAATTGAGAAAAAGAAGGGTGAGGTTCTTGGTAAATCCAAATTACCACAGTTTATAATGTACAACATAAACACACATGCATGAATATTTTGTTTGCTACCTTCAGCCTCTGTCCATTTTTTTTTATTTTGTATCATTTTTGCCATAATTTCGTTACAAACACTTGGTAAATGAAATCTCTTCGATTCCATATTTTCAATACACACTGCTTAAAATAATTAGAGAAGCGTGTAATTTTTGCAACTTTACTCAAGACAGTTTTGTGATATGTTGTAAAAACGTGGAAAACGTAATCAGGGGGAATCATCATCACCATATACAAATTAGCGTCTGTGGCGTCAGAGTGCGTAAATCATAAATTGGGATATGAACAAAGGTTTCCCTGATGCCTCCTTATTCCGTTGTGTTCATCGTGACATTTTTTCCTTCAAGTCTTCTGTTCGAAGTCGCTTTCAAAATCATGATTTATCGGAATCAAAAACATACAGAGCTATTGGCTGGCTGAATGTAAGTCAGGCGCAGTGGGTGAAGCCATTGCAGTGTTACAAAGTGTCGTGTTCTGGCAGTGGACAAGATTTCATTATACATCCCGTTGGAACAAGAAGGGAAATGCTTGTCTGCGCGAGCGAAAGCTTCCCTTGTTAACAGGAGGTACGATGTCAAGTCACATTATCTGCGATCGACATCACATATGATTGCCTTTATAAACCCGTAGAACAAAAGTATATGTCCCTTTAACAGCACTACAGAAAGCCCGTAAAAACCGGGATAAGGAAAACCATTACTGCAGTCAGGAAAAATAAAGAAAAAGTTGACTGACGAGTCCAGATCCGGTAAGGAGTCTGACAAACAACGATTTCTTTTCTAAAGGGAATCCGGCACACGAAATGACTCGGTTTTTCTTTGCTGGAAACACATTTACGGAGGACACTACTTGATGCTCTGGGTAGTCATACGTAACGGTCGAGATACGGACCTACATATGCGTCTTCCGAAACGGTAATCTGACACTTCAGAGGCACACAGTAGAAGCGAGATTCTGAGATTTACCTAAACGCCGAATCTGCACCCGTAGGTGAGTCATTTCTTTTCGTGGACGATGACGCAAGATACCATAGATCTTGGATAGTGTACCACATATATTTTTTTTATATTTTGAATGTTTAACGATTATGGTGAGCAGCTCAATGAGCTGGAAGCAGTCGTACTTCCTTAATTTAAGGTCACTGGTTCCAGGAAATGGTAAGAGCCTGTGCCGTATTGCAAACACAAGGTCCATGCCACACCGGGATTCGAACGCAGACCCTTCTTGCACGAAGAAGCCTAGTCCACGGGGGCGGCAGGACCACGAGCTTCATGGGTAGAGAATTCAGCGAATACTGTTACGAGCCTGTTCCCCTGAATTAAATCCAATCGAACATGTCTGCAACGCACTGATCAGATGTGGAACAGCTTTCTCTTTTGAAGAGCATACAGTTCTCATGCAGGATGTGCACAAGGATAGTTCTGTTCTTTCTCAAATTTAAAAAATGTTGCATATCACTAAGAGGAAAAGTTCTGATTTTAGGCTCCTCTCTTCTGTGAATTTGAACCGATCTTCGTGTTGCCTTATTTTGCGATATGGACTTTTTATGAGACAGATACAGATGAAGAAAACGCATCATGAATCAATTGGGATTCATCGCGTTCTGAATATTTTAGGCCAAAAACATATACAAAACTAATGCTGCAAAATGGAATAACATTTTTTCCTTTTTTAACATTTTATGATCACAAGAAAAATCCGGTTTCTAGGCACCTCTCGGTTAAAACCAACATTTTTCTGTATCTAATTTTTAACTGAACCTTTACTTCATTTGTTAATCAAATGAAACACATTCAGCTTATCAGATACTGAGATTACTGCAATGTGCTTCAACTTTAGAAATGTTATATATATTATCTAACTTTATTTTATAAATTTAGCAGTGATAATAGTTTATACATTGTGAACCCTAATATTCATTTCTGAAACCTCGTAAAATTTGGAAATAATTCCATGATGCCATCATCATCATCATCATCATCATTGTCAAACATTATCAATTCACTACTGGACGAAGGTCTCCCCAAGTTTCCTCCACAACGGTCTGTCTTGTGCCAGTCTCCTCCATGTCACTCCTGCATACTTTCGAATTTCATCCACCCATATCCCATGTGGTCTTCTTCTGGGTCTTTTCCTGTCCCTTGGAATCCAATCTAAAATTTCGGCTGCCTATCGATGACCTGTCCTTCTAGCAGTATGTCCAGCCCATTGCCATTTCAGGGATTTTACTCTGATCATGATGTCTTCCACTCTTGTCATATTTCTGATACACGAGTTCCTCTTCTTATCTCTCCTGGTTACACCAAACATGCACCTCTCAATGCTTCTTTGAGTTGTCTGAAGCCTTTGTATGTCTCTTTTAGTTAAGGTCCACGTCTCTGCACCATACGTAAGCACTGGAAGGATGCATTGATCAAACACTTTTCTTTTAAGACATAATGGCATATTGCTCTTGAAAATTATGCTGTTTCTTCCAAAAGCTCTCCAGGCAAGTTTTGTACGCCGATAAATTTCTTTATCAATGTGACCCTCACTTGATATCTGCTGTCCAAGGTAAACGTACGTATCTGTTATCTCCAGCTTTTCTCCTTCAATATACAAATCTTCATTTCTTGTAAAAGCATTCAACATCACTTTTGTCTTCTGAAAGTTCATTTTTAATCCCACTTCTTTACCCTTGTCAGCAAGTTCCTGGAGCATACTCTGCAGCTCTGATGGGGTAGTTGCAAAAATGATTACGTCATCAGCAAAACGAAGGTGGGTAAGGTAATCTCCATTAACCTTTATCACCTGGTTTTCCAAGCTCAGCGACTGAAAGACACCCTCCAAAGTGGCATCAAAGAGCTTCGGAGATATGGTATCACTTTGTCTCACTCCCTTTCCAATTTTTATGTGTGTTTTATTTTCAAACACCCGAATCTTTGCACTTGCATTTTCATACATGTTATTAATGAGATTAATGTATGCATCTTGAATACCACAGGTTTTCAGAGCCATTGTAACTGCTGATGGTTTCACCGAATCAAAGGCTTTTTCATAATCGATAAAAGCCATGAACAATGGAAGTTCATATTCCCTCGCTCTTTCAATTAGTTCTCGAAGTACGTGGATATGATCTATTGTGCTGTAGCCACTCCTGAATCCAGCTTGTTCTCTCGGTTGAGCCATGTCCAGTGTTACCTTCAAGCGGTGTGAAAGAACTTTAGTGAAGATTTTATAAACCACTGATAGGAGGCTGATAGGTCTGTAGTTCCCGAGATCCTCAATGTCACCTTTTTTATGTAGCAGGATCATTGTAGCGGTATTCCAATTATCAGGAATCTTCCCTTCATTAAGGCATTGAGTGAAAATTTGGGCGAGTGCTGTTTCAATTTCTCCACTTGCTTCTTGCATGATGTCTACAGTAATTCCATCTTCTCCTGGAGCTTTTCCCCGCTTCATGATCTTGATTGCATGTGCAACTTCTGCTGGGAGGACTGGAAGAACTCTGGTACTGGTACCTTTCATGATGTCTGGAGTACATGTATCATCCCTTTCATATAATTTGGAGTAGAAATCTTTTACTCTTGTCAAAATGTCGATTCTATTTCGTGTTACAGAACCATCTTCTTTTCTCAGTGCCATAATCAGTTTTCTTCCCTTACTGAGATGTCCCTTTGCTATCTTCAGGCTTTGGTTGTTTTCAATTGCTTTCCTCACTAGTTCACAGTTGAATTTTCTTACGTCTTCAGTGATACTTTTTCTTACTGTCTTGCATAGCTTTATATATTCCACTTTGGAAGTCACATTTTCTTTAGTTGTCCTCATTTATCTTCTTTTTGGCATCAACATTTTGGTTTTTCCTGATAATTTGTTCACATGCAACTTGTTCTTAGACCCAGCTAATTTTGTTGCTGTTTCCACAAGAGCTTTGGTTACTCTTCTGTTAACTTCAGAAATATCCACTTTTTCCGATGTTAGGCATTCTAAAGCAGAGAATCTGTTCTTCAGTTCCAACTTGAAGGTAATTTGGTGTATTTTAAGGTTGGTGATGTCAATAGATTTTGTTTGTCTTATGCGCTTGCCACGTTCAAATTTAGTGTTGAGGTGCATCTTACATCTCACCAATCTATGGTCACTACCTATGTTGAACTTGTTTAGCATACTGCAGTCTTCTATGACAAATTTTTTGTTACACATAATGAAATAAATTTCACTTGTCATCCCATTTGGATGTCTCCATGTCCATTTCGTGTGTGGCTTTTTCTTGAAAAAGGAGTTCAAGATGAAAAACCTTTCTGCCTCTGCAAACTCAACGAGAATGTTTCCACGCTGGTTTCTGTTGCCGTGACCGAAATTACCTACTGAAGTTTCATTCTGTTGCCGTTGCCCTATTTTTGCATTGAAATCTCCCATAATTATCTTCAAGTGCTGCTTACCTTTATTATTTAGCTAACGAATTTTCTCATAACATTCTTCAATTTCTTCTTGAGGATGACTTGTGGTAGGTGCATAAGTTTGAATAATCTGAGCATAGTATCTTCTCGAAAGTTGGATAACGAGTCTTGCAGCTCTGTCAGAGGAACTTTCAACTTCAACAACTTTATCCTTCAGTTTCTTGTTTATTATAAATCCAACAGCACTAGTTCTGCCAGTATCTGTCCCACGATAGTAGAAGAGATGTCCACTTTTCAGTTCAATGAGATCTTCTCCTTTTCTCCTTACCTCACTTAGCCCGACGATGTCCCACTTGATCCTTTGTAGTTCCTCTTCCAATTCA
This sequence comes from Macrothele yani, assembly GCA_039090855.1. Lineage (NCBI taxonomy): Eukaryota > Metazoa > Arthropoda > Arachnida > Araneae > Macrothelidae > Macrothele > Macrothele yani. Next base: position 268,386 of record JAYWMT010000261.1, read on the forward strand.
AGAAGCCTGGAATTAGAAGATAGGGAGCGTCCACTATACGTAGCCAAGGTCAGCATCAGATTGCAGCCTAGTCCGGGTCTCCGGGGATTCATAGCATCCTCTGCCTTCATGTCGCACTGGCCGTTGCCTTAGCCAGGTACATTCCAGCTGCCGAAGACTGAGGGCCAATATTTAAGTTGTGGAGTCATTTTGGAGGGGTTTGTCCATAACTTACCATGCTGGCCAAGCGGGTTGGTGAGTGTGGGATAGCATTTCCTCTAATCCCGATGATATAGTTATACCGCTTTTGGCGGTCGTCAGAGCCCCTTTAGTGGGAAAAGGATGTACCACGAGAAGGCGGGGTTGACATTTGTCAAGGAGAGGCTGTGATGTTACGCATCACCTGACCTTTCATGATGTACTTTGTATTAATTTCAGAATTTTTTGTGGTCGTAAAAAGAACGTATGACATATGATGAAATTCGATGACGTTTTAATACCCGTCCATGGAATCAAGTTGGTTACGATGATTTAAAACAATAGGATCAAAAAACGAAATAAAGTGGGAAAAAAGGTGTGAGCGTTTTTACTACATAGAAAACTTTTATACAGAAATTCAATATTTTTGCAGCAAAATGCATACGTTTATTGATGTATATCCACATAAATGTAGATGCCAAAATTGTATGCACAAATGGGATGACTCAATTAGCTTCCGTAAGTGCGCATTTGTGTGGTCTTTCCTAAAGAGCCAAGAAATGTTTCTCACAGACACTCTACATTTGGAATTAAGAGTTTGACACAGCTACAATACGCAAACGTGAGTGTTTTCAGTTCCTTATTAACAGCATACACTTTAAAAGGTGTATTCCAGGGTGTTTTGCAGAAGAGCTTCTACTAGGTATATATACTATATACAGCGTTTAAACTAGTTAAGCGTACTTGTAAATCATGGCCTTAAGAACCGTATAAATACGGAGTATATATAAAAAATGTACAAAACACATTTGCCAACGTGAAATAGTATTATAAAATTTTGAATGTTTCCAAACAAGAGAAAAAAAAGCTAGGGTGACTGTTAAATCCCGATTACAACTTATTATGCACGACCTCCGCACCCCCTACCCTCCCCTCACACACATGCATGAATACTTTGTTCACTACCTTCAGCCTGTGTCTATTTTTTTTATCCTTTTTCTTTAATATAATTCCATTATAAACAAGAGGTTAATTGATTGAGTGCGATTTCATATTTCCGACATACACTGCTCAAAATAATTAGGAATAATCGGACTTTTGCGAAATTCTGCCAGCCAGTTGTGTCGTATGTTTCGGAAACTTCGGAAACCCTAGTCGAGTGTGCGGGAAGGCAGACTCATGCGCATCCTTATGCAAATTAGTGTCTGTGGCTTCAGAATAAATAAATAGAAGATTGGGACAAGATAAAAGGTTTCCTTTGTGCCTTTTTATTCTGTGGTGTTCATCGTGGCATTGCGCTACCTGAAATCTCCGGTTCGAACTCTGTTTCAACTACATAATTTACCGCAGTGGTTCTCAAACAGTGGTCCGCAGCTAGGTATTAGGCGGTCCGCGAAAATTTCTAAATTTTCTGAAGAAAATTAGTATTTGTAACACGCAAGTAAGCAATTTTAAGATAAGCGGTGTGTGCCGGAGTCTTTCGCCCTAAGATGGGAGTGTACATATATTACCGCCATTCGGTTCAGGCAATCAAGATCAAATGCGTTATATTACCGTGATGTTCTAATCCCAGTTGCAGCAGGACGAAATGACCGTGACGCAAACCAGGACTCTCCGCGGAAATCACTGTCACAATTCAGTGGGGCCAAACTCGTCTCTAAAGAGCAGGAACTGCGGAGCTTAGGGTTTAGGCAGTTGACAGCGACACGTGACGGTGACGGGGTTTCGACCCATCTGTATTACTGAGTAGAACTTTGCGTTCGTCAGTTAGTTATTCTTACGTGTTTTGTGTGTGAGAGGTTTACCTAAATATTGCATACCATTGACATTAATATTAAGTTATTTGTATTCTATATTCAAAATAAATCGGTGGCGTAACAGTGGTCCTTTGAAACGGAATATACACGGCTGGCCACCCAAAATGCAACACCAAGAAAGAAGTATTCTATTGGCCTGAAATTCGCAGCACGCGTTGCCCCGCGAGAGGACATGCAAACGATTAGCGATGCAGAGCATATGCAAATCATGTGCGCCCGCCACGCCACCGAGAAGCACTATAAGAAGGGTGCACAGAAGGCGGTATGTAAGTAGTGGAAGTGTGTTGTGCCGCCAGACCTGTGCGCGGGAAGCTTCCTGTTGCCTCGTAGCAGAATACGGCAGTCATTCCAGAACGTTTCGGAGTTCGACATATGACTAATAGTGGCTTATCGCGACAGCGGTTTATCGTACCGAGACATTGGCGCCCGTATGGGACAACATCCAGCCACAGTGAGGCGAGTATGGATTCGGTGGGTGCAGGAGATACGGACGGACCAAAGTGAGCGATTGCCGTAGCCTCGGCACACCACCGAACGAGAGGACCGGCATGTTGTGTGGCGGGCTTTGACGGCTCGCACCGCCACATCACGAACGTTAGCTCAGGAATTACGGTGTGTTCGCAATAACCGGTGTAAGCACGTACCGTTCGACGTCGTCTGCAGGAGCGGTGATTTGTTGCACGGCACGCATTGTTCCGATTACTATTGACGTAACACCACCGGCGAGTGCGACGGCAGTGGACCGTTGAACGTCACACCTGGACTACGGAATGGCACGATATTTTCTTCTCCATCGAATCCCACTTCTGCCTGCAACACCACGATTTTCGGATCCGCGTGTGGCGCACCGCGGCGAGAGACTGTATGACGCCTGCATTATGCATCGCCATACCGGTCCGTCGCCTGGCGGTTGGGTTTCGGGCGTAATTGGATATGACACCCGCACCCCTGTGGTACACATCGCCGGTACACTCAACAGCCACCGCTAAATCTCCGACTTTTTGGAGTCTGTAGTTTACCCTTACTTGCAGGACCTGCCAGCGGCCACGTTTCAACAGGACAATGCATGCCCGCACGTGGCACGCATCGTGCAACAATTCTTCACTGCCCACCAGGTGTCACTGCTACCGTGGCCCACCTGTTCTTCCAATATGTCGCCCATCGGACACGTCTGGTCGCTGATTGGCAACCGAGTGGCCCGGCAAGCACCACCCGCGGCTACGCCTGATGAACTGGGGCAACGTGTGGGAGCAGCCTGGACCGACATACCCCAAGCTCACATCCAAAGCCTCTTTCGTTCGATGCCGCGGCGTGTAAATGCTGTTATTGTCAGCCATGGGGGCCAATCGAACTATTGATTTCTGCGTGTTCCGCAAGTAGCACGGGCCTGTAAGCTCAATCGTTTCATCTTTGTATCTGTTGTTATGTGTCCAGTAAATCTGGCTTTGCTATCTCGTGTGCTTCTTGGTGTTGCATTTTGGTTGGCCAGCAGTGTATATGTGAAATCAATACGATTCCACATGGACAAGATAAAACTAAAATCAGTGACGACTATTTTCAAAGCAGTTGCTCTGTTATCGCCAAAAAACAATAGAAATCTATAAACAGGAAATATGATGAAAATTACCTGAAAATTATATTTTATTGGACCGGTGACAAACTTGCACCTAAAACTCTCTGTGTTGTGTGCTGTGACACTTTGTCTAACAACGTGGTGAAACCTTCACGGCATTTTCAAAAAAAACTTACAGATTTAGCCCATAAATCTATTGAATATATTCAAAGCAAACCTAAAGTGATGCTGTCACCATAGATATAAATGACTGCTATTGAAAAAAGAGAGTAAGATTACAGAGGCATCATTCCAAGTGGCTTTACCTGTGGTAAAAGCTGGTCAAGGGCATACCGTCACTGAAAGACATGTAAAGCCAGCGGCTATATTAATGGCAAATATTATGCTTGGGGAAAAGGTAAGATGAACAATAGACAAGGTTCCATTTTCGAATGATACAATCAGCGTCGCATAACATCTTTGGCATCTAATGTAGAAGAGCAATTAATTACATGTGTGCGTGGTAGTAGTTATTTTGCTTTACAATTGGACTACAGCACGGACGTAGGAAACCTGTGTCAACTTTTAGCATATCAAAGACACATTTACGAAAATAGAGTTCATGATGACTTTTTTTTTATTTATCGTTAAAAATTCACAGAACAGGAGATGATATTTCCTGCTCCCTGAATTTTTAACGATAAATAAAAAAAAAGTCATCAAGGATTGCAAGCAACACCATTTTCGCACTGAAATGGAAAATAAATATTTATTCGTTTATTTACTTTCTTGAAATAGGCTAATACCATTTTATTCCTAAAAATAATTATTTTGTTATTGCTTCTTATCCTTTGGTCTTAAAACAGTTCCCTGAGGTATTATTTTTTGAAATCACTTATTAATTTTTGTTCGTCATCTTAAATTATTTTCTATATTGAAAGATGTGGTTTCGTGTTGAATCTTTTGCATTGCATTTTGTACATACTTAGGTTCTATCAAGTATTTCTATTGATTTGAGATGCCTAGTTCTAAATCTTGATAATGCGGTTTGTCCTTTCCTGTTTATTGTTGTGTTCCGTTATTTGCCATGTTCTTTTGTCTTTTAAAATGTTATAAAACAGTACTGTTTATTAATTTATTTTGAACTTTTCTACAATGAAATAATTTTAATATCACGTTTTTATGATGATAACGCTTTTTAATGAGTTCAGTTTTCCTACATTTTGGTATTTGAATGGAAGTCGTGCAGATGTAGGTAGTCCATGTTAGGTTGAACGCCTGCAACTAGTAGTCCGTGGTAAAGGAAAGTTTGATAACCACTGATTTCCTTGAATCCAAAGCTTGAAGAGTTATCGGTTGACTGAAAGTATGTCAGACACAGGGATGGTAGAAGAATACGGTACACCGTCACGTACTCACAGTGGACAAGATTCCATAATACAAGACGTCGGAACAGGGGCGAAAACGCTGCCAAGCATGAGCAAAAGATTATATTGTTAACAGGACGTAGGTTGTTAAATAAAGCAAATCACAATCGTCTTCACGATGATGGCCTTCATGCACATAGACCAATGATATGTGTCCCTTTAACGCATTAAAGGTTTGAGGATCATCGAAAATGTGAGAATGGCTACCGTGTTTGGAGACGCGACTAGAAGAATCAGGTTCTCTGAGCAATCAAGATTCAGTAGGGTGTCTGACAATTGACGATTGTTTTCTAAAGGGCACACTGTGCATAAGATAATCCAGTGTTTTTTCAAAAAACATAACTTTAGGAGAAGAAAGATTGGTAATTTCGGACGTTGAGAGCTATGGGAGGACGTTGAGAGCTGTGCATCAACCCAAGCAGCAATCCGACGTCCTAGAGTCACAGAGATGAGATTCTGAGATGTATTGTAATGCCGAATGCTGCAGCTACGGTGATTAGTTTCTTTTCATGGCCGATAACGCCCGACGTCATAGAGCTCGGCTAGGGAAGAACATCCTTCAAGAGCAGGGAATCGAGGGTACAGAGTTTCCAGCACGCATCCCTGATTTTAATACAGTTGATCATACCTGAAACGCACTAGGCAGACGCATTACAGCTCTCTTCGTGAAGATAAGACATCTCTGAGGGATGAGTGGCAAAGATACGCCCAGAAACTATTTGAAAAGCTACTCAGCTCTGTCTTACACTGGTTTTCAGCGGTCTTATCCGTTTGAGGGGACCACACACGCGCCTTGCTAAATAATGGTAAACTGCAACCTTTAAAAAGTCATTCTTTACTGTTGTACAAATATGATAAATTTGTATAGCATATCGAATCATGCGCAGTAAGTGATGTATTGCATACACATTCGCTAATGAGCCCTTTCGTACCGATATTACTGAATATTCTACTGTATCTTACAGTAAAATGATATTTGATAATTTTTAAATCCATCTTCTCAGCTTTTCCGAAAATATCTTTCTGTCTCTGGAAACTGGATTGAAAAAAAAATGAGAGACCTTAAAATGTTGGGTTATAGCTTGTCCAGCAGGAAAATAGGTACACAAAAACTAACGAATTTTTTATCATTATGATACAATTTGTTGACTGTTCTTTAGTCGTCTCCGTATCTCAGGAAAACGTTTTGGGATATCTTATGGAATATGAGTTCGTATTAAATGGAGGTTTCGGCCACATAGGTAGAAGTAAAAGCCTGACTGTTGGGACTTAAAACCTTGCTTTTTCTTTTTCTGGATTTTCTTGCAAGTGGTAGTCAGCTCCTAAGTAGACGTCTTCTACACAATTTACCAGTTTGGAGCTTCGAAATTAAAATAAAAATCCACCACATGCAATATGTTGCTCTCATAACACGACGCATGAAACTTATCCACATTATGAAGACATTTAATACGTTCCAGTGAACGAATTTATTTGGAAAACTATAACATGCTTGTTGAAGCGATGGAAGTTTTCAACAAAATTACATACACAATCACAGTTACTACCTGGTATATAAATTTTCCACTAATATTTTAATCTCCCACATCCCACTGTACCTGATCTATCAGTACTTCATTATATTCATCAGAGTATGCAAAAAAGAACGAACATCAGGAACTGTACTTGATATTTTGGAGAAATAACAAAATCTCCCAGGTAAAAAAAAAATGTGGATTCAAGGAAAAACACTTCTGATTTTAAGAATCGCATAACATAAAATTTTCTAAATATTAAATGTTTTTATATAATTTTCAAACGTCAGAAATTTGAAATATATTTTCAAAGAAAAATCATGAAAACAGCTCCGTCCATTGAACTTCTGGTGCAGTACTTTATTTTTTAAATGATGTATCTATTTAAACAGTTTTTGAAACTCAGCCAAATTAATTTGTGATTTATGGAGTGTTAACGATCAACATGCCATATGTGACAGGTATAATGCCATTGGAACATGCATTTCTTCGTTTTAGAGGGTGTTTTGGGCTTAGAAATTTTTGATTGAGTGCAAATAACGAACAAAAAATTATGTAAATTCTACATTACCGTTATTGAGGTTTGTACCTCAGGGTTGTTTGTAGTTCACAGTTCTGTCGCTAGGTGGTGTTTTTGTAATCATGTTGCTCTTGAGGAATTCCTTTTATCTTCTGTATCTCAATGGCTGGATTAAAGATGGAGAGCATTATCCTCTTTAAATAATGCACATCCTTCCGCTTCGTGGTATAGAGACCAAAACGTTTTGTCTTTATCTCTGCTTCCTGGAGACATATTCGATTTTTTTTTCTTTTATATAACTTATGCTGTGAGGAATAGTTGTGGAATATTTTAAAAAATTTTCTCTATGCAAAATTATTCCGCTTGGAGGCGTAGAGTTATATCAATTTTTTCACCTATATTTCTTATTTTCAATGTTCAATTTGAAAATCTCCTTTCCACTGACATTAATTATGCTATGAGAAAATTTTTGTACACCATTAATTTTCGTAACTTAGATTTTAGTCACTGGTGGAAACAAGTAGGAGTTCCTGTTTCCAGATGTTCAGTTAATTGTAGATATCCAGTTGATTATACTTCCTTTATACAACTGACTGTTTTTCCTTTTTTTCTAACAGGTTCCATTGACTATCAATAACTGTGACAAATTCTGTTAGGGTCGGAATGGATTAAAAAGTGGTGATTGTTACAACCGGAAATTCAATGTCATCTTTCTTGTATACTCATAATCTCCATTCACTCATACAAAATGAAGCATGTCCATCCGACTGTCACAGCATTCTGTCGATTTCGCAAAGTGACATAGCTTCTCTCTTCCTTTTTTTTTTGGAAACTAATATTCCATTTGTTTAGCGAAATACTAGATTTTCTGAGGTGCTGGATAAATCTGTCCAGGTGCAGTTCATAATATTTCAAAAGGAATTAGCTTAATTAAAAGATGAGGTCATCGTGAATTACTTACATTTTAGATTGAACAAACGCTATTATGTTTCGTGAAATTATCTTAGGGAAAATTAAGTACAAATACAATGTTGGTGGAATAAATACTACAGCTATGTTTCTCGACCCGTCTTCTCAGTCTGGATTTCAACATTTTGTTACATACTTATGTTATGTGATACCGATATTTTTCTGTTGTTTGGTTTCATATATTGCTAGGTTTTTTGGAAAATTGCATCGAAAGGGACAGTGTTTGTTTATCGTGTGATGTAAGTCATTTCTCATGTACTTATCTTATTGTCAAGCTCTGTTTATTCGGACGGTTACACAAGGTATTGGAAAACTGTCTTACTTTGCTAAACAACCAAAATTAAAATTACCGAAAAAATCTGTAACAGGAAAGCTACATCACATTGTAAAAACCGATAGAATGCTGACATGGTTAAATAGACTTGTTCTGCTTTTCGTGACTTATACGGCTAAAATTGTTGATGGGTGAGATGTCAGTGAAATGTGCTTTATTTCAGTTCTTGGTAGGTTTTTCGTACCACTTCTTAAGGGAAATATAGGGAATATTAACCCTAACTTGTAAAATCAGTAATATCTTGCAATTCGAAGCTACTTCTGAACTGATTTTCTTGTCATTTCTTATTGTCTTGTAATAAGAGTGATTTTCTTGATACTGTATTTCTAAAAAAATGGTACTTTGAAACGATACCTCTGGCTCAATCAGATCTTCACCTACCAGTCAATTGCCTTTTAATTGAAAGTCAAAAGAAAAGTTCATAGATAGGTGTATTAAACGATATCAAATTAAAAACAGATTATTTAAATACATTTCGAAATACCAATCACGCAATATTTTGTCTTTGTAAACAGCTGTCTGCATTTAACAATATAAGAAATTCAAATCAATGCAATAGTATAAATAACGAATTATTGAAACAAAATTTGAAGATCCGTTTGAATCTGATCTTTTAAATCAAACAAAGGCGACTTGTTACTTGGTTTTAATTCAGGCGTTTTAGTTTCCCATAATACATTATACATTGAATGATATTTTATAATTTTACATTTATTTAGTAGTTACATTGCACAATTTTTTTAAAATTATATTTTACTCATATTCTATTATTACTCTACTTCATACAGTCGTATCTGAATAATAATAACACATATCTAATAATGGGAATTACTACCCTCGGCCCAGATGACAGCGGCGATACCGCGGGGCATGGACGCAATGAGGCCGCGAACGGTTTCCCGAGGCCCATGTGCCCATTGGGACTCCACCAGAACACGGAGATCCCAGAGTTGGCATGGTTGTGGATCGTCAATTAGAACCTGTTAATCCAAATCGGCCCAAAAGTGCTTTATTGAATTGAGGTCGGGCGATTTCGTACACCAATAGACCACGGAGACATCGCTGTAGTGTTCTGTGAAACAGTTACGCACCACCTTAACGACGTATAATGGAGCAATATCCTGTTTGTAAACACAATCACCACAAGGGTAATCCTATAACTTGAAGAGATGCATTAGATCAGCGAAGATGGACAGGTAGCCATTGGCGCTCAGGCACCCATCCAGTTGTACCAGTGGCTCCAGGTTGTAATACGAAAGCATCTCCCAGACATGCACACTGACACCGCCTGCCTGTAATTTACCGAAAAACGTGCGTTGGTTCCCGTTTATCCGACGCCATATGCGCCGCCATCAGCAATTTCTGTGGAGCAGAAACCTCGATTCATAGGTGAAGGCAACCTTTTTTCACATTTCTTCTGTCCAATGACGGTAGTCCATTGCGAACTGCGCATGTCGCTGCAGATGGTCTTTCGTTAACATGGGGCCTTAAGGTAGCGTCGGATCCCCAGACCTATGCGTAAAAGGGTTCCCTCTGCAGTTACCGGGGACAGGTACCTGTGTACCCAGCGTTCATTTGCGGTGTCAATTGCTGCATTGTTTAGCATCAATTGGCCTTTAGCATTCGACGGAGGAGACGTTCCTCTCTGGGGTGGATGGGTTTTGGGGATCCACAGTTATGGCGTCGGGAGATTCTAGGCGTCCCAACGGTCCACCCTTACTAATGTACCTCGCGAATAGCCGAATAAGTCTGCTGTTTCTAAGATGCTTGCATCTTTGGCGCGGTAGCCGATGATCATTCCTTTTTGAACGTCAGTAAGGTCACTACCTCTTCGTATTGGGTTCACGTTGCACAATCTGGCTCATCTGTCGTGGACGATTGCTAATATCTCCGGGTGGTCGACCTTGTCACGTGCACTGTGTGACGCTCCTTGGTCGGTGTGTTTCCAGCATATGGTCATATTATTTTGATTCGATCGTATATACTGGATACGCTGTTTATATTTATAGATCTACATACCCAAATGTGGTATTATAGAAAAGCTAAACAAACTTAATTTCCAGTAAAACTATCGTAAAGAGAAATATAATAACCTTATTTATGTTTGCTTTGCTGGAATTTCTCTGTCTGGCCAGTTCATGTATTTTTCGCCTTTTAGCAGGCTTATTATTCGGGAAAAGCACACACAGCCTGAATTTACTCACATATCTAATATTTGGGACTTGAATCTTTGCTAAGATTGAAATGAAAAAGAATCCAGGAATTCATATCTTAAAATTTTTATACACTCAGTGGTAGGACTTCAAAATTGAAAACCTAAACATGTGGAATCTATGTACTCCATAAAACAATCACTCTGTAACACTGACGGTTTTTCAGCTGAACCGCTTTTGACTTCCGTACTTCTATTCAGCAGAATTCTTCAGAGCTCTATGGTGCGACGTGTTTGCTTCGGCGGTTTACGGGGTCCTTTCTTGACAGGTTGGATCCCAGTCCTTAACTATTTGCATATCACATCGCAAACGGTTGACCGAGGATCCGCAAAGTCGTTGAAATGTCGCGCACTATTTGTTTCATGAGAAAATTTGCAACAGAATATGAAGGATTTCTCTTTAGAATCACAGCCACTGAATTTACACCAATGTATACGAACGAGAAATTCTTTGGGGAAACGACCGGTCACGTCAAGGGAGTTTAAACCAAAAGTCTCCGGAAAATACTTTCTGTGTCGGTAGCTCTGTTTCCTGTTTATCTGTTCACATTTTAAAAGGGAGTTTTGGATTTTGCGCTAAGCTTTAGCATTGCTTGATTTGGAGTCATCTAAACACATAGGGTAAATATTTTAATTCCGCCCCGGTGGCGCAGTGGTCTAAGGCGCTGGCCTATGATCATTCGTCCGTAAGGGGTCCGGGTTCGAATCCCGGTCAGGCATGGATGTTGTGTTTGTCTTACGGCACTGGCTCTCTCCCTTCCCTGGAACCAGTAACCCTAAATTAGGGACGGGCGACTGCTTATAGCCCATTGAGTTGCTCACGATGGTCGTTAAACTTCCAATCAAAAAAAAAATTATTCTACCAATCATGTCAAAAATTCTGTCATTAAAAGAAGGAAACTCTGAACGTATTCTCTGCTAGATCAAAACAAGAAAGTTGACCCCAAACTTTCGGATTTAATGAGCCTTTCGTTTGAATCTGTTCTGAAGCGAATTAAATTAATTAAAGCTATTCAAATTCGACGGAACCGGTTTCAAGGACAATCAACTTGTTCCTACAATCGAAACATCCAGAAATAGAAATATCTACTTAGTTCCACAAACGGCTAAAAGCATGTCATTAAGATTAATAATTGGCGAACAAGAAGTTTCACATACTACAAGGAAGATACTATAGAGAAAGGTAGACAAAGATATTTACAAATCGGACAGTTAAAAGAAGAAATATACAAGGAGCATGATATAAGTCTGATACACTAACGTAAAATTTTGCAAAAAAAAAAAAGTTGAAAATAGGCAAATAATGCTCGTCCTGGAAAACAAAAAGCTATGCTAAGAGAAAAGTACTTTTCATGTACATCCCCGGGGTGAAGATATAGCAAAACAAAGGTTTCGAACTTTACGTAGCTAGCGGTAAATTTTTGCGTTATTTAAAGAGGAAAATGCTCCAAATCTCTGTTGTAGCCAATGACATACATAAAGAAAAAAATCAACAGCGTTTCGAGATGCGGTCAATACAGCTGCCAACTGCGGAAACACCACCTACCGACAGAACTGGGAACTACAAAATTCTTCATATACTAGCCTGAAGGTTTCTACAAGGGAATTGACAACCGTCGTTGAAATATTTTTTTAAATCGTAAATGTAAAAGCAATGATATTGAGAAAAACAGAATAAGCTTTTGCGCCCCTAGTGGCGAAAGTGTGCACTATTTTTGAAAGAACATACACAAACAGGGTTTGCGGCCTTAATGGTATCTGACCGAAGAAAGCAGTTTTTCAACGAGTTTTTAATCCCGCAGATATTGCTGTAAGCGAAAACGTTATCTTACTCCGTCTGGTGGCACACTAGGCGCTAAGAAAAAGTTTGAAATTATATGAGAAACATTTCCCTACGGAAACACTCTCCAACAAAGAAATAATTTTTCAAATCGGACTATTAGCTGCAGCGATATCGTGCCCAGAGGCTGACGGACGGACGGCCGGACATACCGATAACATAAGCACGACCTTTTTTTACCAAAGACGTGCTAAAATCCAATGAAAGAGAGAAATATTCGTGTGCATTCTAGTGTATGTTTCTGACACCTCAGGATTAGAGTTAAAAAGTACAAATAACATAAATTTTAAATTAAATAGCAAAAAAATTAATACTTTGAAGTTAATGTATACATTCGTGCTTCAGCCTCAGTAAGGGGATGCTCTTTATCTAAACAATAGTGTTCTTACTCGATATTAAAAAAAAATATTCGTATGTGTTGAGTAGCGTGTCTGTATTAGCCTTCAATTTATTGTAATATGTTTATCGTCATGCTATTCATATGCCAGTAATTCAAGGATAAATTCACGTCCGTAGAGGATATATTCTTCTGTCAAATATTAAGGTGTGATAAGGGAATATTCGAATTTTACATGCTTGTCTGTGGTGAATATTATCCGACAACCTTTATAGATAACATTTTCTTTATTGTCTTATATGTTCTGCATCATCATTATGATCATCATTGTCAACCATTATAAATCCACTGCTCCATGTTACTCACACATACTTTCAAATTTCATCCACCCATCTCAGATGTGGTCTTCTTCTGGGGCTTTTCCTGTCCCTTGGAATCCATTATAAAATTTCGGCTGTCCATCGATGGTGTGTCCTACTTGCTGTAGGTCCAGCACAATGCCATTTCAGGGATTTAACTCTGATCATGATGTCTTCCACTCTTGTCATTTTTCTGATCCACGAGTTCCTTTCTTATCTCTGCTGGTAACACCAAGCATACACCTCTCCATGCTACTTTGAGTTGTCTGCAGCCTTTGTTTGTCTCTTTTAGTTAAGGTCCACGTCTCTGCCCCATATGTAAGCACCGGAAAGAAGCATTGATCAAACACTTTTCTTTTAAGACATAATGGCATATTGCCCTTGAAATATATGCTGTTTCTTCCGAAAGCTCTCCATCAAAGTTGTATACGCCGATTAATTTCTTTATCAATGTGACCCTCACTCGATATCTTCTGTCCGAGATAAACGTACGTATCTCTTATCTCCAACTTTTCTCTATCAATCGGTAAATCTTCATTTCTTGTAAAAGCTTTGTACATCACGTTTATCTTCTGAAAGTTCATTTTTAATCCCACTGATATACTATTGTCAGCAAGTTCCTGAAACATACTCTGCAGCTCTGATGGAGTAGTTGCAAAAATGACTATGTCATTAGCAAAACGAAGGCGAGTTAGATAATCTGCATTAATCTTTATCCCTTTGTTTTCCCAGTTCAGTGATTGAAAGACATTTTCCAATACGGCATTAAAGAGCTTGGGAGATACGGTGTCACCTTGTCTCACTCCCTTTCCAAATTTTTATGTGCATCGTATTTTCAAACAGCCGAATGTTTGCAATTGTATTTTCATAGATGTTATTAATAATATTAATGTATGCATCTTCAGTACCACAGGATTTCAAATCCATTGTAACTGCTGATGGTTTCACCGAATCAAAGGCCTTTTCATAATTGATAAAAGCCATGCACAATGGAAGTTCATATTCCCTCGCTCTTTCAATTTGTTCTGTCAGTACGTAGATATGATCTATAGTGCTGTAGCCAATCCTGAATCCAGCTTGTTTTCTCGGTTGAACCATGTCCAGTGTTACCTTCAAGCTGTGTGAAAGAACTTTAGTGAAGACTCTATAAACCACTGAGAGAAGGCTGATAGGTCTGTAGTTCCTGAGATCCTCTCAGTGTCACCTTTTTTATGTAGCAGGATCACTGTAGCGTTGTTATAATTCTCAGGAATCTTCCTTTCATTTAGGCATCGAGTGAAAATTTGGGCGAGTACTGTTTCAGTTTCTCCATTTGCTTCTTGTATGATGTCTACAGTAATCCCCTCTTATCCAGGAGCTTTTCCTCGCTTTATGTTCTTGATTGCATGTGCAAATTCTGCTGTGAGGACTGGAAGAACTCTGATACATTTCATGATGTCTGGAGTACATGTATCATCCCTTTCATATAGTTTGGAGTAGAAATATTTCAATCTTGTCAAACTTTCACCTCTATTTCTTGTTACAGAACCATCTTCTTTTGTTCTAGATATATTACGCTTAATCTAGCAAATACTGTATTTTTATTATTGTGCGATAACTATTCGCCGATCCAAATTTTAGGTATACAGAAACGATCCTAAAGAGGACATATACATTTTTCAACACAACAAAGATATGAAAAAAATCTCTGTTTTGCATTTATTCCATTGCAAATTTCATTAAAAGGGAAAGAAGTTCTCAATGATATCATACAATGAGTCATTGAAAACAAAAGAAAATGATTTTTCAGGAACATTCTTACAGAAAGTAGAAAAATGATGAAAGCAACGGTTTACAAAACATTTAACATCATTCAGCCCGAAATATCGACAAGAATGTTACCTGTTTTCTCTGAGAACCTCTTATCTTCTCATATAAAGTTCAGAAGAAAATCGAATCTGTAGCAAAATTTATTTCAGGTGTTACTTCGTAAGAAACATATTACCACTTTAAAAGAAAGTGGATGCAGAAAAATTGTTATACCCTTATATAGTAATGAAATATTTTTCTGTCCCGGTGGCGCAGTGGTTTAAGTGCTGGCTTCTGACGATTCTTACCATATAAGTCCGCGTTCATAATTAGTTGAGGCACGGATGTTCTGTTTGTCTCACGCTACTGGTTTTCCCTGTTCCCTGGAAAAAAGTGGCAAAAACGTGGAGTCAAGCGACTGCTTACAGACCACGGAATAACTTTCGGTGTTCGTTACGGAGTAGCTCACAGTGTTCTTACGTCCCATGCTGTTTGCGCTATGCGACTGGTTTTCTCTATTATCTGGAACCAGTGGCAAAAAAATTGGAGGCAAGCCATTCCTTACAGACCACGTAGTAGCTCACGGTGTTTGTTACGTCCCAAGCAAAAAAGAAAACAAAAGGAAGAATTAGTTATACATTTAGTTTTTAATTTTATTTTCTTCTTAAAGAATTTTGGGATACACATGGCGCTATGTAATGTTCAATTGAAATTACTATCATCCATGTAAATAGCACGATTTCAATCGGTTACTTTGCGATAAGTTAAATTACAGTTGATCTCTTATAGTGTCACCAATTTCAAACGATATTGGTTCAATTGGTATATTCTATTTTATGAATTTCCGTTCGTATCACTAGTGGTCATAGGCTCAAAAGGTTGCCTTTGGTAAATTCTCGTGAAAACTTTCTTCTACAAATAGTTTGATATTTAAATAGGAACATACAAATTCTGCCATAGGTTTTTAAAGGTATTTTTTTCACAGAGAAATATCATTTCCAACTTTTTCGTACGTTCTTTGAATGAATGATGCATAGCAAGAAGAAATCTTTAGAGAGAATTGCTCATGCAACTGAAGAATAATTAACATGTTTCTATTATCCGCTTGATCTCTTGTGAGGATGCTGTATTCATCAAGGTTTCTTCGCAAGTTTGAATGGTACATATTTTATTAATTTTTTACTATGCGTTTGGTTTATACCGAATCCGAACAATAGATGAAACTCGCAGAAATTAGGACTTTTGTATTGTAGCCAAGTAAAACTCTTCAAAACACAGAATAAAGCAACACCCAGAAGGCAGACGAAAACAGCTTTTTCAAATTTTGCTTAAATGGCAACAAAAATTTGGATTTTAAAATGTTAGACATATTGTACAACATGAAAAGTAGAAATATCACATGTCGAGAAAAATATACTGTATAGCATGCTAATTAAAGAACTTACTTTGTACTTTGCACATGCTTACGTGATGAATAGGACGATAATTGATGGATAAATAACATACATGGCTGTTAATAGAAATTGAAACACTATGAACAAATGCTGGGATTTGCCCAAAATTTGCAGGGTACGTAGGTCAGCATGGGAGATGCAAATAATTACAATTGCAGGTCACATGCAAATGTGAGGTGCGCGCAACGATATCGAAAACGTCACACAAGGGGGTGTAAAAAAAAGCTTACAGAGAGAAGTTTTTTTTAAATTTGATTTCGGTAAGCTCGACCGTACGCAGTTGTTAACATATAAACATGCCGCGAAGGAGGACGAGACAACCATACGAACAATTGACGAAGTTTGAAGGAAGTAAAATCGCTGGACTCAGAGAAGGTGGTTTATCATACCGTGATATTTCTGCGCGCGTTGGGTGTAACGCAACTACCGTTATACGCACATGGGATCAATGGACATCAGAAAGTTCTATACATCATCGTGCAAGGTCTGGAGCACGAAATCTCATGACCCAGCGGAAAGACTGCCGCTTGAACCATATGGAAGTGACGTCGCGCACAACGCCATCCGTGACACATGGGCAGCAATGAAGAACGGTCATAATTCGTCCTCTGTCTTTGAGCACTGTTCGTCATGGATTGCTGCAGAGAAGCCTCGTTACTCGCCGTCCATTGCTGCGACATACAAGCTCACAGTCATACAATGTACTTATGACAATTCAGAGAAAGATTTGGATTGATTAGTTAAAAGTTCTCTGATTCCTCATAAAAGTCTATGGCATATAGACGGAATCAATGGATGAAATGTATGTTTTAAAATACCTGAAACACGATGCCAAGCCGCAGATGAAAGCTGCTGTATATAGTAAATATTTGCAAGGAAGGGCCTAAAGTTTATGATCAAAAGCGTAATATGGTCCTCCACGTGCCTCTAAAATGAAATTTCTAAAAGTGTCTTGTGGTATATGCTACCAATACTTTGACAGCAGAATCTTAAACTCTTCGAAGCTACGTAGTCAGGCTTTGGGTTTTAAGGCTCTTAAGGAACTCTTCATATTGCTGTTTGTTGGAAACGCATCTGGCGATTGTACAATTAAACTTGTCACGGTATACCATTCCCATATATAAGTTTATTCTAAGGTGCATATTCTTTTCATTTTTTGTCTAGCAGAATTTTTAAATTTCAGTATGTATACTTCAATTCTAGTTTTAGTGCTAACTGCACTATGAATCGAGCCTTTACTGTTTTGGGATATTGTGCACTTAGAAACTCATCTCCTGCCGTTGAACGAATTTAAAATATCATTGTTTTAAAAAGATACCCTTACATTAAGGATGTATTAGGTTTACTTCTATTTGAGGACCTGTAATTTATACAAAGATATATCAATTTTTTTATTATAGCATAAATTTCACCAACAAACTGTACGACATGATGGTTATATAACATAACAAAAATAAGCTACGCTACATAGCATGCAAGTAAGAGTTTCGCACGAAGCTGCAATTGTAAAACTGTTGTTTCCGGTTTATGGTGAAATTTGAATTTGTCCAAAATTAACATCACGTTATCTCACAGTAAAAGGCAGAGAGCGTCAACACATACGAATGACAGTCGAGCTGTTTTCGCAACAATACAACAAAGCATATGTTATTTTGAACCAAATGAAAAATCCGTTGTGGAACTTATTCAAGTTATCAATGATCCAATCTACATTGTCAATTCTGGAAAGCTCTCTAATGATACATATACAATACATCCAATGCATGTAGATTTCGCATGTATTTAGATGTTCAAGTAAGCACTTTAAAGCTACTGTTGCTTTTTTTAATTAAGGAATGATATTTGATACTGCCAAAGACTTCTTGAGATTTCAAAAATACTCTTTTCAGTTCTATACAGTCACTAACGGGAATCATTGATTTCCTTACACAATTTAACATAAAATAAAAATTGACGTCACGCTTAAAAAAGGATTGTCTGAGAACTTTTTCTCTTGCATCGGGGGATCTGGTCACTTTTATGGTAACACATTACCTACATAAGTGAAGTGCCGCGTTCGTCTCTTATTACTGGATAGCAGCACATGAGATATTTCTTCATCTAGTGCTTCCTCAGTTGCTTCGGATTCTGATAACAATGGTACCTTTTTAGAATTTCATCCATTAGGAATAGCTTGTAGATATATCGAAACGACTTTCCATGGTTAAATGTATCACTGAGATGCGAGACATTGTACTTAAAGATCATGTTAATCCTCATCCTCCTGCAGCATGTGTTATTGTGAATGATTGCTCCCGAAGAGTTTAAATATATTGCTGGCTATTTTGCGTACCGTGGACAGAAAGATAATATTGTCTTAAGAACTTGCTGTACCTGGTGATGCCCATCTTCGTGCTGAATACGAGTATTGTCACCAGGTAGTTTCCGTATAATTTCTGATGAATGATTAAGAAAAATCAGTCAATTTGAGCTAATATTTACTACATTTCATGTAAAACATTTTCTACCACTAGGTAAAATGCTGTGAGAAGCTTTGTGATTAAATAAGTTAAAAATATCCTGATACTCCATTAGAAACAATTAAAAATCTATGTGATGACAAAAACTTTCATAGGCTTGAAATTCCTTCACAGGAAATCTTAGACTCTGAAAGCTGCAGAGGCGCAGCGTAGAAAGTGAGCAAGCGGAAGAATTCGCCAAAGGGACCTAATGTTTGGTACCAAGTATCTGTAGCGCTGCGGTATTTACTTTTGTTTCCTTACACAATTTAACATAAAACAATATCATACATATTCTATATGTCATTGTAATAGTATGAGAAAATTTATCGTGGCAATCGATGTCAAATGTTTTGATGCCCCCAATCAATATAAACTGAAAGACGAACATTTATTCCAACCTGAAGGATACCTTACAAAAAACAATTTTCAGAATTACAATGCTAAACACCGAGTTAAAAACTGTGTTTTTCGTATCTGTTATTTTTGATTAACTTATGTTACGTATTTAAATAAGCTAGCTTCCTCTCCGACAGTCAGTGCATCAAGTATTTCTGTACATATATACTTTACCTTTTCAAATACCTCACTAACGGCAATTTTCAGAAGTAGAATGCTAAAAATCCGAGTTGAAAAACTCACTTTTTCATATCTGTTGCTGTCAATTTTCGTGTGAAATCGAACGCTAAAAAGTGGAATTATGTAAAGATCTATGTGATTTTCTTGCAGAAATGAAATTTAAATAATAAATAACATGCTTCCTACTTCTTGTTTGTTCAGCTGTTTAACGTATTTACTTGAAGTGTTGATAATCAAAGAACTTGAAATACTTTGGAGGTTTAATTCTTTACATTCGGAAAGACATCGGATTTGTGTATATATAACTGCATGATAACTACGAAATGCCGCAATATGATTGTTTACAGTAATGACCTTATTTTGCTTTATTCGAAAGCTGTTCATTTATTTTATTTCAAATTATTTAATTTACGAAACAGGAAATAAGAGATACATGAAAGACATGCTCAACCTTGAAGATTGAAATTACAAGTATTTGAAATATCGTTCATAGCATTTGTTGTTTTCATTCCTTCCTAACGCGTAACAGCAGGAGCGATGGCTCTCACTGTCAGCTCGTGTCCAACCCGCTTCAGCTGCATGGTGACCTATTGTCAAAACCCCAAATTAATTGCAAACTTAAGTACTGGCGAAAAGTATCCGACGGCTGGGAAACGATTAGTGAATCTGAAAATAACACGGCTTGATTGCATTTTGGCCAAGGTAACGACCCTGGCGCAGACATTAATGGACACATTTCTATAATCACTGACCACCGTTGGACAACAGAGCATTATCGACATATTTTCAAATAATTCACATGAATAAAAAACTCAAGGAATTCGGTTCTGCTATCGGGTACATTTTTATAAGCAACGAAGCAAATTCGAATGAACAACCATGATCCATCATAAACTAGAGGTATCCTTGGGATATTTAGAATTTCAAAAGAAAAAAGATAGTTCACGCTTTTTAAAAGTGCCTTCAGTTCATTTCTGAAACACCTTTTAACATTTTTGCAAATGTTTCATTCAATTTACCAAATTTATGCACGATTATACTCAAACGTTAATATATCTATTTTATGAGTTAATTTCAAACACAACCTTTTTCAGTCTTATATCCAAAAAATTATGTAATTAAATGACAATTGCCACTAGCCAGTGCGATTAGATCCTTCGTCTTACACGTACTACGTCCGACTCTTTTTGATTCCCGTCGCATCAGTCCTTATATTGTCGCATCGCTGCATACGTCACGTCGTTTCCTTTTACAGAACCGCCTACAGCAACACATTTGTATAACGTTAGTGGTTTTAAGTTTATTTGCTTTTCAATATATAAATTGTATTTTACAAATAATGAACTGTTAGCTTTTACTAAATTCATATCATGGTATACAATGATCTGTATAATGGGTTTGGGCACAAGTTCTACCCATTTTTGTAAGCTACAAAGAAAGCAGGAGAACACAACAAATAACGTACCTAGAATTTCATTTAATTGAAATCTATCTATGCGTAGGTGAATCATACGCTGGAAAAACTTCTGTGTTTAGAGTATAAAAAATTCATGTAATGACCTTTTCACATCGTCCACATCATCGAAGGTTCATAGAGCGAAGGCGTTTTGTAAAGTTCGAGAAAGGTTGTAGTCCCTAGGTACCAGGTTAGTGGAATACTCCTGGTAAGGTAACACTTCCCAACCAAAGTCCAGTAGTTTTTACCGGGTTATTAAAGCAGCATGAGTTCTAGCGTTATTATTGACGAGTGATGGACGATTAATTATCAGTTGCTCTCGCAATCGATCCCAATGTTGACAGTAGAGGCAGCATTTATCGTTCGGTTAGGTGCGAACACCTCCTAGTGGATTATTATTTTGACATCTCACCAAACATTACACAAAATCTTTTTGATATGCAGTTCTCATTGTGAGGTCGATGGAAATGCAGTCCTCCTTGTGGGGTTGATGGAGATGCAGGCATCCTTGTGAGGTCGATGGCGCACCTTGCACACGGTCCGTCGACGTTTATATTACGGTACAATACACGTTTCTCATCACCAGTTAAAATTTGTCCCAAAAACGGTTCATTTCTGGGACGATAAAGCAACGAAACACAGGTATGGATTCCTTCTTTTAGTTGCTTTGCAGAAAGCTGGTGCAGAATCCAGTTATTGAACTTGGTTGTGAACCCAAGCGCATGCATTCGTCTTTCAACTGTTGTTTTGTGTACCGACAACGTTCCAGCTAATTCCAGAACGGTGGGATGAGGGTCAATTGATATGGCTTTGTCCACATACTCGTGAGAAGCAAAGGTTTGACGTCCAGGACGTGCTTGAACTTTAAAGCTTCTGTCTCCGTCCCGAAATTGCTGAAACCAAAGGCGACATGTGCTATCCTCAACTACATCCTCGCTATGCACTTGACCGATGTTGCAGCAAACCGGGGCTGCACTACTGCCTTTATCGATCTTATACAGTAAACAATGTCAAATGTGCTCTTTATCGCATGCCAAGTTACACCGTCCGTAACTGCCGTTATAGATGACTTACTCGGACAAACCTAATGCCTCTACATGCTCTACTGCTACACGCTTTATTGGCTGAAAATTCGGCATCGCAGCGTCATCTGTGATGTAACTATTCCGATCGCAATTTGCATCTACTACAAAAAGAAGTAGAACTTTTGCCACCCAGTACTCAATGTTTGATTGTGCAGAACACAAATAGGGATTGCACTTTTTATAAAAATGTCACACATAGTAAAAAAAAAAAAAAACAGGAATATGATAGTTTCGCTTCGACATTAGAATGAAGTATATTCATTCCTCTTAAAAGATATACGTTGGGTGTTATTTTCTGTTTTGTGATTCCCTAACAAATAAAGTAATTGAATTCAAATCAGAATGTTGAATAACAGATACAATAAAACTACGCATTTCATACTACTAATTAGCTTTAAAACTCAAATATCAGACGCACGTAATATAGAGTGATTTAGATTTTGCGGTCTATAATAACATGGACTATTCGCATGCATATTTCAGAATTGAAATGGAATGCTTTATTTATTTTTCTTTGCTTCATATCTTCAGTTTTCCGTTTATTTCCTATTTCATAAGTTCATGATTTTTATCTTTATTGATTGCGGATTTCTATGCAATCTTTTGTTTCCTGAGTTTGCTAGGTCTTAAAGAAACTACTATTTAAGTTCCAATAACAACAATGTGAAGTTTACTGCGGCATACGTAACAAGTCTTGTCAATTTTATTAAAATTTTCTCTCTGATTCGGATCTTCTTAGATACATAATACAATGTGTCAATAAAAACAAAGCATGCGTACCTCGAAAGGGTAAGCAAATCTCGATGAGACAAGTTTGTTTACAGAAGTACGCTAATCGAAGAAGAATTAAAATTATTTTCTTTTTACAACATTTTATCAACCAGAATGAAACCCGGTTTTTATGCTAAACTGAGGACGTGTTAAGTTTTGTTTTCATTAAGGAAGAGGTGTTGAGCGGTTGAAATTAATTAAAAAATTTCCAATATATGGATCTACATGCACGGGCGTAAATTAGAAGTGGATAAATCTTGTTATCAGGAAATAATTAACCCGCTTCCCAGTCATTCCGGAATTCGGGAACAAGCGGCTCTCTGTACCAGTATTTTTAAATATCTTGAGTGAAAAAGTAATTTTGTAAGTCGTATTAGGAAACAGACTACTTCCCTTCGTCACTTAGTCTTGCCCACCAAAACAAACTTTCTTCATATCTCAAATCTCGGTTCAGTTCATCTCTTTTTCCCAGAGGATTTTTATTTTAGTTTTCAGAATAGAATAGACGTCGTGTCTTGGTGTTTTTGTATTTAGTTCACATCAGCCTTTTCGATTTGGAGAAATTGATCCTATGTTTTTCTTCAAACTGATCATGTGATTTTCTTCAAACTGATACACCGCTGACAATGCCGAGGCGACACCGACTGTTTTAGCAATGTTGCTCTAGGTTTTAGTTCTAGGTTCGTGAAAACTAATATTCTGTGTTCACTATCTTGAAGACACGTCTATCACGAACGAAGGTTCTGAATATCAAATGCAATGTTGATGATGCTATTGGCAACTTGCCAACCAACGCGGTTGCAGCTCGTTCATAAACGCTTCCGATGAATAAATACGATATTTTTTTATTTTCGGGCACATTGCGGTACAATAAATATAATCGAATGAAAAGAAGATAAACGAAACTTTGTTTAAATAAATCTGCATGAGAAAGTAGGTAAGAATTCGCTAACGACCTTTTCGAAATTTTCTTACTTAGCCATGACTTTGTGATAATATCTCACAACGCCCACTGGTTAATTTAGTTTACGGTAGTTAAGTAGATGAAAAAGTCATATAAATTCGTTAAAGTTCGGATTTTTGTGACAAAATCATATAAATCCAAACTTAAACTCGAATTCTAGTTTAAGTTTGCCTTCATAAAGCCTCCCATTGGAACGGAAAAAGTTGGCACCATAGAATAAATTTATTTATACACCGATTTACGGGTTTATATGACTTTTTCATCTGCTTCAATATTTAGTAGTGTATTTGAGATATTTTTATTTGTTCCTAAACTTTTATCTTAGTTTGCAGTATATTACTCTTAAAAGAGTGTATATATAGTCTAAAGTAAAATTGTTTTCTTATTTTCATAGTAATACAATAAAAATTTAGACGTCGCCTGGTTCTCACCTTAGTGGTTCAGTCTAATGGAATGCTTCCACTTGTGTATGATCTCTTCTAATTTTCTCTGACACGCTTTAGAACTTTACATAGTCAGTAAATTTGACCACATGAGTTCTCTGATTGTCTCGGTGTCATTTTTGTTACTGTTTCGTTAATTTGACTTGAAATAATATAACTCCCGTTTACAGATATGTTTCGTTTCAGCCTTTGAAATTAAAAGCTAATACTATTAAAATATCCTTTTTAGAACTCTAAAGACTGGATAGTGGTGATACCATCTACATCAACATTATAAATGCCACCTACATCAGTATTACAATTAAAGTATACATGTGCCTGCTGAAACAAATATGCCGTTAACCGACTTTTTATTTCGATTCAAAGAGGAGGTGCAGGATATTTGTTTTGGTGTGCTCGACAATATGGACGTGGGTTCTGAGACAAATGACATAACAAGAAATTGCGGATTTAACTCGATAGGTATAAGCGGTCGTCCATTTCTAAATTACGGCCCTTCGAATCATGGAAGGATGAGAGCCAGAGACGTTAGACAAAAACAACCTCTATGCCTCAACGGGAAAAAGGTTAGGGTAGAAAGCTAAGAATAATTCAAAAGTCTTCTGAAGCCTGAAAACTCTATGACACAGAATTCTAACTGCCAATGATTCTTAATTCATATATTACAAAATAAAACATTGAAATAGATTTTCATTTTTATAGCACCTAAAGTTTGGTGCCTGAAAAAGGCGAGAAATACCGGAGGGCACCCTTTGTCTCTGACAGTAAAGAAAGAATTGTTATTAATAGAATAATATTTCTTACTGATTCTGGTCTAATGAAATTCAGGAAGATATTTTTACAGTCTGGGAACGAGTAGAATCTCCCAGTAAAGTCAAAGTAATATATCGAATGGGGACACTTTTTGTTTGGCACTGCTTTTTATCTACTGGCATTATCCTGGAAATTAAATCCATGCACCATTCGTATGCAGACGTTTATGTACAGGCATTTATAAAAGGAATTTGAAAATTATTTTAAATTTCATTCAGCATTAAACGTTATGTAAATTTATACACATGGCGAGAATTTCCCCAACAGGATACCGCAAAAGCTGGGCGATAACAGTATCCTATGTTGATTAATCGATGTTTGACTGTCTATTGTAGTTCTCCTTTGTATTTTATTCTGATATTCCTAGGGGGAGTAATCGGAACCTCGCATTCTTCGCTTTTATTACCAGACAGGGAGTATGAAGGACTTGCCTAAGCGTGGGGTGCACCTCACTCACCCAAATCTTTGAGAAACATAAAATCAATATAAACACAAGCTAAAAATTATCACATATTCTAAAAAAATGTGAGCCAAGTAATGGCGCACCAATATGAACAACTTTCCTTTCACTAATAAGAATATACGAGTTAAATTAAACTATTAAAATATATTTTATATATTTTAAACTCAAAACTATTTCATGAACAATTGTGCTTTAGTACATATTGTAAACAGAACGTGTGTCTGATGAAAATTTCAATCTTTTGTTTGTTACTATGTGTATCTTTTAAAAAAATGATGGTTTGAGCAAGGATAAAAGTAAAACAAACGAATTTAAACAGACTTCCCTTTACATTTTCAGATTAATGTGGAAGATTGCAAGAATATCGCTTGCATTTACATTACATTGCACGAAATGAGAACCACTTGATCTTCAGAAATACACCAAAAGGTTAGCGTCATTAATCAAAGAGCATTTAAATATGTATATGTATTATATATATTTCATATCTACATATAAGATTCCACGATTATTGAACAAAATCACAGGAAAACATCAGGCACGGTGCAGGAAAGAGAGGTAGACATCCAAAATTGTTTGCAATTTTTGATGGAATAAATGTGTATCTATGAACAAAAACTAAAGTAGAAAAAGAAGCTGTTCACAGGTTTACTTTCATGTCATCCTTCCTGGGCGAAAAGGTACACTTTATGCACAAATTGTTTTTATATAGGTATGTTACTAAATTGACATTGAATCACGCACAACAATCGAATGTCCACTAATCAAAAGCTCAAAAACAATAACTTTAAGAGCAAGCACGTTTTTTCACAAACTGATGTGAGTCCAGAATAAGAGCAACAGGATTGTTAGCGGAGGTATATCGTACATGTACATCACAATTAAGGCTCGCGGGCGACAAACCGACACACTGACCCGTCAAAACAGGTCAGGTAATTTTAACGTAGCAGAAATCAGAACAGATTACGAGCAGTAAAATGTATTTTGTCCCAAAAGAGAGCATTTAATTTACTATTTATTAAGGAATTCAAGAAACTCTTAAAATGTCTAAAATAAAGTGAAACTAGTTAAACGAATTTATTGGCGTAATTTACGCCAATAAATTCGGATAACTAGTATGGGTGTACTATCTTATGCATAGTTGGTGTACTGTTCCTCGCGTTATTATTTAAAAGAAACTACTGAAGAAAAACTTTCCAAAATGTCAGTATAGAAACATAGAATGCACTGCCTGCTTTGAAGAAAACACTGTGTGGATAATGGTAGAATAGAGACAGATGTTTTCGTACGAAACATGTGCAAAGTGTATTGCCGCCTCAGATAGCTGCTTTTACAAGTCCATCAGCTGTGGTCTGCCTGCTCCCTTTGGAACAAAGCCCTGCCGTCCTCCTATAGAGATGAAGATGCCAGTCGATTTTAAGCAGACATAAATTCTTACCGGGAGCCAAGATCATGGTATCTGGCGTTTTCCCACTTTCGTGTGAAGTACTACTGTCTGTTATAATAAAAACAGCTTAGAAAATCGCCATCACGGGTTAAAATTTTAGTCGTTTCTAACTCTTAGCAAAACTATAAATTTAATACTTACGAATTAAGAATTCATTCTCTTTTTGAAGCTTTTATATTTACAAATCCTAAAGTGAATTTCAAGTTTCATTTACCATGTACAATTAAAGGCGTATTATATGGGACATACGCAAATCCTTTCTTCTTGGGAAAAACTTACTGGTGAGGCTTTGCGCGTTTCTTGCCTCATTTTGGAATAGGTATTCCGACACACCTGTCGAATTTCCACAAATCACTGTTTTAAGTTTATTTTGCAATAAGTACTTCCTTGATAAAAAATCTTATCTATCTGCTAGAAAAACAGGTCCACACTCATTAGGAAACCAAACCTTACGTCCATAAAAATTATTTCGGTCTATGGCGATAATTCATAAAACCTTTCAAGTGCCAGGCAATTTTATATCGGTTTGAACCGGTTATTTATTAGACCGTTTTGGAAAGACAGTATATTTTGATCAACGACAATATGTCTGTTCCCTTAAGGTGCTGTTAGGGCAGTGGATATTGTAATCTTGGTTACAAAGAGTAATAATTAAATTACTATTCATAGGTAAGGAAATCATGGAACTATTTTTTCATAATTTGCACCGGACGAAGATGAATTGCTTTTAAGGGCTGACCCTACGCTGTCATCCCTCTTTGGATCACAGTTGCATCTCTCGTCTTAAAACTTGTTTTGGAAGACAGAATGTAATCTCATAGGTTGGTGCTTGCTGGAACAACTGAAAAACTACTACATATAGTTCTAAACAAATCTACTACAAATACTTTTGTTCCAACTGTGTTGGGCAGATGGAAGGATTCGTGTGTGGCGCAAACTCAATATAGCCATGGATCCCGCCTCTCAACAGAGAAGTGTACCAGCTGGTTGGGAGTCCGTAATGGTATGGGGTGTGTTTAGCTGGACTTCGGTGAGACCCCTGGTACGTCTAAAAATGTCTGTGACTGGCCAACGCTATGTGCGCATCCTTTCTGACGAGGTACATCCGTTCATGTCCTGCATTCATGCTGATGGGTTGGGCCTGTTCCAACCGAACAATGCAGCTCCACACAAATGTTGGGATGCCACATTATGGTTAGAGGAGCATTCATCTGAATATAGGGTATTTCCGTTCCCACCCAATTCGCCAGATCTGAACGTGATAGAACACATTTAGGATGCCATGGAACGCGCTGTCGAACACAGGAATCCCAGACCACGTAATACACTTGAATTGTGGAACGCTCTGCAGGAAGTATGGTGTGCATTGCCTACAGCATATTTCCAGAAGCTAGTGGAGTCCATGCCTCTTCGTATTTCTGCATACTGCGCTCCCGTGGGGTACCTACCAAGTATTAGACTGGTGTAGCAGTTTTTCTGGCACTTCAGGCATTGAATACCGCCAAAAAAAAAGGAAAGGACATAGTTTTAGATTACACTGAAATATAATGTAAAACATAAACTGATTATTTCTTTGCTTGCTAATACAACCCTTTCCCTATTTTCTATTTCATTATAAATCTAATTTCAGAAATTATGTACGATTTCAGGCTTTTAATGAAAAGAAGATCATTTATAATAACGATTTGAATACAATTTTACTTACTGTTCAATACAGCTACTGCACATTCTTTACTTAAAAGAATTGCCGTTTTTCAACAGTTTGTACAAAAATAGGTTTATTATTAATGACAAGCAGTTTCAAGTCTTAGTTCATCTACAATTAGTGCCTGTAAATGTTTTGTTTATTCGGAATTATTCCCGAGTAAAACTTTGCTTTTTTAAAATTTCTTGATTCAAAGAACAAAAGGAATTGTAAACGTTATTTAGTAAATTTTTAGTTTATGTTTCATGCCAATAAGAGAAAGTTTTTTCAGTTCTCTCAAAGTTGTAACATAATCGAAATCTGTTGTATCCGGGCATCACAACAAATAAGAGTCGATGGTCATCTATAGCATTATCAAAGTTGACAGTGCTGACCAAATCAGCGTTTCTGATACATCTCTGGATGCAAGATTGGGATAAGGGTACCCAAGAATCAGCTATCAATCTTTTGGCATTAAAATAACAAATTCGAATTTTTGTATAGTGATAACTAAAATGTTTTGACAATTGTAATCAAATACAATAAAATTTTCACATCACAGAAACAATATAAATGACTCCACTCCTGAAAAATTAGTTTTACTTTGAACGACAAGTATCGAAATAGACAGACCACATATTTTTTGCGGATATTAGTAATCCATCGTGCTCTCAATAATTTAAGTTGTTTTTATTTTAAATTTGTTCTGTTCAAATATTAATTAAAAGAGCTCCCAGAGTGAATTATTTAAGATAGATGCCTTTGTACTTGTATAGCCTTATATATAATTAAAACAATTATGCACCCCATAAAATTACGTTACCAATTTTGGCCAACTGCTATGTTGTAGTTGGAAAGCATTGTGTTATACGAATTCTTATAGTAAATAATCTTCTATGAGTGTAGTGTTTTCGCAGAGCAATCATTCGGTCTAAGGAAATAAAGATTTCTATTTGCCATGATGATTAACGCGTTCTTTTCAATAAAGTTTAGACAGACGCTGACTAGATATTTTGTCGTTTCAACCATATATTTGAATGATGATGAAAGCTAATATTTTCACTGCGTCAGACGAATCCAAATTTTAAGAGTTGTCTGTCGTTTTACCACTGTTTCCTCACACATAAGCATTGGCTTTTATATTGAGCAGATTACTGAAATAATTTGGGCATGTTTCGGTATTAACTTGCCAAACGTTTCCTAAAGCGTATATCTAAGGCTTCCTTGTCTATATGGATGAAATTACTTCGATCATATATCTTGTTGAACGAAAGTTAGCGAACTTTTCTTTACGGTAGTGTGTTTCGAATATAAGTTATATTAATCTTTTGGTTCAACGAAACTTTCCTCAAAAATTCTGAAGCAGTATAAAACACATATGCTGAAACACCACGACTTTGTTTTCAATTCCGTTTTTTCATGCAGCTCAACTGAAATTTCGGGATATGCGATTATCCCAATGTCAATTTCTCTAGAGTCTTAGAGTATAATCACACCCGAAACCTAATCATCCTTTCAAGCATTGACTGAAACAGACATTGTTGTCTACTAGATGAATAAAAACAGTGCAAAATGGATATTTGAAAAGATGGGCATTTCGCAACCAAACAACTCTGAGAAGGAAAGGAAAAACGGAAGGTCTGTATATAAAAGGAAACAAACGCAAAACAGCATTCGTGCGTGCGAAAAACCTTACAAAATATTAGCAAAAACCACCAACAGAAGTTGAATCAAAATACATTAAAGAACAACGTGTAATGAAATCACCACTAACAGCATGTGAAATGCTGATTCCTTTCTCATCGACTGAGAATTGTAGTAAATTATAAGAGCTTTTAGTACAGATACAACAGGGAAAGATGTGTGCGCTAATAGAAACAAAAGTAGGCACGGGATTGTTAAAACATTCATCCAAACAGCAAGCGCTGCAGATCTGACAGATCAACTCAGTTAACCTACCAGAGTTTAAAAGAGATTACGGTTAATACAATCCCACTACAAAAATGGTAAACCCCAAACAAATGCGAATAGCGAAACTTCAAACGTCATAATTTCAAACTAAAATGGCAGGCCTGTCTGTGGGAAGGATATTGATGATCGACAAATCAACACTGAGAGGTAAAATATTGAATATGGGTTATTTTCTTAACTATAACCAAATTTTTCAATTCTATTACTGAAAGAAATTGTACCTTAGAGTGCAAATATACACCTTCTGTTACAAATACACTGCTGCACAATTGCTAAGGACGGATCATAAACGGCTATATAGCGCATAAAAAAGTAAGTGTGGTTGGATGCCAAATAAAATAAAATAATCTCAAAATGCCAGGACATTACAAGAAAGACAATTTATTGTGCTCTGAAATCCAAAAGGCTTTGGAACGTGTTCAAGGGACAAACAGGCCATTTTGTGCAGAATACGTAAATGTTAAAAAAGCAATTACCCTCCGCAGGCGTTCCGGCGTAAGATGTCAATACGGGATATGGCCACCATGGAAGGCGATGCAAGATTCCACACGTCGTGTCATGCTTTGCACAACATTATCAAGCAGCTGTTGGGGTAATTTATCATATTCCTCTGTCAGTGCATGGATGAGGGTCTCCTTGTTTATTGGAGGGCATTGGCGACCAGCAAGACTCCTGCCTAAAGCATCCCACACATTTTCAATGGGATTCAGATCTGGAGAACGTGTTCGCCATACGAGTCGTTGAATATCCCCTCTCTGAAGACACACCTGGACAGCGACTGTTCGATGACATGCTGCGTTGTCGTCCATGAAAATGAATCTAACACCGACAGCACCACGGAACATGCGAACATGAGGTAGAAGAACATCATTAATGCATCGTTGGCCAGTCATAGTCCCAGTTGGAAGCACATAGATGGACGTACGGCCAATGATCATGATGCCAGCCTATACCATGACACTACCTGTCGGATATCGGTCCCTTTCCTGTATGTTTGCTGGAAAATCTGCAGTACCACTATAACGCCAGATCAGTTGTCGTCGACAATCAGACGATAGACTGTATCTACTCTCATCTGAGAAGAGGACAGCAGACCAGTCGTTATCAGTCCAATTGCGATGTTGATGGCACCATTGCAAACGGGCGGTACGGTGACGTCTGGACAATGGGATGCACACAAGAGGACGGCGGGCGTATAGTCCTCCTTCGTGCAAACGTCTGGCGACAGTTTTTCGGGAGATCCGCTTGCCAGTAGCAGCCATAAACTGATATGCTACCTCACTAGCTGTGCTACGCCAGTGGCTTTTTGTTGATAGCACTATGTACCGATCTTCTGCAGGTGTCGTACTGCAAACACGACCTCCCCGGGACGTTTGCTACATTCTCCATTTGTTTGAAATGATTTCCAAAGCCTGGAAACAACACTGTAACTGACGTCGAACTCTGGCAACATCTGTTATTTTTCGCCCTTCTACAATCTTGCCAATTATACGGCCACGCGTAAAATCATCTAGGTGATGTCGGGAAGACATACTGAAAATTGCAAGTTCGTCAATTGATTCTTTCTCTTTCAACTTTGCGTTTGAACAACAACGGTCAATACGCGTCAAATCCTTTATATCTCTTATCAGCGCTATGACGTCACGAACAAGTTCGGCAATCCAAAATTTGCATACGCACAATACGTCTTACTGTATCCCGCACTTATGCTAATTTCCACATTTTCCTGCCTTTCATTTTATGGTTGCTATCGTTGCTATTGTCATCCGTCCTTAGCAATTGTCCTGCAGTGTAATACGAAACGCTGTTAATGAAATACATATCTTCACCAGCTTTATTAATGAACACCTTCGATTATTACATTTCTTTGATTTGTTCTTTCTACTGGATTTGCGAAATTCCTCTAGCTTCACGCAATATTATTATTTTTTTCACAAAATGCTATCCTACATCCATTTTGAGAAATTAATGTCGAATTCCTAAATGTTTTTGTACAGCACAACTTATGTAACGTTTGCACCTAAGTTGCGTTTTAGGAGTTAACTGAAATTCTTTAGTTTCCTTAATGAAATAATTAGATTATCATTACTTTTAACTTTGGGTAAAATACTTTTTAGTTAAGTTGCTCAACGTTCAGATGTTTCATGAAAGAATGTTCGTTTGTTGACTTTTAAGACAAAATGCAGGTTTAATGTTCTGTATCCCACTGGCTGCTCTAAACCTGGTGTGGAATAGCCAAATCGTGGCCCTGAAGCTATATTTTTGCTAGTTATATTACCATCCCTTACCTGCTCAGATGATTTAATTCTTATGTTCTCCCATCTTTCGACCAATTCGAACAATTAAAGTGTATAAGCTCTGTATTAATCCTGTTTCGTAGCATTAAATGTCCCAAACTCCCGTTTATTTCTAGTTCCTGTATTTTCCAGTGGGAGCCGGTAATTTTTTTGACGCCTTTTTCCATATGACCTCTGTATCGGTCGCGTCTTGTTACTGTTTTCGCTGGCACTTAGAATAACCACTAGGAATGTTAACATTAGATCATGTTTGTTTGTACTTCGTGTGTATTCCAGCAGGACCCTATAAAGTGTTTTGATGCCTTTATTTACTTAATTTACACCATTTCTTTCTCTATTGTGTAGAATTGGATGCGGGTTTTGGATGAAACTTTTAGGAACGTGGATACGTACATTTCCTTTTCTGAACGACAAGGACAGTTTGTGAAGTCAATATCTTCCGATGGTCACACAATGACTCCACGAGTGGACAGATATATCTCTATGATTTATTCATTTAGATTTTAGAGTGTCGGAAGTAGCACATTGCAAAGAAGGATTAGCTATGTTCCCGTACATTTGAGAGGTCTTTCCATAACCCTCATATTATGAAACTAATAGTGTATGTCCAAATCATTTGAACATTTCTAATGTCGGCCGAAGCACGTTGCAGAGAAAGATCATTTGTGTTCCTGTACACTTTGGACGTGATTACATAGTCCTCATATTAGGAAACCAATAGTGTATATATCACAATGTTTTGAACATTTCCTGTATCGGCAGAAGCACCTTGTAGATAATGATTATCTGTGTTCCCGTGCACTATGGATGTGTTTCCATAATCCTCATATTATGTAACCAATGGAGTGCACACAAACGCACGCTAAGCAAAGGAATAAAAAAAATCATTTGTTAGACGACGTTGCGCAATTTTTTCTCCAACGGAATTATCTTGCCTCGGAACATTACTTTGAGGTGTTGATTCTCATCATCGGACTGTACATCACTGGACACCAGAACATGTGTACTTGGTTTATTATTCTAAATAGACAAATTACGATTCATGAGGATCTTTCCTTTCGAATAAAATTTTGCAGCAGGTTCCCTGCTGCAAGAACCTGCCGAAACAGTAACAAAACGCGATTCATGGAGAAGTTACGTGCATTTACTTTTCACATAAGCTGGCTGATGGCAGCATGTCATTCTAGACTACTCAATCGGGAAGAGCGGGCCATGGATCGAAATTCAAACAAATTTCATTGAACACAAAGAAATATATGTAGACAAATTATTTTTGATTTGTTACCAGAAATGTATTCAAATAATTTTAGTAACATATATATAAATATGTCAAGAAATGATTTTTAGATGTAGCTGCTGTATTTTCGGGACCAACCGGTGACCGCTTACGCCACAGCACGGCATAATATGCAAATTATCGTCGGTGGTATTTAAAGAGTACGGCGAAGTGTATGTAATCAGTCGTCGGCGTACGGACACGTGCGAAGACCCTAAAGAAGCTGCAATGCCTGGACATAGAAGACGTGTACGATTTCAGCAGTTATCGGACTTTAAGCAAAGACGTCTAGTCGGGCACAGCGCGGACGGCTTATCGTATCGTCGTAGTGCGGAGCGAATTGGACGGGAAGTATTGGTGGTGGTACGATGGTGGTGTAGATGGTCCGAGGAACATTCCCACACGAGAAGACGTGGAACCGGGAGTCACAGACGGATTCATGAGCGGACCAATCGACGCATAAGAAGAGCGGCGCTGTCGAGCAGAACATCCACTGCGACACAAATCCGAGCTGCAGTTGAACCGGAGGTGACTGTGGGAACAATCCGCAACCGTCTACTGGATGCAGGACTACGTGCACGTGTGCATCTGGCATGTGTACCTCTGGCTCCAGCCCACCGTCAGGAACGGCTGCAGTGGTGTAGACAACGTCTGCACTGGAGAACGCAATGGCGATCTGTCGTGTTCAGCGATGAAAGCAGATTCTGCTTGGGAGCCTCCGATGGCCGTATGCGTGTTCGCAGACGCACAGGGGAGCGTCTCCACTCTTCCTGCATCCGCCAGAGACACACAGGGCCTACACGTGGTCTCCTGGTGTGGGGAGCGATCAGCTATGACTCCGGTACACAACTAGTGTTTGTACCGGGTACGTTAAACAGCACCTCTTACATCAACAACATCATTCAGCCCGTTGTTGTGCCATTTGTAAGGTCGGTCCATCGTGGTGTTTTCTAGCAAGATAACACACGCCCACACACGGCACGTGCAACGCAACATGCACTTCAGGGTGTGAGACAACTTACATGGCCTGCACGTTCACCGGATTTGTCCACCATTGAGAACGTGTGGGATTTTATGGGACAAAGACTTATCCGGTCTCCACGGTCAGCCACGACCATCCCCGATTTACGCGTCCAGGTTGAGGATGCTTGAAACTCAATACCCCAAACTTTCATCCAACATCTGTACGAAAGACTCCATGCCACAATTGCACAGTGAGACGCAGTTCATGGTGGTTCAACCACGTACTAACCATATTACATGGAAATGTTATTTTTCAGTTTACCAGCAAATACAGCTGTATTTTGCCATAAAGTTTTGATCACGTTATCCTCTGTATTCCATTGTTATGCTGTATAAATTTCGTTGGTATCAGACGTCTCCTTCTTGGTGTTCTTTTTTCACTTTCCGCCAGTGTAACTACACCCAGATGGAATGCAATCTATATTAATGAAACTTGGCGAGTAGGTCTCAGATCGTGACATATACAAATGATTCATGTATCACGCTCGGCGGCGCATGTGACGCAAGCAAGGAGAGGTCGAAGCGTCGTGCCTAACCGGCTATATACGGTCGTTCCGTTGCTCTAGCTTGACATTCTGACTCGTTGAAATATCAAATGTCAGATTTCGAAGAATCTGAGCATCTTAAGAAAAACCCCAGTTGAAACGAATTCTGATTCCTCTTAGCGTAATGACGTAATCCACCATTATCTCAACTATTAATTATATGAAAGAAATGTAATCAGGATTTGATTGTTGGAAGATATAGAACGGCAAATGCTAGTAATTCAGGCATATTTGATTGCTTACTCAATAATTTTGAGGTTTTTTCCACGTGTTAAGAGAAGAATACCCTTTTCAGGAAATTTATACCTAAAACACTGATCATTTAATTATTTTTTTACGTGGCTTCGACTGGTGGAAATTTGAAGATGTTCAGATTTTTCAAAATAAGGAACACGGAATTTATTTGTCACGTGTGCTCTATCGGATAGCATACTGAAACGTATTCTGGAGATTCAGTTTCGATTCCTGCTTCAAGTCATGGAGTTTTTAAGTTTCCTGAAGTAATTTATACTGTATTATGTGCAGAAGAGCAAAAACTGCCAGTCCAGGCTTTTAGAATTGCTAATTTAATGCCAGTTATCGAATATATACCTGTAAGTATATAAATACTTCTCAGTTTGCGGAAGATGCCATGCAGTAGGAAAGTATTCCAGTTGGTTTATGGACTAGGGGTGTTCAAATGAAAAGGTACGAAACGTCATAAGAACGTAACCGTTAACATATTTGTCTATGCCACTATGGGAGAACGTAGCGACACATCTAGGGATGCGATTGGAGTCGCCGGCGTGGATCGGAGCTTGCGCAGGCGCCCACATGCGCAGGAGAGAGCAGAGGCTCTTATAAAGGGCGCCGTCCAATTGACTACTCGTTGAATTCCTCCAGCACAGAAGAACCATTAACTCCGATGTGTAGTGTGAGACACTCCGAAACCTACGCAGGTCCATCAAGAACAAAAGACCGGGGCTGCTCACGGAGGGTGTGGTTCTGCTCCATGATAACGCGCGTCCACACGTCTCCATGGTCACACACGCGGAACTGGCCAAGTTCCAGTGGGAGCAGCTTGACCATCCGCCCTACAGCCCGGACATGTCGCCCTGCGATTTCCATGTGTTTGGTCCCTTGAAAAAACATCTGAAAGGGAAGCGCTTCCACTCGGACGACGAACTCAAGGACGCTGTGCAGGACTGGGTCTCGTCACGGCCACAGGAATTCTGGGAAAAAGGAATCCTTCGGCTCGTTAATCAATGGGATCGTTGTGCTACGGCCTATGGTGTATACTTTGAATAAAGTCTTCATTTATACCCACAGTGTCGTTTCGTACCTTTTCATTTGAACACCCCTAGTACATTAGCAGAACGAAAAACATGTTAAGAAATTTGGTAGAAGTTCCATTGTGATATTGTACTGGACTAGTTTAGAACTATTATCGTCGCCACGGTAGTGCAGTGATCTGAGCGAGGACTTCTGATCATTCGTCCTAATGGGTCCGGCTTCGAATACCGGTCATACGTGGGTGTTGTGTTAGTCTTACGTCGCTGGCTCTCTTCCTTCCCTGGAATCAGTGACCCTCAATTTGGGACGGGCGACTGCTTATAGCCCACTGAGTTGCTCACGGTGGTCGTTAAACCTCTTTTCAAGAAACAAAGAACAGTTATCTTTTTTACGTGTTTTGAAAACAAAGGACGCACTAAAATTATCACACGTTCGTCTATATTTAGACATATCTGCACCTTCTAATCACTTAATTAGAACAGGTATAATTTGTTACATGTTTTGGAAACGAAACACGCACTATATTTATCAGCGTTTTCGACCATCTTTGGATACCACATGTCTGCAACTTCTGCTGGGATTAGAAAAATGCTTTTCCTATTGGAAATACCGAAACTTTGGGAATGCAGAACTTTGTTGTATTGACCTTTTTGTAATGCATAACTTCTCTAGTATGAGGGTAAGAAGAGATGATATCATGTTTTAAGAATAATATATTATACGTCATAACTTATAAAACGCCTATAGAAAGCGTTTTTTTGTTCGATGGAGTTTGCGGCGGCGATCAATTTGTGTAATTTTCTTTCGCCGAATAATGCCCGGTATCCTGGTTTATATACTGCATTTTGGTTGATATCTCATCTTTTAAATTACAAAGTTCCGTTTTTCTTTTGAGACACTTTGAGATACGAAATACTTTACCCAGCATGGGTACCGTTTTGAGACGCCCTATTTGCACAACGTTTAAACGCAAAAACATATTTCTGTGTCTCATGGTTTTGCTTCAGGAAGTTCGCACATAAAAACTATTTCATTAAAATCATGTACTGAAAATTATCCCTTACTACAGAAACTATTTTAAACATAATTCTCTGCTCAAGACAGAGAGCAGATTTTTCGCAGGCAATATAAAGTTTATTTTATTTCTTACAGATGTCTCTGCTTTTAATTGTGAGATTTAAAATATTATTTGTTGACGAAAATTCATGATAACATTTTCATGTAATTTCGGATTTTTAATACATTTTACTACAAGTATTATGTACTTAATGAATTAAGAAATGGAACTGTACCGGTTAAATGCATTTAAAGATAAGATGTTCAGAGCGTTGTAGCTAAATATCGATGGGACGAAACGCAGCAAAACTTGCTTAGAATACCATCGCAAAGCCAAGCTTGGCGTTTGTTAAAATCAATAATTCCATTTTCTTGAGCCATCAGGAGATACCTGGCGATTTCGTCTCCGGAAAACGAAGAATTTGAGTACCGCACTACGTCATTCAGAGATTGATGGGGTGTAAGGGCAATTGGCAATGCAGCATGCAACTCGAAAAAAATGGTACCTATTGTTGCTCTGGGCTTACCTATACGTGCGTTGCTATTCCAGCTTTAGTAACAAAACAACGCTAACACAGTTGCTACTATTCGACAATTCTTGCTTGCATAAAGTGAGAGCTTGAAAAAATTACTTTACATTTTAAGAATACCTGGTTTTTAACAGTGAGACGAACGCGTGGGAGCAAACTGATTATACCTCAAAAGGAGGAAGACGTTCTTATTGCTGTCGTGGAACACATAATGGGTTACACAACTGGTTCCATCAGTGCACAATTAATACACTATCTATCAACAAGTAATTGAACACCTGTGATAGCAAAGGAAAACGAAGTTTATTTACCTTCAATAGTTGATGGATCCTCCACGAGCGGCGATTAGAGCTGCGACCCTCCGGGGCATACTCTCAACCAGGCGTTGTACTACGGCTAGCCGTATTTTCTTCCACTCGGCTTGGAGAAGACAGGTCAGTTCCTTGACCGATTTAGGACGGTAGGGGCACTCCTTAAGTCGACGCTCCAACTCGTCCCAGAGGTGATCGAGAGGGTTAAGGTCCGGGCTCTGCGCAGGCAAGTCCATTCGATTAACCCGATTGACACTATACCAAGCCATGGTGGACCTCGCAACATGACAGGTGTCATTGTCATCCTGAAATAACATGGGTCCACCTAGTAAAACTGCCACAACGCAGGAATCGCATGGTCATCCAAAATGATGCAGTAGGTTTCGGCGTTGAGCCTGCCAGGAATTGCCACCAAGTGTCCCGTGACATATCAAGAGAAACACCCCCATAGCATAATTCAACCGCCGCCGAACTTCACAGTCGGTACAATATATTCCCGCAGGAGGCGTTCTCCAAGCAGACGCCAAAACCAGACCCTGCCATCTGAACGCTAGAAGGTGAACCTTGATTCGTCACCCCAAAGAACCTGTTTCCACTTTTCAACGGTCCACTGTCGACGCTCTTTGCACCACGTTAGCCGAGCAGCGCTATTGTACTGGGTGATCAAAGGCTTGTGGGCAGCAGCATGTCCATGACAACTGAGAAGATGGGCTTCCTTATGGATGGTATTCATCAAAAGAACACTTCCGGATGCCCGTTGAAACTCCTCGCGGATGTGGCCCATCGTTTTGGTGCGATTCTTCCGAATTTCTCTGGCCAGCACCCGTCGGTCTCTAACTCCCAGTTTTGTGGGTCTGCCGGGTCGGGGCATATTCCGACAGTCACCTCTCATCTTCCACTTGCCAATCACGTAGGCCACTGTCGATTTTGGGTACTCCAACTGGCTGGATATATCACGTATGGATCGGCCATTTCTGTGATACCCCACGATTACACATTTCTAGAAATCAGAGAGCTCCGAAGTGCGTGGCATCTTGCATGTGACTGGTTGCGTTGTTGTTTCCCAGACGATATTTAACGGCGGTGCCCGTGAAGTGTATCTTGACCGCAGATATCGTCGATTGCAGGGGTGTCGAATTACTTGTTGGTAGATAGTGTAGCTCTAGAACTGGATATGTTATACACAACGGTGTAGAAGATTTTGCGCAAAATACATAGTACAAAAACACCCACACTCGATAACTACTTTATTGTGATACACAAACATTTACACAAACATTGATATAATGAAAGACAAATGGCTCTGAACGAGCTTTTGAAGTGACGAGGTTCATGCCCATCGTCACCGCAGTGCTAACACTCAAACTTTCCGTATTTGGGCTGATGAGAACCTCGTGTCTAATTACAGATTCCGTTGACCTCTCCAAATGTTACAGTGAGGTTACTTTTGGCGCCTTCATTTATTATCGAAACGCATATTTTAGCGAAAAATCATCTAAACGGACCTGGGAATTGTACGATCAATGCACATAAATAGCCAGAGATGTTCCGAAACTTCGTGGTCGTGAAATGTTACAATATGTAATATCTTGATTCGGTCATATTTGTGCTGGATGGAGCCCCTCCTCATTTACATTATTGCTAGAGCAGCTGTTACGACAACAGGTTTCCAACAGTAAAGTGATTGGTCGTGCACTTACCACAGTTTCGACAACTTGTTCACCTAAACTTAAACCCTGTGATTTTTGGAAGGGACAAATCATCAAGAACCATTGTTATAACGACTATTTCTTTATTTGACAGTATTTTAACACGTAGTAACATAACATATAAAACTAGTTTTCGGGGACCAGTTACGTTCTGTTGTGGAGAAATGCATTCACCGTATTCAGTGTTTCAAACATCTGAATGGAGGCCGCACTGAAACTTATCTATAACCTGTATCAAATTAGAAGTTTATCACACTTTGCAGGTGTCGTTTTTGTGTTTTCTGCAGCCATTACATTTTGCCACAAACGTAGTTGTTTTTAATTTCTTACAGTCAAAGGTAATCTTAAACTACAGTTATTATTACCAGATGATTAACATTTGAAAATTAAACAAAGATCTTCGCTCTTTCCACGCTTGTAAGTGAGTCACGGAAAAATTCTCTTTGGCCGCCACCGGGAGTCG
Organism: Macrothele yani; assembly: GCA_039090855.1. Lineage (NCBI taxonomy): Eukaryota > Metazoa > Arthropoda > Arachnida > Araneae > Macrothelidae > Macrothele > Macrothele yani. The sequence goes on from JAYWMT010000261.1 coordinate 309,342, forward strand.
AACCCAGGGTCTTCCAGTTTGGCGCCGTATATGCTTCCGCTACACCACAGCGGCCTCGAATTCCTCCAGACTCACACACGCTAACTGCCAAGCCAATTTGGCAGGTTGCTTCTTGGAGCCCCGCACAATGCGAGGATTCACCAAAGATGGTAAGCAGAAACTGAAGAAATAATTAGAAGGCGAATGAATAATTAATACAGACATTTAACGTGAACCAGGAACATCAAACAAAGATCTTCGCTCTTTCTACCTTTATAAGGGAGTCACGGAAAAATTCTTATTGGTCGCCACCGGGAGTCGAACACAGAGTCTTCCAGTCACGCATCGGACATGGTTCCGCTACACCACAGCGGCCTCGAATTCCTCCAGACTCACACTCGCTAACTGTCAAGCCAATTTGGCAAGTTGCTTCTTGGAGCCCCGCACAATGCTGGGGATTCGCCAAAGATGGTAAGCAGCAACTGAAGAAATAATTAGAAGGCGAATGAATAATTAATACAGAATTCATTTGGAAAACTCTGTGTCCAGTCATTCACGTGCAGGAAAATACGGCGTCTGCCTGCTACATAAACATCATTGCAGAACACGTACAACGTTTCCTGTCAACTCTTTTCATGTGTCGTGGTACATCAGTTCAGCAGCATAATGCGTCATTCCACACTGCCGTATTTTTTCTGAGTAGTTCGCGAAACATGAGAAAGACCTCCAAGTATTGCACTGGCCTTCAAATTTTCCAAACGGCTTACCCACGTAAGTTAAAACAATTAAAGTATCTGATGGTAAACAGTTGTTATCAGATACTGCAAGATACATTTAGAAATATTGTAGCGACCATACTTACATCGGGAAATAGCTATTTTGCCGGCACGAAGTCATAATATAATGATTGGGCTTTTTGGTGTATAAAATGGTATCACACATAAATTATTATCTCTGCCTTTAAATTCAAAAATTGAACAGAAATATGCGTCGGTTATATTTGCTGATTTAAGTGCTAGGTTGGAATGCAGTTGTCACTGCGGACATACTCCTGGAATATCTTGCTCAATTTCTTAAATACAACGTGACAGAAAAGGATTCTGAGTGGAATTACTATGTCGAAGTAATTCGGTTTAAGCAAGCGCTTCGGTCAGATTCAAAATGTATTTACGGTTTCTACAAGATCGTCAAATATTTATTGTTAGTTTGCTGACGTTATCACAAGAAAATAATCACGTACTTGGTTTCGAGTGCAATGTGCACGCTACATAAGCACGTTAGCTGCCCGGATGTATAAGAATTAGAAATCTTAAGATTCTCAAGAATTAGTACAAAAGAAAATTGAAAAAATCGTGTTGAAAAATCTCATGGCATGTAACAATATTAAAAATACTTCGAAATCGGCCGGATATTGCAAGTAAATGAAAATTAAAATATGGCAAAATTTGTTTTCACATAAGATGTAAACAACAACTTTTCAAGGAGATAATGGGACAGCTCCATTTTATCACTGTACGACCTCTGAATTACTTTAAACTTTGGCATTCCCTTAAATTTCAATAATATCCCGGGAACTTCTATTACGATTACTTGGTTGAAGTGCTTTGTAAGATCTGTCTATGGCCTTAACTTGTTCTATTGATAAATTCTTCAATAAAAAAAGAAGTGTAATTCTTATAAAATATACAAATGTAAAACATAAAAGCCAATCTGGAACATAGAAAAAACAAAAAACAAAAAAGGGGAATTAACAAAAGAACAACAATCACCACTTTTCCAACCACCAGAAGCAGGAGAGCTTCAAGCGATGTAAATTTAACGACAAGAAGAATGCAGGGAAGCATATTAATGACTGACTCCTTTTCGGCTTCATCAAAGGCAAGCAATAAGAAAATCACTCATTAATACACTGAAACCAGATATTTGTGGGTTTTTGCTATTTTAGTTTCCTACAGGTACCGATTAAATTTAGTGGAACAAATGTCAAAATAAAAGGGATTTCTAATAAAAACCCAAATCCAGCAAACTAAAACACTTAGCCCGACCGCAAAACAGCAAAGATAACCACACAAAAAATTAAAAAAAAAGAAAGGGAGCCGAGCTCCCCAAAAACACAAATCCAGGTAAGAAAAATCCAACCAATAAATGGTACGGAAGGGATATCTTTAAACTTGTCACAGAAAAAGTGAAACCTTAATTCTGCCAGCCAAAAAAATTAACAGGAAACAAAATTTGTTTTAATAATAAACAAAAAAGTTTATTAAAACCAGAAAAACCAACATTACAAAATTGAAAAAGAAAGCTAGCAACAAATTTAGGAAAAAGGAGGCAAAATTGCCCAAGGAGCAATTTACAGTTGCAATTCCCGAGAGTGAATCAAAATAACTAAGTTGCAGGTCACAGAATTGCAAGAAAATGCCCAATACCCACAGCAAAAAAACTTAAAAAAATAATTATTTAATGAAACACAAATTTTAATACCAAAGGGCAACTAAGCAAGCACCAGTAAAGCAACTTTTAAGCCCAAGATACACAAGAAAACATTAAAATTAAGCTTAGTTCAAATTCACTAATTCCTACGAGAAAAATGAAAATAAAAAACGACTTACATAATGTTAAAAGATGAGATTACATGTGAGGCTTTGCTTTGCTGTTACAAGTTCACATATTTACAAAATATTGTACTAATCTTTTGGCCCACAGGAAGGCTCAGAACCACTAAATTGAACTTTTACAAAACAACAAAGGGACACGAAATGCTACAATAAGTTTCTGCAGGAAACTTAAATAGTTTCCAAAGCTCATAATCTGCTTTCAATGAGTGAAAACAGCCCCCAAAAATTAAATCCAGTAAGAAAAGTTAAATTAGGAGAATGAGCATACAAAACACAAAACAGACCTACCATGCCTGAGAACAACAATGCACAGACTACTACGTCTATGGGGTGTAAAAAATTAAAAGCAGGGGCAGGTCCTTTGCAGCGCCATCTAGCTCCCAACTTTATAACATTCCTGGTGGGTAATAGGTGAAGTTCCTTGAGCAGACTTCAAAAACAGATTTAATGCTCTGAAGAAACCCTTACGAGTTATCAGTGCAGACAAAAATACTTAAATGCTCTTCCTGGTAGCAGGGAAATATTTATCTGCTCCCAAGAGTTCAAAGCGTATTATAAAACCTCATTAGCATCTTTCCTCCCGAACCTTTGAACTTTATGTATTACTATTTTTTTTTATCTTTTATTTTTATAAATATTTTTAAGACATTTTTTCTAGGGGTTTTAAGGGGTTTTTTTGTGTACATTTTTTTAATTATAACCTTTTTTTTTTGACTAACAAAGGAAAGGAAAATAATTTTGCATTATAGGTTCCTTAATTGATTGCTAACAACATCATTGCCCAAACCTCTAGAAATTAGCTTTAATTTAGACAATTCATTCAGTCAACAAGATTTAAATTAAATTAAGACTTCCATCCTAATTCTATATTTGAGAACTTTTTTTCTTAATGCGATTTTTAAGAAGTTTCTAGGTACTTGGTTTTCGAGAAACTGTTTGATTAAAATAATAACATGTTTTTTCTAGTTCAGAGTTTAAGCTACATATTCTAGAAAGCCTTAGAGTACTTGTAATATAAATACATTTTCAATTACTTTATTTGAAATAATGCTCCACCACATACCATATTTGACAATTTTAAATTTAAATTGATTTATCTTATCATAAAGACTTATGATTGGGTTACCTGCGTTGAGATTTATCGTTAAATCCAAAAAATCAAGGAATTGTTTAATATCATTGGTTTTATTAAGTTTAAGGCTTATAGGATAAATAGCAGCAAAGTCTTTTTCTATATTTCCTGAAATATTAAAGCAAAGTAGGTGATCAATATATCTGTAAGTATCAGAGTAACTTTCCTGATTGGATTAATTTAAATTCATGAATTGAAATTCTTTAAAGAACAAGAACAAGTTGCATACGCTCGTTGAATGTGAACTCCCCATAGGTATTCCATTAACCTGTTTGAAAAACTTGTTATTGTAGAGGATAAAGTTGTTTTTAATACAATAATTTAGAAGCGTATGCCAAGAACTTTCCGAAATGATGTTGGAGATTTCAAATTCATTGAAGAGTAACTTGAGGTTACTGATAATGTCTTCTAGCGGAAGGTTGGTACACAGGTTTTCAAAGTCATAGCAATTAGCCTCTGCTGGCATTTTATCAAGAATTTCCGAAATGACCTCAGCATTGCTTTTAAAAATCCAGAAGTTCTTACATGTTAGGTTTACTTTGGATTTAATAGTGTTTAAAACCTGCTTCAAAACTGATTCAAAATACTGATCTATTACTATTTTAGTACTTTTGGTACCACTAGCTATGAATCTAAATTTCAGCGGTTCTTGATGAAATTTTGCAGTAACAAAAAGATAAGGAAATTCAGGCTCATAACTATATGCCGTTCTAAGCCCTAAGTGTATGTGAAATGCTTTAAATTTATTGTTGAGTTCCTTACTGGAAGCTGAAGTAAGCTTATAAGTAGGTTTTTTATGAAGTTCTTTAGAAATTAATTCAAAACATAATTTTTTACAAATAATGGCAACATTATTATTTGCTTTGTACATCGTGGTAAAGATGAAATTTTCTTGTAATTTAGAAAGTGATTTTTTTAAATCAGGAGAAAACACAAGAGTGTTATTGCCTTTCTTTTTATTTTTATTTTTAATTTTTGTGTGATTATCTTTGCTGTTGTGCGGTCGAGCTAAGTGTTTTAGTTTACTGGGTTTGGGTTTTTATTAGAAATCCCTTTTATTTTGACATTTTTTCCCCTAAATTTAATCATCAGTCCCTATAACAAACTAAAATAGCAGAAACTCACAATTATCTGGTCTCAGTGAATTAATGAGTGATTTTCTTATTGCTTACTCTTGACGAAGCCGAAAAGGAGTCAGTCATTAATATGCTTCCCTGAATTCTTCTGTTCGCTAAATTTACATCGCTTGAAGCTCTCCTGCTTCTGGTGGTTGGAAAGTGGTGATTGTTGTTCTTTTGTTTGTTCCCCTTTTTGTTTTTCGTTTTTTCTATGCTCAAAATTTGACTTTATGTTTTACATTTTTATATCTATATTCTATGCAGCCTCTGGCGCTTTGGAATTTCAAATTTGTTCTTGGTATTTGTCATTTTCTTACAGAACTTCCGTTCACAGTAAGCAGAGTTTAGGTCCCTGCCACCTACATCGAGTTCGCCTTTTGGGCAGGACACAGAAAAGGAAAGGAATGAGAACAAGTCTAGCGACTTTGACAGAACAGTTTGTAGTGAGATTAGAGTACAGTAGATGGCGCAACCGTACAAGTATGATGTTGCACTTAGAGGGGTCCGATAATTTTAAATGGCGGCATAGGAAAGGTTACCCATTTGACTAGTGGGTCCAGCCTGGGGGCCGTCACTTAACGTGCTCCTCCGATGCACGGCGGATATTCAGCGATTGTTAGTATACTGCCGGACAATTGCTATGGACGGATGACAATAGCAACGATAGCAACCATAAAATGAAAGGCAGGAAAATGTGGAAATTAGCATAAGTGCGGGATACAGTAAGACGTATTGTGCGTATGCAAATTTTGGATTGCCGAACTTGTTCGTGACGTCATAGCGCTGATAAGAGATATAAAGGATTTGACGCGTATTGACCGTTGTTGTTCAAACGCAAAGTTGAAAGGGAAAGAATCAATTGACGAACTTGCAATTTTCAGTATGTTTTCCCGACATCACCTAGATGATTTTACGCGTGGCCGTATTATTAGCAAGATTGAAGAAGGGTGAAAAATAACAGATGTTGCCAGGGAGTTCGACGTCAGCCACAGTGTTGTTTCAAGGCTTTTAAATGATTTCAAACAAATGGAGAGTGTAGCAAACGTCACGGGGGAGGACGTGTTCGCAGTACGACACCTGCAGAAGATCGGTACATAGTGCTATCAACAAAAAGACACCGGCGCAGCACAGCTAGTGAGGTAGCAAATCAGTTTATGGCTGCTACTGGCAAGCGGATCTCCCGACAAACGGTCGCCAGACGTTTGCATGAAGGAGGACTATACGCCCGCCGTCCTGTTGTGTGCATCCCATTGTCCAGACGTCACCGTACCGCCCGTTTGCAATGGTGCCATCAACATCGCGATTGGACTGATAACGACTGGTCTGCTGTCCTCTTCTCAGATGAGAGTAGATACAGTCTATCGTCTGATTGTCGACGACAACTGATCTGGCGTGATAGTGGTAATCCATATTGTCCAGCAAACATACAGGAAAGCGATCTATATCCGACACGTAGTGTCATGGTATGGGCTGGCATCATGATCAATGGCCGTACGTCCCTCTATGTGCTTCCAACTGGGACTATGACTGGCCAACGATACATTAATGATGTTCTGCTACCTCATGTTCGCATGTTCCGTGGTGCTGTCGCTGATAGATTCATTTTCATGGACGACAACGCAACATGTCATCGAACAGTCGCTGCCTAGGAGTGTCTTGAGAGCGAGGATGTTCAACGCCTCGTATATCCAGAACGTTCTGCAGATCTGAATCCCATTGAAAATGTGTGGGATGCTTTGGGGAGGAGTCTTGCTGGTCGCCAATGCCCTCCAATAAACAAGGACACCCTCATCCGTGCACTGACAGAGGAATGGGATAAATTACCCCAACAGCTGCTTGATAATGTTGTGCAAAGCATGACACGACGTGTGGTATCTTGCATCGCCCTTCATGGTGGCCATATCCCGTATTGACATCTTACGCCGGAACGCCTGCGGACGGTAATTGCATTTTTTATCACGTTTACGTATTCTGCACAAAATGGCCTGTTTGTCCCTTGAACACGTTCCAAAGCCTTCTGGATTTCAGAGCACAATAAATTGTCTTTCTTGTAATGTCCTGGCATTCTGACATTATTTTATTTCACTTGGCACCCAACCACACTTACTTTTTTATGCGCTATATAGCCGTTTATGATCCGTCCTTAGCAATTGTCCAGCAGTGTAAATACAACCACCTCTGAAAGATCAGCACAGGATCGAACCTTGCATTGACAGTCTGACGCGCTAACCACTAAGCTATTCTCGGCTTGTTAATTTGTTCTTGGTTTTTTGTTTTTTCCTTCATGTATATTTGTATTGTAAGATATATATATTCTTTATCATATGACGTACTGAGAGTTATTAGAATTATAGCTGACTGTTAGGAAATATGTATTCTCTGATCTGTCCGTTTTATAACGTATTTTACACCTCCGGTAGAAATAATTACATAACCGATTAAAATTACATTTAGTCGTACGGAATCGTAGGTGGAAGTAATTTAACTGGTTCTAAAATTAATTGAAATTCGAAATAACAAAAGCAACTTCTTCTGCAATACGAATGGCAAATGAGAAAATTAGAAAGCAAGACATCTGTTGACAAGTATCAAATAAAAATAATCCCAGTGATTTTTAAAGAAGTTTCATACATTTTATACAGTTCTTTTCAGTAACTGAGAAAGAATGAACGAATTATTAAGAACATTTTGCGGTCGATCCTAAAAATTTATTTAACGTTATATTTCAAAATCTCTGCCAAACCCACTGACATGTACTTTGTTTTACAAGAATCATTATTTTCGCCTTTTGATCAAGAGTGCTGTGTGAAATGATAATGGTAAACAAATAGCATAAGAATATTTATGGGTAATTTATCGGAAATGCACTTCTTATTGTAGGATTTCAATACATAAGAGACAGGGCCACAAGTTCAGAAGCATCCCAGTTAAGGTTTCGAGATATCTTTCAAGATGTTTCAAATTGAAGAAATACAGGTAATGTTTTTGTTGTTAGGCAGAAAATTAATGGAAAGCGCACTGTTGTGTATTGATACATGTAAATATATTAATTTTACTTGTTTAGCATATTTCAACAAATTAATATTTGTACGGCGTTAGCTTTATTCACTGTGAGCGGCACCATTCGGAAAAAAGTATTGCGTAATTGATAATTCATTAAAAATGACATTCTCTCTGTTGAGGAAGTTCAATTAATTAGGACTATAAATCATCCAAGAAAACATCATCCGTCATACTTTGATACTCGAAATACTCAACGGAATTCAAAAAAATTATAAATTGCACTATAATTTGATAAGGTCAAATGTTTGTTTTCACTATTTAAAATGTAACATTTGTAAACACGGGATAACATCGGTATTAGCCTTAAATGAATATGAATGATATTTGAAGCATTTTTGAACTACACTGACGGATAATGAAATTTTCGCACTAAGAAGGAAGCATTGAATTGAACTAAAATTTTATGGACGTAATGATACAGATGAATGATACACATGATGGCAAATACAGAGCTGCAGGACCATTACAGAGGGATCTGTGGCGCGCAGACCTGTTATCTTCAATATAGCTCGTCGCACCGCCTCGTGCGGCAATACATGCTTCAGTATGGTCCGGAATAGAGGCGAACTGACACCTGATGTTCTCCTGGGATGGACTGGCCCACACGTGTTGGACGGTGTGCTCGAAATCCCGGATAGTGTGGCACGGTGGCTGCTGGCGTTTCAACTGCTCCCACAAATGCTCGATAGGGGACATGCCCGGTGAGCGAGCAGGACATGGAAGTGTCTGGACATGACGTTGTCAGTCCTGGGTAACACGAGCAGTGTGCAGCCGGGCATTATCCTGCTGGTATAGCGCACCTAGAATCCCGGCCAGGAACGGGATCACCTCTTATCCACATACCGCCGGCCCGTCAATGATCCACGAGCCACTACTAGAACTGATCGGCTATCGTACACAATGGCTCCCCAGACCGTAATACCTGCAGTGGAGGAAGTGTGGCACTCGATAGAGAAATTAAGATTGTGCCGTTGACCCTGGTACCTACACATCCATACACGATGAGCATCTGTCCTCAAAACATAGCTGCACTCATCGCTAAACACCACACGTCGCTCTGGCCTGGCACCACTGCACACGGAGCAGGCGATATTCCGGTGTCAATGTCAACTCACGTAAGGGCGCTGGGATCGCACATTCGGTTCCGCAAGACGTCGGGAAATAGTTCGTGAGCACACAGAAGTAGCTACATCTGCCTGCGTAGTGGACCGGATCACCGTCAAATCCGTTCGAGCCTGGAGCACGATTCGTCGATCCTCTGTACCGATGGTCCTCCTGGTCCGCCCTGAGCAGCTCCGCCGTGCGGCTGAGCCGTCACGTGTCCATTGCTCCCAACCCAGTCGGACTATATGGTGAGGGCAATCCACGTGGTGGGCAATACGGCGCGACAACCACCCCGTGGTTTTTAGACAATTGATCAGGCACGTCTCAAAGTCCCTAAGTGGTGTAAATCGACGTTTCTGGCGTTTACCAGGCATTCTTTTCATTCTGTACTTTTACATGCGTCAGTCAGTGCTTTTCAATTTCATGTGGCATCGACTATACGCCGGTTTATAAGGCAGCTGGTTCGTGTTTGCAGTGTTATCACAGGTTGTGTGCTCATGCGCACTGGCACAAAACGTGGCTCATTTGCATACCAGCACATAATCTAACTATTTTCAAATTTCACGGTTGTAGCATGTATTCTTCTAGGCGATCAAATTTCATTGTCCTTAAATGTATTTAAAGAAATGGTTAAAATTTCCATGCAACATAAAAGACAAAAAAATTCAATATCTCAGTAACTCAAAATGTGTTGTTTGCTGATTTAATCACGTTATTTGTTTAGTAAGTTGTTACTCGTGTAATCCTCAAATAGAAAAATAGTGTTTTTTAAATGCGACGTAATTACCTACGAGAGTATGAGGAAATAATGAAAGCTTTTAGGCTTTTTCTGGACTAGAATTTCAATTCATGTTTCTAAAAGAAGTGAAAACAGCTACGCATTTTGTTTTCTAATATTCTGATGTGTGTTTTCGAAGAAAATGGCATGGTTGTACTGAAAACGTTTACCCTTTGAATACTCCAGATAAAGAGAAGTACATACAAAACTTTCAAAGACGTCTGAGAAAGGTTGAGAAATTTTAGGAAATTATGAATTTTTAAATAATTATCGAAAGAAGTTGTAAAATAGATAGATGACGGAAAACCTCAAAATAACTCTATTGAGACTTACGCACGTTGGTACCCAGATATCAGAGCTTTGTAGTTTAACGTACGCAAAAAACTGATCCACCGTCTTTTAGGAGTAGAAAACAATGGCTCAGTGCTCGACCTATGTTAAATTAAAAGGATGTGCTAACTGGACTGGCTCCTAAGGCGATGGAGCAAACATTTTTGAATTGTTTTGATAGTAAAATGCTGACTAGAACTTCAGTTTGAAATGCTTGGAAAGTTCATAACTTTATATCAACTGAAATATATTTTAGATTATAGAAAATTCAAAATCTCAAGGTGATTAATGTTGAAAATGATTAATTAATTCAAATACGTATTTCAAGATATGCGTTTTGTGCATATTCCCCAAAACGAAAATTATTTGTCATGTTCAAATCAATTTTTCGCTGGAATATCATTAATTCTGACCAGCTTAGGATAAATATATTTTGTTCTGCTTTTCAAGTGTTTCATTTGAGATATCATGCATTGTATACGTGCATAGGCCAAATGTCTGAATTCGGAAACCTATACTATGTACAGGTGTATGTTGTCCTTAATTACAGCAACAGCGAAAGCTTTTCTATTCATCCCTGAATTTATTCGTGGTAGAGAACGCTTATAAGAACTGGTGGATGAAAAAAATTATGTTTCCGTTTGGGGGAAATACTGTTGTATAAAATAAAATATCACCTCTGTGATACTGACAGTTCTAAGAGAATTGGGGTTTTACTGTTATCTTATTCATTTCGTGAATGACCTGTTAATATTGTGCATACAAGTGCACAAGTTTTGGAATTCAATTTCCTCCCTGAGACCCGATCTCACTGTTCTATATGCTGTTATCCTGTGTTAGCCATCTCTCAGCTATACTTTATTCTCAGGTCATAAAAGTTTTATTATATCACCACTTTAGCAAAACTCGCTGTATCATTCTTAAGTAGAATAATTTAGGAAACGGATAATGTAACTCCCAATTTCTTGTACTTGAGCAACATCTTTCACTATTTAGACCCAAAAAGTAATTACTTAAATAAATAAATCAATTTAATTGTGTATTAGCAATGGGTCTTTAGCAGCAACAGTTGTCAGGATATGCCCGGTTGCGGTATACTTTTGAAATATGTCTCAGTTGATTTAGATCAGGCAACATCAAAATTTTCAATCTTAATATGTCCAAGTAGGCATATCAATTAACCATAGAAAGAATAAAATTGCCAGACTCGTGAGTAAAATACACGTTAAAATTCAACGCGTAAAAGTTGCTATTCGCTTGCAATCTGTTGAACGCTTTGGGAATTGAAGTTACAGTAATAAATATGTTTTACGCAATAATAGTAATTTTTGCGCATGGCAGTGATTGGATATTGCGGGCTACAATAGCGATGATATTGTGTTATGCAAATTTTGCAGTAGCCTGATGTTAAGTACTTTCACAAATAGAAAAAGGTAGTTAAATTAAGATTACGCCATAGAAAAATGGAGCTTGGAGCGAAATTTTGAACTAACAGTAGTTCAATTTTTCTTCGTATTACATATTACTTACCGTTTCCACATTTTCCGAAGCGTTGTTGGCACGGACAGGGTAGGCGAACCATTCCCAGAACTAAACTACATACCGGGTTTGATTTGCATTGTGGAAACCAGCCAGCTTGTTAACATGAAAGTTTTCTCGGTGAGTCTTCGTAAGATCGTACACAACGCCAGCGTTTGCGGTCTTCTTGGGCACCTAGATTCTATTATTTTACTCAAAGAAAATGAATAAGCAGAAATGGATTCTATGGCTTTCGTTTCAATTCCTGGGCTCGCCAAGCTAGCCAAGAACATATCTTACGGGTATACGGTGGAATCCACTTATAACAAGTTCGAATTTTGCTAGGTCTCGCACTTAACGAGGAAAACAGAAACTTTTGTTTAGTATAATACTATTTCACAGTTAATTTGATCATTTTAGCTAATCACATTTAACGAAGACCCTGGATTTAAGGAGCATGAGAAAAGCCAAAATGATCACTTGAACAAAGTAACAATTCCGTCTGTAAAGAGGGAAAAAGATCTGGTGTTCCGTTTTCCGGAATGATGGAATGAAAATGGTGCATGCAGGACGATATTGCAACAGCTGTGTGGGAAATCCTTGTGCGCTAGTGGAAGGACTTTGATTGAAGAGCAATGGTAAAGGAGAATACGAAATGCTAAAGAAGCGAGTTGTGCAAGAGAGTCCGTCACCATCGAATGATTTGGGTGTATCGCGTTAGCAGAATACAAAATAGGCCACCTATTCCGAGTCAGAAAGAGAATGGGTGAGGCTCACGCACATGCAAGTGGGCGCTAACTGTAGTGATCTATAAATGTTTAACGGAATGGTTAAACATTTATATAATATGTTAAGCATACTCAACATATTATTTGTTGAGTATGCTTAACTAACCTCTTTGTCCTTTGCTTTGGTTTACCGATATAAATGTTTCAAACCAACTTAATACAAACTGATCCAATGCTGTGAGCACGACATACAAAAGAATATTTTACAACATTGTAATGACCACAGGAAATTCTCGAAATTTTTGTTTGTTCCAAATAAATAAATAATAAAGAACAGGACTTTCGACTCTGTAATAAATTATCTGCTAGTACAAGGTTTGCAGGACTCCAATAAATACAAGCTCATTATTAATAAAAATCGCATTCCACTTACTATACTATATTAAAATAACTAAAATAATGTGAGTTCCATATTACAATTAATAAAAATACATATGATTTTAGTCAGTGCATTAATGAAATTATATTAATTCTAAGGTATGGTCCAAAAATTGCGATCCGGAGCAATCCCACTAGGATTTTGCATGGTGAAATTTTTGTAACTAAATCACTTGCGAAGGAAATACAGAATTTGTCATTAAATGTTCGGTTTGTATCAAATGCAGGATCGTTCACGCCTAAAGAATTAAGAAAAAAATCACTTTTGTGAAAAACGTTGTACCATCTGCTTCATAGCTCTACAGCGAAATAGATTTCAAAATTTCAGATTTGGCCAATTCTCATTTACCTTTTACTAGTATGATTGTGATTCAAAGGAGAATGATTTTTCACTTTGCTTTATTAAATATCACAATATAATTTATCCACTAGAATGAAGTCATTTGCAGGGATTTTGATTCTTTCGTGTACTCACACATCCGGATTACAAAATATTAGGTTTCGTTTGTCCTATTTTAAATACATTAAAACTTAATGGAATCACTGAAGTAACTTAATTATGCTTTTGTACGTTCCAGGTGTAAGATATTTTAATGAATTTGGTTAAACTCAGTTGGTTCATTTGTAAAGTGAATTACTGCTAATAGTCTTAAACGACCTAAAAGATATAGAAGATAATCAGCATGGGGTCAAATTTGCGCTGAAGGAATGAACGCCAAACGAGAAAAATGCGTTTTGATCATAGAAGAATCATTCCGTACTTATTCCATTTTCTTTCTTTGTTCAAGTATTTAATGCACATCATTAACATCTCAGTGAACTACTAGCAGTTGCCTGTCCTTGATTTCAAATCACTTGTTCGCGAAATGGAGGGACACTTTGCCGAAAAATATTACAATGTCCACGTTTCACCACGGATTGAAAATCAGAATGATTTGGGACGATTGGCTTGAATCAAACAATTGGTACCACTGTGAAAAACGGACGGGGTCTATACGATTTAACCTTACTTGTGATGATCTAATCCTACTCCAAAGCGTCGCAAACACAACTTAGATTAACCCCACAGACTATGTACACAGTCAAGTCACATTGTTGTGACCACCTCCTACCTTTGACGTCAACAGCGCGTAGCCAATGAAAGAAGGCACGTGTCATGAGCTGGCTTGGAAGGTTTCTAAGGTGTGCTGCAGGCATTCTGAAAACATATAACTCGTTACTGTCAAGGATAAAAGGAGCGATTTATCAGATTTGCAAAAAGGCATGATCATTGGTTTTCGGGTCAAGGGTGACAGTATTTCTGAAACAGCGGATTTTATGAACTGTTCGCGTGCTGCTCTTGTTGAAATGTATCGTGATTGGACAAATGGAAAATTACGGATAAGCGATGTGGAAACTAAGGAGCACAACCTACCATTGATGTGAGAGGTAAACGTGGACTTTGAAGGTGCGTGAGTCTCCGTCCGCACGCCAAAATGGAGCAACTGACTGGCCGAATGAACCAGGGGCTACCGGAAGTGTGTTTGAAACGAGAGTTCAGAAAACACTGCTGCGTATGGAGCTGCGAGGCAGATAGGTGGTCACTGCACTTTGCTAACGAAGGTCCATTGGCCGAGAAGATTTACATTTGCACGGCTGTAGTGGAGTTGGACCTCCGCTGATTAGCAAAGAATTTCCATCTCCGAAGAGTGACATTTTCTGCTTTATCTAACAGATGGACGTTGGCCTATAAGCCGAGAAACTCCGGAGAGCAAACACCATTCAACCATTGCTACAAGGACACAAGTTGGTGGGGGCAGCATTATGATCTATGGAATGATTTCGTGACATTGCCTGGGTCCACTCATACCTGTGGAAAACTCTTTGGACCGAATTTGTTATGAATTCATTTTTGCAGACTACTTACGCCCATACATGCCGATTGTCTTCCCTGGGTCGGATGAGATCTCACAGCACGACAGTCGACGTGCCACAGCTAGAAATGCGAAATAGTGGTTGGAAGAGCACGATGAAGATTTTAAAGTACTTCCCGGGTACCCTAATTCTCCAGACCTAAACCCAATTGAGCACCTGTGGGATCACATCCATCATGTTGTTCGCTGTATGGGTCCTTCACCAATTACCCTCCAGCGGCTATCAAATACACCACCGTCATCGTGGCTCTACGTGCCCGTGAACATATATCAGCAACTTACTGAGTCACTCCCAGCACGTCTAGCTGCTGTCCACGCTGCAGACGGCGGTAACTCTGTATATTTGCTGTTGGTCTCAATAATGTTACTCGACCGTGTATGTACAATCCTTATGAAATAAAAAAAAATATGGCTCCTCTTTGATGAACGTGTTTTAGTAACACTTTTTATTTTAAAGTTGAGAGTTCGTGTTTAATTTCCCAGGAAGGAACAGAAGTTCGGCTTGTATGTCTGCTTACATTGATTTCAGGGCACAGAAAAAAGTTACTATGAATTATTTTTTCAACCAAATGCATCAAAATTCTATTATTCTGCTGCCAGTAAATTTCACAAAGAAATTATATCCACTACTCTGCATTTAGTGTAATGGAAAACCGATGATGTAATAGATATCAATGTTTTACACGCTGCCATATCAAACATAGTGAATACTCACTACGAATGTCTTTCTGTAAATCTGTTATCCTATTTCATGACATACTGTATTTCCGAATTGACTTATAAAATTTTATTATCTCCGGAATTAAAATTTTGTCACAGGAAATTTTACATTTTGCAGTTTAATATTTGTAAAATTAATTATGTTACTAAAGCAATTCTACAAAATTTTGCATCGATTTGATAATCAAAAATTGTACAGAACGCTTTTAAGAGGCACATGAGAAATTAATAGTGTGGACTATACTTTATTTTCCTCATTCGACATGTACGGTGAGCTTTGCTGTTATATTCACTGTTGTATAGGCACTGTATGGAAGAAATTTATTGGACATTGTAAACAAATAAAACAGCACTGCATTTTCATCAGTAGCCGGTAAATCTATGTGCAGAGATTACATTTGGTATCCTTCGAAGTAAACTGCACAGACGCCCATGAAGTACGGTGGGTAGTTTTCCTCCCATTCCACCCTGGATACATTGACTACTCTGTCAATAAAGAAGGTCGTGTGAGTCTAGACATCACCCATCGTTACGTTCAGCCCATAGGTGTCCCATGGGATTGTGGTCAGGGCTCTGAGCAGGCCAGTCCATCCGATGGACCTGCTTTTCCTCATGCCATTCTATTGTAGCCATGGAAACATGACGAGTGGCATCGTCGTTTTCGTGCAACTGACACAACATTGGAAGCATTGAATTATCCACGATATTTTTGAACAGCACAGCGTCCATGCTGTCATGAAAACAACTAGTGGACCCACACTGTGCCAGCTGAAACAGCCAAATAGTTTAATTTCACCTCCTCGGTGCTTCACAGTCAGTATTGCACACTGAGGAAGAAGACATTGCCCAGGTAACCATTAAACCCACACAAGTCCATCCGTTAAGAATAATACGAAGCTGGATTTATCCTGCCCTCCTTGCTCCAAAATCTTTTTTTATATTGTTGGTACCATTGCATCCGAGTGGGAATATTGGTCTTTGAGATGATAGGTTTATGTGCGGCTCGTAGGCCAAAATACCCGATTGCACAGGCAAACTTTTAAAGTGTCTGGTTCGAGAGCATAATATCTGTGGCCATCTGGAATAAATGTGTTGTAGCCTACATTCGTCTGGACCTCGTTTTCGGGGTCTGCCTCTGAAGCACCCTCAGGTCCCTGGGTGGCAGTTTCGTTGGTGATTTCCTGTAATATCCTGCCTTTTTCCACTTGTTGATCAAAAAATCCACAATTGATTTAACGACCTGCCTGACATCAGCAGTGCTTCTACCTCGAAGCATTTAGATTTTGATCATACCTCGAACCGATTAGCCAATTATAATGATTTTAGCCACTGAGAGCTATCTCCTGCTACCCATATATCAGGAATCGAAGCAAACATACTGCCTTTGTCACGTTGATAACTTATAAACCACGCGATTTTTGCTGGAGTACACTATTGCGCATGCATGGTGGAGTCCAATCACTTTTCTTCAAATATTTCACTTCAGCTTATGTCAGTTGTTTTACCAATTATACATATCCATGTGAGAATATACTCTACCGTTGCATACTGCTTCATTTTTTACCGTTTGTTTCGATTTTCTTTCATTTGTGCAGAGGGAAACATTTCCTGTCCGCCGCGGTAGCGCCGTGGTCTAAGCGATTGCTCATGACCATTCGTCCATGATGTGCCCAGATTCGATTCCCGGTGACGCATGGATGCTGTGTTTGTCCTATGGCACTGTTTCTCTACCTTCCCTTGAGTCAGTGGCCTTAAATTAAGGACGGGTTTAATTTAGGGCCACTAAATTAAGGACTTATAGCCCGCTGAGTTGCTCACAGTGGTCGTTAAAATCCGAACAAAAAGATCCCGTTGTATTCTCTACAACACGGAGTAAGTCATCGCATGTATAAATCCTGCATTTAGAGAGGCAAAGAAAAATTGACAAATCCACCAATCATTTCCTCTCATGGTCTCTGAACTCATAGCTAGGTCTATGAGGTATGAAACACCCGCAGCATATTGTTTGCAAACACGGAAGATGCCTCTTTACAGTATGAGAAAAGCTTAATTTTCTTGATTTGTTGCTGAAATCATTTTTTGCTTTCATTTTAAAGGAATACTGTCCTACATACATTATTTTTACGTTGCCGGCTCGCTAAAAATTCGAACACATTACTGAAAAGAATGCCTGTGATGTTTCATACCTTTTTATATGTTTCACCATTTCCTGCAAGTTGACTGCTGAAATTTCGCAAACCTAACGATTGACTCTTTCAATCACTCGATTGCCTTTGTCATTTCGAATTCGTTTCTGAATTCCTCTTGTAAGGAAGACAGGTAAACATGCCGCGACTATGATCTGGGTCGCAGTTATACCAGATTCAATAATCATTAAGTGTTGTGAGTGAATCATTCACGTTGAATTGTCTCTCGTCGTAACGAAAATTGTAGAAATAATTCAACATTAATGCCACATAATGAGGCTTAGCAGTTTTCAGTTCTTTATAAGAATAATAATTTATATGAGAACTACTGGGTTTTTTATGTTCATAAAACGTATTTCGGCTGCTTATCACCTTCTACAGCATGTGTAGCGCTGTGGAAGGTTTTGTGATAAATAGTAGTAACAGTACAAACATCACCACCACCCCCTTCCTATCTCTCCATCTTGGTTCTCTCTCTACATATTGAACGACTTCCTGCACTAACCATTTGGCAATGATTGGCGGAATTTTCAAAACTGAAAAGTAATTTTAATATAGATCAAATGCGTTATCGTGTCCCTGTTGGAATAGGTAAAAGCAAAAATATTTGAATACAGATAATATTGCTGTGAATAAATGGGACCTGTGGGAAAAGAGAAGCAAACATGCTTTTTAAATAAAGCATTAAATACCGACGAAATATAAAAGTTAATTAAAAAGGATTCACTAAGCCTAAAGAAACATTATATCAAAATCAGGGGGCTTCGAAAAGCTAAATAAAAATTGTTGTCATTGCTCATCATACTCTATTTGAAAAGGAAAGCCGCCCCTGTTGGCGCAGTGGTCTAAGCGATGGCCTCTGATCATTCGTCCGAACGGGGTCCGGGTTCGAATCCCGGTGAGGCATGGATGTTGTGTTTGTCTTATGGCACTGGCTCTCTCCCTTTCCTGGAACCAGTGACCCTAAATTAGGGACGGGCGACTGCTTATAGCCCATTGAGTTGCTCACGGTGGTCGTTAAACCTCCAAAAAAAAAAAAAAAAAAAGGAAAACACTATCCTCCTTTAGAGAGCAGTGCAATCCCGTTGAGATATTTCCTAAGACTAGAAGTTTCGATCCGTAAACATATCTCTCTATTCTAAAAAAATTAAATGCTGCTGCATTAGAAATTTCCCGACACTCGCGCTTTTTTAGCTCGTTGCGCAAAACGTATTGAACACAAATATATGAAATTTACACCGTTTGTAGAGAGTTGTTCGTAGAAAACCTGAAATAAAAAGTTTTTCGAATCTGGCGATACATCAGGAGCTATTGTATTTCAAATTTAAGGTAATCAAAAAAGTGCCATCAGTTCGCGTTCGGACACACTGACAGGAAAAGAACCACGGAACTTTGTAGGCATGTAGGGCCATGGCCGAATATTTGCCCCTAGTCGCCCTATTTCTTCAATTTCGATTTAGTTTACGAAACATTAGATTTCTAAATTTCACAAAATTCTCTATTTTGCGATGGGATCCATTTTAGAAAACGGATATATGTCAAACTATAAATTTCAATTTTAACAGCATAAACTCACAACTATTGGTTGGTTGATTGATTTTTATGGCGCAAGGGCCATGTTTGGCCAAAGAGCGCCAGACACAAGACAAACAAACAGTACTGTTTTCAAGGGCAAGCTACAGCATTAACCACACAGGAACGTTATGGTCCCGTGAGCTGCGGCCATGGTGACGCAGCTATTTTTAGCACTCTCTTCTCATTGGGTGAAAGGACAGGCTATGGTAATGACGCAATGCTTAAAGACATAGCGGCGCTTTTAAAGATCGGTGTTTTCCGCCTTCATACGTGAATACCCATGTAAATATAGGTTTTCCCCTCGTATATAAAAACAAAGAGGGGAAATGCGAGGGTGTTATTCCCCGAATTGTTCGACCAATTCTAAATGACTTAGAAAAATGAAAATTGGCATGTTGAAAGGTCGTAAGTTCCGTATACCTAGAAAAGTACGAAACAAAATAAAAAAAATAAAAAATAAATGGCGGCATTGGAACATTGTCTGCTTGCATTTTTTGCGGATTGTTTGAGAATTTCTAACTGACCTAGCGGTCTAATAATTGGCATGCTGGTAGGACGTAAAGTCCGGATACCTACCTGGACATGCACGAAAATATAAAAAAAAGAAGAAGGAAAGGTTTTTGAAACATTGTCTGTTTGAATTTTTCCAACAGTTCTAGAGCTAGAAACAAGTCTGGAAACTGAAAAATTTAAAAGGGTGGCTTAGCTTTACTGTTTCAAAATGCTGACAGGTTTAAAGATAATTTTGTCAGAATCACTTAAATGCTTTGAAAAATTCAGATTTTGATTTTTAAATGAAGGGGCGCCAAAGCCTTTTTCGTTTTATGTCAAACCGTATACATCGACGTCACAACGCTGTCCTAAATCGTAAAACAGTTACGGATTTTAAATTGCTTTTCTTTCCCTTAATTACTCTTCCCTTTGTTTAATTTTATGTTCAAAAAATTATTTTATAGATTTACCGTTCGGAGAATGGGCATGATAGCCAGTATGTGTAAAAAATACATATACGTACAATACCGAGCTCTCACGCGTCTACCGGGCGGTTTTTATAAGGTTCTAGACTATAGGATACATACAATGCGGAAAAAAACAAAACAAAATTCATTGGCATGCTTACAGCTTTTGAAAATATTCAGGGCATGCCATCGCATATTAGGCATCTCTCGTGCATAATGGATCACGATTTCACATAGTAATGAGATATGAAACTATACATAATTTGGATGCTCTTTAGTTCGGCACCTCTCACCTGCTTCAACCAACTCGCTATGTTTTTTTTTTTGTTTTTTTTTTATTGGAGGTTTAATGACCACCGTGAGCAACTCAATGGGCTATAAGCAGTCGCCCGTCCCTAATTTAGGGTCACTGGTTCCATGGAAGGCAAATAATCAGTGCCGTAAGACAAGCACAACATCCATGCCTTACCGGGATTCGAACCCGGACCCCGTTCGGACGAATGATCAGAGGCCATCGCTCAGACCACTGAGCCACCGGGGCGGCACTCGCTAATGGAATCACGGGAAATGACACTTGTAGTGATAGGTGGGGCTGCAACTGCACCGGAGTTGTTTGCTCCTTAACACCCTCCTGCATGAACCACACACTGTATTCGGTGTGTGGCTCGTGCAGGAGGAGAGTTAAGGACGCGATATAAGGGGCGTGGCTAATTTTTTTCAAGGAAGGGTTTTATTTGGTAATATGGCTGGCTCTGAAAAGGGCCTTCATAGAATGTAAGTAGTTGAGGTGTTCTTAAATATTTATAACGACGGAAAAGAAGTGTTTGCTCCTCATTGAGAAAAATCTGACAATACCAACTCTCACCTTTAATTCTTCTACCAATCTAGGAGTGACGTCATCACACCTCTTTCACTTATGACACTGGCTATATATCCATAGATCCTCTCCCTGTTGCCGCTGTGATAAATTCTTGCCATTGTATTTTGAGGCCCAGGGGCTACGCTTTTCTGTGTGCGACGACGTATGAGGCCTAGAACCCTTGCACATAATATTCTGTTCTGTTTTCTCAAATACACGTGCTGCCCGCTTTAAAATACGGTGTTTTACATAGCTTTGGGTGGTCCACCATTACTGATTCCAATTGTTCTTTCTGTGGTATTGTTTGGTGCCTTTGTCTGTTGCTGTTTGTCCTACAATTTAAAGGAGCGATCTCATACAAGACATTTACACATTCTCTCTTCTATCTCCCAAGTTCCACTGGATGCAAAGCAGAGAAGCGATCACTCAGTGGAATGCTCGCTACTCTTCTCTCTGCTGTTTTGCGATTATTTTTATTTTGTGAATAATTATGCAAATTATGAACTAATTTACATAATAATTTGTCAGCATCCTCTTTTAATGGTTCTCTTCTTGACCCTTAAATTTTTGTGCATGTACCATTATTAGGAGCCGATATATTCAATTGTACAAACGTTAGAATCTAAAAAAGGCTTTTTGGTCGGTGGGCTGTTTGTACATGATGCTGACAGTAAAATGTAGTATTGTCATTATGCTGTCGTTCGGTTGGCTTGTAAACTTATGGCTGCACTTGCGCTTGAGCCTACCTGCCTGATGTACTGCATTGACTTCTATGCGAATTTCTTGTGTATTGTAACCTCGTCGTAAAAGCGCCTATAGTTCCACATCGCGACTGACAGCGCTACAACGCACACTGGAAAAAACACAAGCCACCTATTGCTTAGAACAGGGCTAACAGAACTAAGTACATGGGCCTCACGGCTCACACTCATTCCTTTCTCACTCTCCTCCTAAATTCCTATCAGTTAGAACAGGGCGAACAGTACAAATTACACGGGCCTCACGGTTCACGCACTGAGTAAAAAGAGATTTTACATAACACACACAGCGCCGGAGTAAACACCGAGTACAAGCAAGCATTAGCAACGCCAGCTATCACTACAAATGTCGCTTCCCGTGATTCCATCCCGCGCGTTGGTTGAAGCAGACGGCAGGGGCCGAAGTCTAAAGTGCACCTAATAATATTACTGTAAAACTGTTTGTGGAGTACAAATTAAATATGTTTCACTGTAAGATAATAATTTGTGTTGCTTAAATTCAAAACGGATGCACCTGACGATTGATATGTTGCTGAAAATCTGTGTACACCTGATCAATGTTTTCAGATTTTCATCAACATTATCCACGTTTTTCTTGAAAGAAAAATAAATAAATCGAAGGGATAATAGTGGTCAGTTCAGGAAAGGGTGACGATTCTTCAATTTAGTGATTTGCTGTTAAACTTTTCGTAAATTTAGATTTCACCTCCCCTGGGTTCGATTTTTGGATCTAGAGAGAAAAGTCAAGAAAAAGTTACAGAAATTCTATTTCTCATTTGTTTTTGTTTTTTCCTTCTTTGTTCTGTGAGGCCGGAAAGAAAGGTGTTCGTTTTTTTTCCTCCACGAAAGAAAGAAAAGAAAAAAAATGTATATAGTGTGGACTGGCAGTCACAATGCTGTCCTTTTGTTTTTGGATTACTCAGCCCAGCAGGAGGAAAGGAAAAACGTACTCAGCAGAATTAAAATAAGAGCAGTGTTAATAATTTTTTTCTCTATGTGTATGAACAAAATGTAGCATTCATACGACGCAGTACCAAAAGGTGCGATGTCGCAACATTCATGAGAATAAACCTGGGGTATGCTCATAAAAAAAATAATAATAATTAAGAAAAATATATATATTTTGTATTTCTTGCTTTGTTCAGTGTATGAGGTAACATGTTAAAACATTTTGTAAGCCAGATACAGCCTCCCTCCTTTAACAGATAGCGGTTAATGATTCAAGTTTCCCAGAAAAGGGCTGGAAGGCAGAAAATTCTTTCGATCCCTTTCAGAGGTTTTCTTTCCTCGGAAAAGACCCCCAGGAGTTACCAACATTCTTTTCCCCGAGGTCTGGTAAATCTCCCCTAGCTGAGAAGGGGCTTAGCGAACTCAAATAGATACCCGTGTAAGGCACTATGAAAGGGGAAGTGGTTGGCCGATCGAAAGTGGGAAGCAGCAGTCCCTCGCGTCAAAATTTATGAGGTTGTTTTCGAAATGTGGACCCTTGCGAAGCATTCAGCTGTCAGGTGTCGAACACGTGCATTTCACGTGTTCTTGGCTAGAAGCAGCCAATGGGATGGAGGCGTCTTCATGGCCTGATGCAATTGGTCGCGTGAAGTATTGAAGGGGAGAAGAGCTCTGCGCGTCCATTTTTATTTTCGAGAGAGGTTGCAAAAATGGACTGCTAGAGAGAGGACTAAAAAAAAATGATTGCGGGCTGATAGGGGTAAAGAAAATGAGGCAGATTGTCTTTGAGAAGCCCAGAGTGAGGTTAGGAGGTTATCCTCCTCCTGGGAAGCTCAAAAATTTTTAACATAGGCTACCTACTTGGACCTGCAGTCCCAGTGAGAAAAGAAAAGGAAAAACCCCACGCATTATGATGCCACTCCGAAAACAACAGCGCTA
The DNA here is from genome assembly GCA_039090855.1 of Macrothele yani. Taxonomy (NCBI): domain Eukaryota; kingdom Metazoa; phylum Arthropoda; class Arachnida; order Araneae; family Macrothelidae; genus Macrothele; species Macrothele yani. The sequence continues at coordinate 333,002 of JAYWMT010000261.1, forward strand.
AGTCCGTTTCTTTTTTTTTAAACAGCTATCCCTAGCTGTGAGGAGAGCCCTGGGCGACTAGTGGCAGCCGACCCACCAATGTGGCCGAGGTGAAAAAAAAAACAACAAAAAAAAAACAAAAATTGAATTTAGAGCAGGTTATCCACTTCGCTACGAGGAGTGATCAAATAGCCTCATAACAGTCTCCCCCTCCGTACTCTGTGCCATCCTCAACCAGGAAAGGGAAAAACAACACAAGATTGAGGAGCAAGAAGATAGTGTGGACTACCTAACATACCAGTCCGAAAATAAGGAAGATATTGAAGGAGCCACTTCAGACAGGCCTGCTGAAGATATGTCTACAAAGAGAAGTACGGTCATTCAACTAAGAGCGGCGGGACAGAAAAAAAGAAAAAACGGAAACAGGTGAAACGTGAGACAACAGGTCCTAGAGCTTAATTATGTAAGTTGTCTTTTATTGCTTTTCTTTCTCATAATATGGTTAAAGGTTTTTTTTTTTGATAAGGGGAGGTAAAAATGAGCTGAAAAATTTACTAATCGAAGCACTATTGAAGGGGGAGGGCTGTAGCTGACCGTTAATAATGTTATTGTTTTAACACGAAAAAAAATTCTTATTAAAAATCACTCATGATGTTTTGTAATGGCCTCAAAAATCCATGAAAATGGTAGAGGCATGTGAAGCCAAATCTACGAAAACAGGCAAAAATGTATCAACAGGAATTGTTATGACATAAGAAAAGGTTGTGATCTCGCAACACTATCAGTACAGTTTGATCTTCAAACATTCTTTTTTTTGATACCATGTTGTTATTATTTTACAAATAAATATAGGCATTAGCCTTTCAAAAACCAAATTTTAATAAGAATTGGCAATTCAGTTTTCTTGCTGTCTCTTAAATTTCTGAGCAATAGCACTCATCACCAAACGCTCTGACGTTGGTTAGGAAGTCCCTTGGTTGCTGTTTACATAATGATAATGTCCTAATAAGTAAAATAATTACGGTCTGATATTTTCTTTCTTGTTCATGCTGACAAACACGAGTTCATAAACACGGTCTCTTTGAGTTGACACATATGTTACACATGCACCAAAAACACAGTGCTTTAGTTATTCCTTGGCTGAAACCAAATTCACAGAAACACTGACACAGGTGAAAACTCAGTTGTGCTATAACAAATATGACATCTCAAAGTTTCTTCTTATAAGTTTAATTTTTGGTTGTTTCAAAATGCATCTACCTATCTCCCAAAGTTAAATTTTAGTCGAAATTCAAAATTCCCTTTCAGATTTAATTTCGGCTACCTACTTAATAAATATATAACGTGGCTGAGATTTCCGCCACAACATGAATGGTGCCGTGTCCTAGGATGCGTGCCATGGCTCAATTTTTTTAAGACACTGAATGCCAAATAATTCCAAAGTGTTGTAATAATACTGATAAGTTGTTGTTAAATGAAAATAGCTGAGTAGTCTCTGAAAATTTTGTAAGAGCATACGCCAGTGGAAATTAAAGGTTGAGTTGGGGTTATAATTGTGAAAAATAGAATAACACAAGGTTACAGTAAACAATAATTTTGTTTTGTACATCTTCACTGCTATTAATAATCAGAGTAAGGATATTAAGTCAAAGCTTCAGGGTGTATATATATCATCATCATCATCATCATTGTCAACCATTATCAATCCACTGCTGGACGAAGGTCTCCCCAAGTTTCCTCCACAACGGTCTGTCTTGTGCCAGTCTCCTCCATGTCACCCCTGCATACTTTCGAATTTCATCCACCCATCTCCCATGTGGTCTTCTTCTGGGTCTTTTCCTGTCCCTTGGAATCCAATCTAAAATTTCGGCTGTCCATCGATGATCTGTCCTTCTGGCAGTATGTCCAGCCCATTGCCATTTCAGGGATTTAACTCTGATCATGATGTCTTCCACTCTTGTCATTTTTCGGATCCACGAGTTCCTCTTCTTATCTCTCCTGGTTACACCAAGCATGCACCTCTCCATGCTTCTTTGAGTTGTCTGCAGCCTTTGTATGTCTCTTTTAGTTAAGGTCCACGTCTCCGCACCATACGTAAGCACTGGAAGGATGCATTGATCAAACACTTTTCTTTTAAGACATAATGGCATATTGCTCTTGAAAATTATGCTGTTTCTTCCAAAAGCTCTCCAGGCAAGTTTTGTACGCCGATTAATTTCTTCATCAATGTGACCCTCACTTGATATCTGCTGTCCAAGATAAACGTACGTGTCTGTTATCTCCAGCTTTTCTCCATCAATCGATAAATCTTCATTTCTTGTAAAAGCATTGAACATCACTTTTGTCTTCTGAAAGTTCATTTTTAATCCCACTTCTTTACTCTTGTCAGCAAGTTCCTGGATCATACTCTGCAGCTCTGATGGGGTAGTTGCAAAAATGACTACGTCATCAGCAAAACGCAGGTGGGTTAGATAATCTCCATTAATCTTTATCCCCTTGTTTTCCCAGCTCAGTGACTGAAAAACACCCTCCAATGTGGCATTAAAGAGCTTCGGAGATATGGTGTCACCTTGTCTCACTCCCTTTCCAATTCTTATGTGTGTTGTATTTTCAAACAGCCTAATCTTTGCACTTGCATTTTCATAGATGTTATTAATAATATTAATGTATGCATCTTCAATACCGCAGGTTTTCAGAGCCATTGTAACTGCTGATGGTTTCACCGAATCAAAGGCTTTTTCATAATCGATAAAAGCCATGCACAATGGAAGTTCATATTCCCTCGCTCTTTCAATTAGTTCTCTCAGCACGTGGATATGATCTATTGTGCTGTAGCCACTCCTGAATCCAGCTTGTTCTCTCGGTTGAGCCATGTCCAGTGTTGTCTTCAAGCGGTGTGAAAGAACTTTAGTGAAGATTTTATAAACTACTGATAGGAGGCTGATAGGTCTGTAGTTTCCGAGATCCTCAATGTCACCTTTTTTATGTAGCAGGATCACTGTAGCGGTGTTCCAATCCTCAGGAATCTTTCCTTCATTAAGGCATCGAGTGAAAATTTGGGCGAGTACTGTTTCGATTTCTCCACTTGCTTCTTGTATGATGTCTACAGTAATTCCATCTTCTCCTGGAGCTTTTCCTCGCTTCATGTTCTTGATTGCATGTGCAACTTCTGCTGGAAGGACTGGAGGAACTCTGGTACTGGTATCTTTCATGATGTCTGGAGTGCATATATCATCCCTTTCATATAATTTGGAGTAGAAATCTTTCACTCTTGTCAAAATTTCTGCCTCTATTTCTTGTTACAGAACCATCTTCTTTTCTCAGTGCCATAATCTGTTTTCTTCCCTTACTGAGATGTCCCTTTGCTATCTTTAGGCTTTGGTTGTTTTCAATTGCTTTCCTCACTAGTTCACAGTTGAATTTCCTTACGTCTTCAGTGATACTTTTTCTTACTGTCTTGCATAGCTCTATATATTCCACTTTGGAAGTCACATCTTCTTTAGTTGTCCTCATCTCTCTTCTTTTTTGCATCAACATTTTGGTTTTTCCTGATAATTTGTTCACATGCAACTTGTTCTTAGACCCAGCTAATTTTGTTGCTGTTTCCATAAGAGCTGTGGTTACTTTTCTGTTAACTTCAGAGATGTCCACTTCTTTCGATGTTAGGCCTTCTAAAGCAGAGAACCTGTTCTTCAGTTCTAACTTGAAGGTATTATGGTGTTTTTTAAGGTTGGTTATGTCAATAGATTTTGTTTGTCCTGTATATATATATATATATATATATATATTTATTTAAATTTCAAAGTTAGGAACAATATAATCTAGTGTTTAGTGCATATGTTATTTCTAGTGTTTTGCATAGATAAATTTTTGGAGCAATTTGCATACATAAGTGTTTAAATGAATAGTGTAGAATTTTGAGTATATTAGCATAGTGTGAATTTTTGCATTGAAGATTTTTCTTTGAGTGAGCTTAAATCTGAATAGGTATGATGATAACTTGCACAATTCATAGAACATGTCAGTATTAATAACAGTTACAGGATTACTTAGTTAGTGAGTTGTTACAAAGCACTTGCCCTAGGAAAAAGTAAAAAAAAATTTTTTTGGTGTAATATTTCAATTTGTATGGTTTCGGCTCAAGTTAGGAGTAAAGTGAAGCATAACATAATACTAACTAGGACAACCATAATTTCTTTTCTTTTTTTTTTGCCTCTTTTTCCTTCTGCTGGGAAATCAAATTAATATGGAGACTGGAGTTTTGGGTGCTATTTGAATTTTAGAACATAGAATTTGCATTTTTTTAATTTGGGCAAAAATATTCTTTCGATATTCTGTGAGAGTGTGAGCACATAAATTTCTTTTGATGTTGTGATTATATCAGTGTTTGGTAAGTATTATTGGTATTTGTGATGTGGGTAGATTGTTTATTCCTTCAGATGCTAGGAGGCGAATACAGTGTTATTCTGTGTAGTGGTTGATGGTAGTGTGAATTTAGTGTAATTTCAAATAATTTTTGTTTTGGGTTTCCGTTGCTACAGTGAGTTAGTTTCATTGAGAGTGTTAGTATAGTGAAGGTGTAGTGCAAGATTAATAGGGTGTTAGGATAACCTTAGATACAGCTACAGCAGTGCTAGTGCTGAGTAAATATAAATATTGCAATCTTTTTTCTTGCTGAAGCAAGAGTAAATTGAATTAGTGAAATCATGGCTAATGAAGGAGAAGGTACCGGAGAAATCCAAGGAGTAAATTGGAGTCTCCCAGGTCTAATGGGACTAGTGAAGGCGTTTTCTGGGGATCCGAGTAGATTGTCAGTGAAAGAATTCTTTGAGACATTAGAGGATGTGGCACTCATGGGATGCTGGGCAGCAGATCATAAATTTGTGGTATTGAAACATAGGTGTACAGGAGAGGCTAAACAACTAGTCAGGGATGTGATTGCCCGGTCAGAGAATGTAGATTATGAGGGGTTGAAAAAGGAGCTAATTGAGAGGTTTGCTTCACCTGAATCAGTAACTGTCAAGATGGGAAGATTTCACTCGTGCGTACAGAAATGGGGTGAGACAGTGAGGCAATTTGCAGCTAGACTAGAACGGGCAGCCTTTAGTTACTTCAATGAAAACGCTGGAGCTTTGGCCGAGTTCAGAGACCAGAATGTCTTGGCCCAGTTCATAACAGGAGTGGACCCAAAAATTCGTCGCCTGGTTCTGTCTCATCAACCACGAACGTATAAAGACGCAAAAGAGAAGGCCATATTGGAAGAAGAAAATGAGAAGTACATGGCCAGTTTTTCTCGGGGAGTATCCTTCGTAGGAGTGGAGGAAGGAGATAATCGTGCCCCTAGGCATGAGCTTGGGGAGGAAACGCCTCCAAGTCCCATGATGTTAGCACTGTGTGACCAAATTAGGGAACTGAGCAAGCAAGTAGCCACTTTAGCAATTGCTAATGCCAGTGCCAGTGAGAAACCACCGAGGGAAGAGCCGAGGCACGGAAGTTCTCCTGCTAGTAGGGAATCAGGTTTTTCCCCAGCCAGGAACAATTACTCCTCACCCACAAGGTACCGGATAGATAGGAGACAGGAATATCCACGAGAAGGCAGGTCGGATAGATACAGATCCCCTAGTCGTCCAAGACAGGAAGATTTCCGCCGGAGCAGCAGGCTCACTGTGATCTGCTATCGGTGTAACCAGGTGGGGCATTATGCAAATGAATGTCACCAGATAGACAGGCCCTCTCAGGAGTATAGAAATCAGGGTCGCGGAAGCAGTCAATATCTTTCCCATTCCAGGGGCGGAAGAACTCGACATGCACCACCGGGCAGAAATAGTCAACAACGAAACAATCAACACAACAGGTCCCTGATTATGCCAAAGCCAATTTGGCATTGGCATAATCAGATCAGGAAGGAAAAGACATTCAAATGGACACCTGAAGCCCAGACCGCTTTTGAGGAACTACAACAGGCACTCTTAAGTGATCCCTGCCTGAAATTACCTGATTTGTCAAAAGAATTTGTGGTTGCTTGTGATGCTTCAAAATTTACTATTGGGGCCGCATTGCAACAAGAGGAAGAAGGAAAATTGCATCCAGTAGCATATGCTAGCCGAAAGTTAAATGGAGCGGAACTTAATTTTTCTGTGGTGGAGAAGGAAATGCTCAGTGTAGTGTTTGCAGTAAACTACTACAGACACTATCTTTATGCGAGACACTTTCTCATCATTACCGACCAAGCCAGTTTGTCATATGCCTTCAAATTAAGGGATCCCACTTCTAGAATAGCTCGCTGGTGCATGTCGTTACAGCAGTTCGATTATACAATTCAACACAGACCAGGGGAAATCGAATGTCGTAGCTGACTATCTGTCTAGGAATGTGCTGACCACCGAAGTGGTGGAGCAGTCAGCAGCAAGACAGGCAGAGGAACGGACAAGAGTGAAGGAATTGCAGAGGCAGGATAGCAGGTGGAATAAACAGATTGAGTTGCTGGAAGGTAAGGGAGAGATGGGTAAACTCAAGGTCTCAGATGAGTTTTACCTACAGGATGGACTCTTATGGCACTACGTATTGCCCAAGTCAGGAGATACCGGGAATCAACCACGATAACAGCTGGTCATACCAGAAACTGTGGTGGAAGAGATTTTGGAGCAGTGCCACGACTCGGAAACTGTGGCTCATCCAGGGTTCAACAGAACATTGGAGCGGGTACGCTCCCGATTCTACTTCCACAACATGTACTCAGTGGTTAAGGCATATGTAGACAGCTGTCACAGCTGCTTAAGTAAAAGAGCTTACAAACCTGGTAGAAAGGCACCTTTGGTAAGGGCAGAGCTTCCTAGTCGCCCCTTCGAGAAAATTGCTATGGATGTTGTGGGACCTCTGGTCACCACCATGTCAGGAAATAGTTTCATTCTAGTTATCACTGACTACTTTACTCGTTGGCCAGAAGCCTATGCGTTACCAGACACAAAAAGTGAAACGATAGCCCAGGTCCTCATAGAAAATTCATTGCTTCACATGGTGTGCCAGCCAAATTGTTGACAGACAGGGGCTCACACTTTCTGTCGGCAGCCATGATGAAAGTCTATGAGAGGCTGGGTATCAAAAAGTTGAATTGTAGCCCATATCATCCCTCTGCTAATGGACAGTGTGAGAAATTGAATGATAGCTTGATTAAGTCAGTTAGTCACCTGGTCTCGGATAGACAGGATGACTGGGACCATTGCCTTCCCATGGCACTCCTTGCATTCAGGACAGCGGTGCACACCAGTACTGGGGAAACCCCAGCCTATCTCACATATGGAAGAGACCTGGTGTTGCCATATTATTTGATCGGCAGTCCCCGAGTACGTACATATGCTTCTCAGTTGGAATATTGTGACGAGCTCACGGATAGGCTAAACATAGCATTCGAGGCTGTCAAAGCAAACCTCGAAAAGGCTGCAGACACACAGGAGAAACAACGTGCAAAGACTGCCGTTGATAAGCATATCACCCTTAATGACAAGGTGTATTTATATTCTCCTGCAGTGAAGCCAGGACGAAGTAAGAAACTGAGTAAGCTATGTTCGGGACCCTATCGTGTCACCAAGGTGATACCGCCGGTGAATTACGAGATTACCTTCCTCCCTGATCCCAGAAAAAAGGAGTTGGTCCATGTGGATATACTGACCAAGGTAAGGGACAGGCCTCTATTTCCAAGTGCCATGAATAAGAGCGAGGATAGTACAAACTCCGAGGAGATGGAGGAAGTTCAAGAGGACAATTCTACACAAACACAAGTGAAGGAAATTGATAGTAGTGGTGTAGGTTTCATTCCGTGGTTTCCGTTTCCTGGGAGGAGAACAAGTTATGGGAGATTGCCTAGGCCAGCAAACACTCCTGCAGTGGTGAGTGAACAGGCTAGTATTCAGACTCCAACCGGCACTCCTGAGGTAGTTATTGAACAGGCGAATATACAAACTCCAGCAACTACTCCGGTAGTGGAGCAAGCTGGTCCTTCAAGGCCGAAAGCAAGTCGCATACCCACAAGTACTGTGTTGACACCTAGGTATTGTTTGCGTCCTAGAGATGGTCGTGGATTCATAGCTCGGAAGTAAATAGTGCACTCCAATTCAGTTGCAACGTTGGGTGTAAATAGTCGTGTGATATTATTGATTGGTACCTTAAGTGTAGTGTAGGAAGCAATTATGTTTTCTGTAGTATTGATAAATCAAGTGAAGCATATTTTGAATTTGTGGTCTTGTATAGTGTTGTGGTTGTTTGGTGAAAATTTTCCTGTCGATTCCAATTTCCACTGCCAAGCAAACCATTCCCTTTTGTTTATTTTCTTTGATTAAGGGTTTATACTTACCAGTGATAAGTAGAGTTTGGTTGTGTCCAGGGAGCACCTTGCAGCTCCTGGAATTCCAGGAAATTGTATAGTATTTATGTAAGATGTTGGTTTATCTGTTCCTTGCTCAGGACATGGTACATTTCCATGTGGCTTTGGTATGTTTCTCAAAGTTTTTCTTGGTTGTTTTTTTTGTCTCCCATGGGAGGAATGCAGTGATATGTTGCTGAAAATCTGTGTACACCTGATCAATGTTTTCAGATTTTCATCAACATTATCCACGTTTTTCTTGAAAGAAAAATAAATAAATCGAAGGGATAATAGTGGTCAGTTCAGGAAAGGGTGACGATTCTTCCCTGGAGTGATTTGCTGTTAAACTTTTCGTAAATTTAGATTTCACCTCCCCTGGGTTCGATTTTTGGATCTAGAGAGAAAAGTCAAGAAAAAGTTACAGAAATTCTATTTCTCATTTGTTTGTTTTTTCCCTTCTTTGTTCTGTGAGGCCGGAAAGAAAGGTGTTCGTTTTTTTACCTCCACGAAAGAAAGAAAAGAAAAAAATGTATATAGTGTGGACTGGCAGTCACAATGCTGTCCTTTTGTTTTTGGATTACTCAGCCCAGCAGGAGGACAGGAAAAACGTACTCAGCAGAATTAAAATAAGAGCAGTGTTAATATTTTTTTTTCTCTATGTGTATGAACAAAATGTAGCATTCATACGACGCAGTACCAAAAGGTGCGATGTCGCAACATTCATGAGAATAAACCTGGGGTATGCTCATAAAAAAAAATAATAATAATTAAGAAAAAAATATGTATTTTGTATTTCTTGCTTTGTTCAGTGTATGAGGTAACATGTTAAAACATTTTGTAAGCCAGATACAGCCTCCCTCCTTTAACAGATAGCGGTTAATGATCCAAGTTTCCGAGAAAAGGGCTGGAAGGCAGAAAATTCTTTCGATCCCTTTCAGAGGTTTTCTTTCCTGGGAAAAGACCCCCAGGAGTTACCAACATTCTTTTCCCCGAGGTCTGGTAAATCTCCCTAGCTGAGAAGGGGCTTAGCGAACTGAAATAGATACCCGTGTAAGGCACTATGAAAGGGGAAGTGGTTGGCCGATCGAAAGTGGGAAGCAGCAGTCCCTCGCGTCAAAATTTATGAGGTTGTTTTCGAAATGTGGACCCTTGCGAAGCATTCAGCTGTCAGGTGTCGAACACGTGCATTTCACGTGTTCTTGGCTAGAAGCAGCCAATGGGATGGAGGCGTCTTCATGGCCTGATGCAATTGGTCGCGTGAAGTATTGAAGGGAGAAGAGCTCTGCGCGTCCATTTTGATTTTAGAGAGAGGTTGCAAAAATGAACTGCTAGAGAGAGGACTAAAAAAAAAATGATTGCGGGCTGATAGGTGTAAAAAAAATGAGGCAGATTGTCTTTGAGAAGCCCAGAGTGAGGTTAGGAGGTTATCCTCCTCCTGGGAAGCTCAAACTTTTTTTAACATAGGCTACCTCCTTGGACCTGTAGTCCCAGTGAGAAAAGAAAAGGAAAAACCCCACGCATTATGATGCCTCTCCGAGAACAACAGCGCTAAGTCCGTTTCTTTTTTTTAAACAGCTATCCCTAGCTGTGAGGAGAGCCCCGGGCGACTAGTGGCAGCCGACCAACCGATGTGGCCGAGGTGAAAAAAAAAAACAAAAAAAAAAAAAATCGAATGAAGACCAGGTTATCCACTTCGCTACGAGAAGTGATCAAATAGCCTCATAACAGTTTCCCCCTCCGTACTCGGTGCCATCCTCAACCAGGAAAGAGAAAAACAACACAAGATTGAGGAGCAAGAAGATAGTGTGGACCACCTAACATACCAGTCCGAAAATAAGGAAGATATTGAAGGAGCCACTTCAGACAGGCCTGCTGAAGATATGTCCACAAAGAGAAGTACGGTAATTCAACTAAGAGCGGCGGGACAGAAAAAAAAAAAAGAAAAAAGAAAAAACGGAAACAGGTGAAACGTGAGACAACAGGTCCTAGAGCTTAATTATGTAAGTTGTCTTTTATTGCTTTTCTTTCTCATAATATGGTTAAAGGGTTTTTTTTTGGATAAGGGGAGGTAAAAATGAGCTGAAAAATTTACTAATCGAAGCATTATTGAAGGTGGAGGGCTGTAGCTGACCGTTAATAATGTTATTGTTTTAACACGAAAAAAAATTCTTATTAAAAATCACTCATGATGTTTTGTAATGGCCTCAAAAATCCATGAAAATGGTAGAGGCATGTGAAGCCAAATCTACGAAAACAGGCAAAAATGTATCAACAGGAATTGTTATGACATAAGAAAAGGTTGTGATCTCTCAAACCTATCAGTACAGTTTGTTCTTCAAATATTCTTTTTTTTTTTACCATGTTGTTATTGTTTTACAAATAAATATAGGCATTAGCCTTTCAAAAACCAAATTTTAATAAGAATTGGCAATTCAGTTTTCTTGCTGTCTCTTAAATTTCTGAGCAATGGCACTCATCACCCAAAGCTCTGACGTTGGCTAGGAAGTCCCTTGGTTGTTGTTTACATAATGATAATGTCCTAATAAGTAAAATAATTACGGTCTGATATTTTCTTTTTTGTTCATGCTGACAAACACGAGTTCATAAACACGGTCTCTTTGAGTTGACACATATGTTACACATGCACCAAAAACACAGTGCTTTAGTTATTCCTTGGCTGAAACCAAATTCACAGAAACACTGACACAGGTGAAAACTCAGTTGTGCTATAACAAATATGACATCTCAAAGTTTCTTCTTATAAGTTTAATTTTTGGTTGTTTCAAAATGCATCTACCTATCTCCCAAAGTTAAATTTTAGTCGAAATTCAAAATTCCCTTTCAGATTTAATTTCGGCTACCTATTTAATAAATATATAACGTGGCTGAGATTTCCGCCACAACACGATCTAAAAATGTCGCTTCTGTTTATATATTCCTAAAAGTAAAACGTTATCATCGATTAAACACTTCTCAATTTGGACAGGAAGAATATTAAAAATGTTTGAATTTATTCCCAAGGAAGTTGATTATTCTAGATTTTATCAAATGATAATTTCATTAAAGGATTTATTTTATTTCTCAGAAAAAAAGATTATATATAAAAAAATTGCTTGATTTTTGGTATCCCGTTATCAGGTTTTACATCTGATAACGGAACTAGACTGTCATAAATGAAAACAACCATGTTTAGACGTCACGAGCACTAGGACGCCTGTGACACTCAGATTTAATTTTCCGTTTGGAAAAATTAGTTTCAGTCAATGTTATACGCACTTGTGCGAGAAATGTCGAATTATTAATAACAAGTGTATACTAATTTTTAAACCAATTATGATGAAAACAGTAAAGCTTTAATAGTAATACCAAACCGTTTTAGCGTAGAATCGAAATAAACTTTTTCAAGCTTCTGCCCATAAAGCATAGGGCTTGTTTCAAGTCCCTCTGTTCTATAATGTTCCTGAACCGACAATCTACCCAGGGTGTCATTGCTGACACGACACACAAGATTGTGAACCTAGGTTGGACTTAGGACCGCCACTGTTGGAAGCAAGATGACAGAACACATGTACCCTGGTCCTATGTGCGAAATTCCAATTGACTTAAAAGCCAATGTATCAGAAAACAAAGGATCTGTATTGTAACATGGACGATACGTCATACACGGGCGAAACGCTCAAGAATCTGTAAAAAATGTCGTCAAATACCGTACCAATTAGTCTAATGCATATTTAGCAATCGATGTTAAATGACATGTAGTACCGTGTACCCATAATACGAATCACTCATTTTCTGTTAAAAGAAAACGAAGCTTTTCACAAATGTATTTGCTGTATTATTGAGTTAAGAACTATTTTCGTGTACTGGGAAATATTTCTTTCTACAACTGAGGGGCTCCTGTGTTGTTACTGGTAAACAAACTTCGAGCTACCTAAGTTACTGTTCAATTTTACGATATTTTCTTTTGTTCTTTTATTTATAAAGGTTTCACAATTAAGTATGACATTTGTGGGAAATACAGATGCGGGAAAAGACAAGACAGTGTGCGACATATTACGAAAGAAAGTCGAATGACTTGTAATATCACTGAAATATGGCGTTTGTTTGATCCGCGAACTCAGAAGAGAGCTGACCAATATGTATTTCTCAGAATAATCGCTGATACGGTAATTGTAGCAAAGCACTTTGATTTGTATGATTTTAAACGAAAAGGTACGCACTTTAGAGATGACGGAGCGATGCTCTTTTTGTCAGTAGCATTTTATATACAGAGAAATTGAATACAAAACGAAAAAAACAAATTTATTTTCCACCTGTCTCTGCCATTTTTAAAATTTGTATCCCATATGTATATCTAAGTAGCGGATTGCTTTGATTGTTTTTTCACGAAATTTCGCTGCATCACAGGGGTATAAATTATACTTTTAGTACAACTAAGCCCGTTAGATGATATGACGGGAATACGTAACGGGCAATTTTATTATTATTTGCAGTTAAAAGGAATAATATGATTTTAATATATATATACCTTAAATGGAACTATTGCTAAGGTTAAAAGTCCGTCGTTTTAAAAATTCACCTGAAACTTTTTGCGAATAGAAAATCATCTGAATATTCAACAGTACCTTTTTCTGTTGCATTGCTCAATATGTTCAATTCCATATTTGACTTTCGGTCGAAATTCCGCTTATCATCAAGTTGTCTTCCCTGCAAGCACGATACGGACTGAACATACGCCCGTTAATCAGCTATTTTTGTTTTATTCTAGCCCAAAATGCTATGAAGTATTTCTTGTTCAGCTTTGTTGTAGCGCTTTTATCCGATTGCCGTCTAGAGGCAATCCTCCGACTTTATACTGCATTTCAAACCTTCTCGATTTGCTCAAACGCAAAAGTACTGTGATTGTATTTTCCCTATTATAAAATTTAATATTTGCTGCTATGCAACGCGGTGAATGAATGGAATATCAATTTTTGAATTTTAAGCACGTCCTCACAACGCCCTCAACTCGAAAGATAGGTCACATATCTACGTTTTAACTAACTTGTCATTTGTCCCTACAATTTACTTAACTCATTGCCCGGAGGTGCACCTGAACCAAATGGTGCCCCCCCCCCCCTTCGCAAAGAGAATTATTCATATAAAAGCCGAGTTTTACGAAGGCTAAGGCAAAACAATTCCTTTCCCGCCTCTTATTTTAGCATCACCGACAATAAACCTGTCACTAATGATAAGCTTACCATTCTGCTCCTTTATTCTCTGCTCCATGCTTCATGATATGCTGAGGAAGGTCTAATCCCCCTGACACTGATATCGTGCCCCTGGATAGAAACAAAAGACTGAAAGAATGTCTCCGTCTTTTCTTAGTTCGACGCCATTAATATGGTTCTTACGGGCCGAACGAATTAGTGTCAATATTCTCCCTAAATGGCCACTTTGAATTAAAAATGTTATTTGGAAACAACGCTTTCTGTTGGCCAGTTTCTCACGTATAATATTCTGTACGTTCAGCCGTTGTCCCTCCACCTTCCCGAATCACAGATCTAATATTAAAGTGGGGAAGGCTTCGTTTGTTCACTCGAACAGAGTTCGAGGGAGTGTTTCTGAGAAACCAAATACATCCCTGTGGCTGTGAGAGGTCAGATAGCATGGACGTTTCAGATCCAGAAGTAGGAGGCGGCGCCAAAGCACGTGCCCCTTGCATTCGCTCTTACAGCAAATAGAAATATGGCGTAGTCATCGGTAGATATAGAACAAACGAGCTTTGAGATAGGAGACAGGCTGAGGAGAATTACAGGAGAAATTCGAGTTAGGTAGGCAGGAGAAATATCCCGGTACCCACGGGTGAAAGAGAAGGTACCGACAGAACTTTATCCGACGACGGACAACTAGAGGAGGTCCACAACCAGGACGCTTCTCGTACGCTGCGGTGGACGCGATATCCAGTGCATCGAAGGAGACCTACAACCCGGATGGCGAGAGAGTGGATACAGTGAGGAGAGCTCGTAACCAGGGTGTCTCCCAGTGCGACAGGACGGATTTGTGCAGCAACAAAAAGAACTCAAACCAAAGTGAAGTGCCCGGCCATCCCAGGACACAGAATTAAGAAGAAGGAAGCTCGAATCGTTTCAGCAGGTGTGTACCACTTTGGAACCGCAATTTTATTTCCTGGGCACTACCTGTAGTATTTTAGCCACCTGAAGCTAACAGAATTCACGTTAGGGTGCGATCAGTTAGAGACCATATGGTCAAAGATATTGTCAATTATTGAAGTGTATTTATGTGTGAAGTTTGAGGTTATTATTTCAGTTAGGAATTTAATTGTGTCTTATTATTATATGTGGAAATAAGTATGTAGGAATGTTAGGAGTAAATAGTCTAACCAGTTTGAGAGCATAGGCTGATATCGAAAATTTAAGTGCATTTTTATATGAATATTGATTTTATGAGTGTTGTATATGCATATTGCATGAAATATGGATGAGCGTTTGGACGGGCATAAGAGTTAGGTGTACGAAGAAGAGAGTGTAGAGGGAAGTGAAGAGGAAAGTGATAAAGATATAGATAACAGCTCAGATTCTAACCAGGAGGTACAGATTAACCAAAGAAAAATGTAAGGGGATGCCGCTGGGTTAGAATTGGAATTTAAATTTTGTATGCTCGAATTGCAAGAAAGGAAAGCCGAAAGGGAATTGCAAGAAAAGAAAGCGGAAATGGAATTGCAAGAAAAGAAAGCAGAAAGGGAATTGCATGAAAAGAAAGCGGAAAGGGAAGGACAGGAAAAGCAAGCGGAATAAGAACTGAGGAAAGTCGAGCTAGAAGTGAAGAGAGAACTGAAAACAATCGAACTAGAAGCATACGGGCCGAGAGGGTGCTTCAGCTGCAGTTCACGGATAGAAAGGAAGCGAGGGACCTCGAGCTGAGTAAGATACAGTTATCCTCTGAAAGTCCGGCTCCTGCGAAGAAAGGGAACGAGCAGAGGCGCCTAGCCGATTACATGAAAATAATAGAGAGGATAATTGCAAAGAGACCCTCTAAGCCTGAGGAAATCCTAAATTTCTTCGATTCCATAGAGAGAAAAGATGCAGGGACGGTTAGTCGTGGTTTTATTTAACGCCGAATGCGTGAACCACTTGCTCAGACGACTAACCCCGGAGCAGTATGACTGCTTTCACACTGTCAAGGAAGCTTTTTTGGCGGAGTGCCACTTGATCCCCGATATTCCAATTAAAAGGAATAAAGAGGAAAGCTTCGAGCAGTTAGCAGGCCGTGTTAGACGAGCGCTCCAGTGCTACGTGGAGAAGAGCGGCGTATCAGAATTCCATCAATTAATGAACTTATTAATTTGTGATAAATTCAAGGGTTTGCTTTCTCCAAATTTGAAAACTTATCTGCTGCAGTGGGATACCGTAGGGAAATTGGTTCTAGCGAGCGAACTGGGAGAGTTATGTGACCTTTATGAGACACATGTAGAAGCTATGGAATTGGGAGAAGGGAGACCCAAAAACAATTATGCGGCGGACTCTAATTTTAGGGGTGGTCCGTATAATACGGCAGGAACAAACCGGATAAAAGGGGAAAATCAGCCGAATAACGGGCTGCCACAGAAAGGAAATTCCCAGCGACCGGATCAGATTTCCAAAATAGGGGGCAATTAATAGACCTCCAGGGAACTCCAATTTTGATCAGAGTGTGATCTGTTTTCTTTACGGTAAGGCGGGGCACCGACGAGCGAATATTCAGCGAAGAGTTACTCCAGGACATGGTAACAAGGGATCAACAGGCTATATGAGAAATGATGGGAATAGAAAAGTAAGTCGGGTAGCGAATAGAGAGGAGAGAAGGGAGCTAACAGATGAAGGGGGGTCAAGGCGAAACCCGAAGAGGACCCCATGAAGTTAAATGCAAAAATGGGAAGGATACAGGGATCCGGGAAGTAGCCAATGCGAAATTATGCAGATACCCGTGGGAGGACAGTTCAGGATAAAAACCGAGAAAGGAATTCGGGCCGGAATAATCGTAAACAGCGGGGCCGAATATTGTTGTGTAAAAGAGGGGAAGAAGATGAGGGGGAGATCAGAGGGATTAATTTAACTGTGTTCGACGGAAGGCTTGCCAACTTTCCCGTGAAACAACTGCAAGTTAGATTAATAGACCCAGATTTGGAAAACGCCGGGAAAGAGATAATGGGTATGAAAGAAATAATTTGTGCGATCGTACCCCAGCTCAGTAACGAAGCGTTAATTACGCCGTTAGATTATGCTAAGTTGAAGGAAGCTAGGCAAGCGAGTCCCGAGTGGGTAGTTTCAACTCAGGGGGCGTTTACGATTTCAGGAGAGGAGGACGACGAAAATGATTTACAAGCAGGAAAAATGCTTACGGGGACAGACCAAAAAGAAACAAAGGACATTTGCATCGCGAGAGAGGAGCGGGCGGAGAAAACATCGGAACACCCGTTGTCACCCCAGGCGTCCAAAAGAGAGAGGGGTTACAGAGATAGGCGGGGCATCCACGGAGCGCGCGAAAGGCAGCCAATCAGAACCGGTGACAGAAACTTCGCATTCGACGTCGCGCGAGCCAAGAGCAGGCCGAGATAGGAGTCCTATAGACGGGGAGTCTCATAGCTCAGATAACGGAGTTTTTAAAGATCAGCAAACCCCCGACGAGACGCTGAAAGAAGCTTTGAGCCAAGCCATAGAGGGGAAGGAAGGATTTCTTTTGGAGGATGGGCTACTACATCACCGAGAGAAGGTGTTAGGACAAACAGTCAATCAGCTAGTAGTGCCGGAATGTAGGAGGGGAGAAGTAATGAGGTTGGCGCACGACTCAGTGGTTTCGGCTCATTTAGGCCACGAAGAGACCTTAGAGCGTATCCGCCAATCATTTCATTGGCCATCCGTCAAGAAAGACGTTAGAAGATATTGTGATGACTGCCAAGCTTGCCAACTTAGGAGGCCAGTCACACGGAACGACCGGGTACCCATAACCCCAGTTAGGAGGCAACCGTTACCCGTTCAGGAGGTAAAAGTATAAATTATTGGACCCATTGGAATAACCGCGTCGGATACCTAATACCTTCAGGAGTGGGAGGAGAGAGTAGAGAAGATGACACAGCAAGCAGGGGAAGTAGCCGCGGATCATCCGCGACGGTACCGCTCGTACTATAAACAACGACGGTGGACGAAAACCTTCGAAGTAGGAGACCAAGTCATAGCACTCATCCCCGACTCTAAGAATAAAATTATGCAAGATGGACGGGTCCGGTATTTATTTCAAAGAAGCGAGGGAATAATAGCTACGTCATGATTTAGGTCTGGGACACAAGCGCCACGTGCACGTTGAAAAACTGAGGGACTACATGCCTAGGATCAACGTCGTAAGGGGCATCTTTGAAGCTGACGAGGATTTCGGGGATATACAAGAAGTGCCAACGAGGAGGACGGAGGAAGAGTGGGCGTGCTTGACGGACGCACGAGTAGGAAGCCTAACGATAACACGGGGGCCAATACAGGAGCGACCGGAGGTAGTAAGTGATATGGAAAAAAATTTCTCCGGAGTAGTAAGAGCAACTACCGGAGGGGAGCATATAATTACCGTTAAATCGGGAAGTTTATTGCGTACGCAGCATGGGAGATTAGTGATAAGGAGACTGGAGGGATCCGGGTTCACGGGCAACGTCAAGAAAAGTTGCTTTCGCCCGGGAGAGCGCTCATTATTTAGGTCATGTAGTAGGGTCTAGGTGCCATTAGCCAGATCCCGAGAAACTTCAGGCAGTACGGGATTTAGAACAACCCAGGACAAAAAGAGAGGTACGCAGCTTTCTCGGACTATGTAGTTACTACAGAAATTATGTGCCTAAATTTGCAGAGATAGCGAAACCGCTAAACGATCTGACCGGAAAGAAGGCTTCAGAGATAGTTGTCAGGACACCAGAACTGGAAGAGGCGTTCACAGTTCTAAAGGGGCTGTTATGTACGGCACCCGTAATGTTTACCCCAGACTTTAGTAAACCATTTGTATTACACACGGACGCCAGCGCATATGCTGTAGCGTGTTGTTTGGGGCAAACAGATGAGAGGGGGAAAGCCCGACCGGGAGCGTACGCCAGTAAAAAACTTACTAGCACGCAGGGGCGCTGGGCGGCGAGCCATAAAGAAGCCTACGCGATAGTGCGGGCGTTACAAAAATTTGAAGGGTGGATCTTCGGACACCAGATCGAAATTAAAACTGACCATAAACCTCTAACTTATTTGACCAGCGCAGCTTCACAGAGTTCAAAGCTACAGAGGTGGAGCTTAGCCATCGCTCAGTTCAACTTAACCATATCACACATCGCAGGGAAATTAATTCCCCACGCAGATGCACTATCACGGTTGGCTTTTAGGGAAGAAGGATGAGGGCTTCGCACCCTAGATAACTGAAGGAGGGAGGAGTCAACACTCAGGTAGTAACCCAGCGAGGTTCTTTGGTGGTACTGCCCAGTGTATATATATTTATCTGTGTGTGTGTGTCGCAACAGAAGCTTGTGGGCGTGTCTGATTAAGGAGACGCCGGAGAAATTACCGAGGGAACTTTGCTTATTTGGTTTAAGACTCTACATATGAAATATGACATCCCACATGTTTCGTCTCAGAAGTCTGTAAGAACGGACACATTAACTATATTAATTTAGATTAATGATGGACATTTTGTTGCTTTCTTGTGAAGAAAAGGATATTACAAGCCCAAAATGGCGACAGAAAGTTCGTGAACATTTATTATTTTTCAGAGGTCTAGAGCGTCAGACAAAGGACTGTAGTTTCTCACGCCTTAGAAGGGCGAGGCCTTTGTCGACGAACTGATAGTATCGTCAATGACACCGTGAATTTCGCGGTACATTGTTAATGTCATCCAGCCGCCTACAAGTCTGGAAAACAGCCATCCACCTTTGTACGAACATAACAATGTGTATTGTGTGGTTATAGGAATGTACTTCGGCGGTAGGATTACTTTCTCAAAGGGGGAACTCACTAATGGAAGACCTGAGTAGGGCTGCAAATATGCGGGAGGTAAGATTAGAATCCAACAGCAAGAAGCTGGGCCAACGCCAGGGGTGTGGCCAGCGAAGGGCGATAAAGGTGACCCAAGTGACCGGAGAGGCGAGCCACTTTAACGGGTCAGTGTGAGGTCAAGGTCAGCGCCAAGGGCTTTGCGCAGGCGCAGCGCGCGGGGAGGACACACTAGCAGGTCCCTTGAAGAAGAACTGTTAGTTTGTCTGCTTTCGGTCAACGGAGAGAGCAGTTCTCCGATAGAAGGAAACGTGGAGCCTTTGCCTTTTTATTGTGCGTGTGCCGAGGGACGCTCCAAGTTAGAGAGTGTCCGAAGCACAAGGGGAGTTTAGCGAGCATCTATCCTAGAAGAAATAGCAAGCTCGGCTGCAGCGGTATGGGCCTAGTCAGGGATTCCGCTGGTGTAATAGGTAGTTCGCTACAGAGAATTAGAGCTTAGGACAGGCTAAGACTGGAACATATGGTAGAGCAGAATAGTTAGAATAATATTTCTCAAGATTCACGGAGATATAGAGCTACTTAGTGTCAGGTAGACTCTAGCTAGAACTTTCACGCCGATAGAGGATTTTCTCGGGAAGTAATCATCCTTGCTTTCGCGTCTTACAATTCTTGTCAGGTCCAATCCTTAGTGAAGCCTGATGTTAGAGAACGAGTAATCCGCCGCCGTCTAACTCTAATCGTTAATGTAATAAATGTTTGTGTGTTGTTAACGGAAGTTCCTCTGTATATCGTTATATCTTAGTGTGAATATTATTCGGTACAATCAGCCGTTGTCCCTCCGCCTTTCCGAATCACAGATTTAATAATAAAGTGGGGAAAGCTTCGTTTGTTCTCTCGAACAGAATTGGAGGGAGTGTTTCTGAGAAACACAAATACATCCCTGTGGCTGTGAGAGGTCAGATAGCGTGGACGCCTCAGATCCATAAGTAGGAGGCGGCGCCACAGCACGTGACCAGTGCTCTCGCTCTTACAGTAACTAAATTTTTTTTTAAAATCATTAAGCTCATTTATTTATTTATTTGTGTGTTGTAAGACTCTTGTATATTACAAGATCTATGAAAGTAGTAATAGAATTTTTTTCTATGTAATTTTAATAAAATAATATTTATAAATCATATATTATAATTTCTAATATTAATAGCTTAAGAATTTAGAAGGACGCTTTTCAGAAGGCTTCCAATATTGGCTTCCCAAATACAACGTCATTTGTTGGAAAGAAATATCCTTTGTATTGAGTGCTCAAACTATCACAAGCACTCTTCGTGCAGAGGTATTTCACTGTCAGTGTATATAAGAACAGTATCTGACGTCCGAAATCGACAGCAGCACACCATTCGTGTACAGCACAAGCAGACTGCCCTAGGAATCAAAGAAGGCAAGGTAATTTTATACCGCACACTGTAAAGGTTGTTCATCTTAATCTGTCTATTTTCATGAAACAATGTTTGTAGTAATTACGTACTTTGATTAAAGCAATAATTAAATTTCGTTTCAATCAGATTAATTTCGTGCAAAGAAATGTTTGTTGTAATTTTTGTTACCTAGATGTTACAAGTTACTCAATATCCATGAGCTTAATTTCAACTGAACGAATTTGAGACTAATATGATCATTAACAATAATCTGTTCGAAAAAATTGATAAATTGTTTGCATCTGTCCATTTATAGAAGACTTTTGCAACCAACAGTTATATGTACTGTCTTGGTCAGTAGGTGTATGAAACGCACTAACAATTCAGTTTCGTCGCTGAGCGACCACTATATCAGAAAGTCTAAAAAAAAGCCGTTGCAACCACGCAATTATGTCTACTGTCTGGGTTATTAGGTATCTGACACGCACTAACGATCCAGTTTCGTCGCTGAACGAAGCTTGTTTTAGAAAGCCTTTCAAAAAATATGTTGAGTAGAACGTGTGTGTTAGTTATATGTCCATATTTCTCTCAATCCGTTGTTCATTCGTCTGTAGGCACTATATCTAAAAACTAATGAGTCCGATTTTTAAAAAAAAAATATATTTGTGTGAGATACTTAATGAGCGAGAACGATGATTCTTGCATATTTCTATAATTCGTATGCAAAATTTTGCCTCTAGTTCACGGGAAAATAAATTATATGGCATTCAATAAAAATTTAATTCCTACACTAAAATCCAGATTCAAAAGATTACTTCCAAAAACAGACACTCTTTTTCCTTTCATCACGTTTCAGAACAGGCCATTTTGCCTGCAGTTTCTTTTAGATAAATCATTGGTTTTCCATACAGGAGGGAAATGCATATTGCTTTTCTCTATATCTGTACTTCTTCAACAGGGAACTAAATAAACTTTTACGGTCCATTGATTTCAAAGGTGAGGAATGTTCCAAATAATTTCGTTTTAAACATGTTGCAAAATTTCTATTGAAAAAGTAGTTGGCGCAAAAGTGGACACGTGACAATAGAGCAGTGCTGATATACGTCCTGTTTTGCGAAACCTAAGTAAGCTGAAACAGAAAATTTCGGTAAATGTGTAGATTTGAGTCCTAAATTATTTCGTTGGAAAAATGTTAGTACCTGGAAAAAGTGCCACGTACAGATTTTAGAGTGTGGAAACTATAGGCAAATGGTGCAGAAATTTCATAGATTAAAAATCTTTTAAAGATTTTTATCGTGATATTTATCTGAAAGTGCGATACTCAGAAGAGACTCTGCGGTAGGGCTAATGTATCGCTACGCGACAATATGAAGATTTGATCCGTTGAAAGAAAAATTCGATGACACTTGTAATTGACGCGTGGACGACTACAAGTGCAACCCCATACCTTCCTGCCAGGAGAAGGAACCATGTTGTACTCACACGCTACAAAATATAGTTCCTTCATGTTTTGACATTGTTTTGAAAGAAAATGTCGAGAAATGTTACGTTCTTTAGCATACGATTCCCTGATTCGAAATAGAAAGCACCAATATGCCTTTCTATGTTGTACAGAAAACTGGGAAAGTATAACTTTCGGTTGTGCTTTGAACGGCTTCCATTCGTAGCTGATTTGCTGTGCCATTGTAGTTTTGGTTCTACTGTTAATACCTTGTTCGCAGGTCAGTTTTATCTCTCTGATACGTATCCTTCGTAAATCAAAGAGTTTTTACCCTGTTTTTCCTGCCAACAAAGTACAGGATAGCACAAACAACGGGTGGAGGATGTGGATCTATATTATGTAGCGTATCACTACAACATTTATCGCTCACCAGTCAACAACATAATCGCTTTCTCTTGTACTCCTCCGCCCGTCATTTTGGTACATAAACGAAATTTCCTTTTAACGGAGCAAAGCTTCACATCGTCGCCGAAGCGATGCGTTAGACTACGGCAGCTTCTCTTCACCGCGTCGCACTTACAGGTAAATATTACGATAAAAATATTTAAAAGATATTAAATATGAAATTTCTGCAGATTTTGCCTTTAGTTTGCATACTCTAAAATCTGTACGTTGCACTTTTTCCAGGTACTAACATTTTTCCGACGAAATAATTTAAACGCTAATCTACACATTTACTAACATTTCTATTGCATGACTGTAGATACAATCGCAGCATGGAAGTCGTGTACACGTTTCTTTCATTTTTTGTTTCCTGAAAATATGCGCAATCGTAATCTGTCGGCGGACAGATTACGATTGAGTCTAAATAACACCTGATGCTGAGCTCTCTTAATCACTGTTACTCTTGCTTTTCCGTTGGGAAATATAGCGGACTAAAGCTAGTTCGACAAACTAGTCAAAACGCAAAAGCTCCAAAAGCTGACACGATGAATTCTAAAAACCAGACCAGTTTTTTACCTTCATTAAGAATATTGCCTTTTTAGATAGCATGTCATTCTTTCGAATGAGCCAGAAAGACCTCAAACGCATCTCTTGAATTTTCCTCAAGATGGACACGTAGAAAGGAAATGGAATTGCTTTGGGCCTTTATGTCAAAATCGCAGGGAAAGAAATGAAAGCAAGGCGTGCTACGAAAGAAAAAAGCTTTGGTCGATAAAATATAGACAAAATCTTCAGCAAGTTATTTAAACAAAGAGATTAAGCTGAGATTTACAAATGGTGAAAGTAAAATCCAAATAATCATTCAGTTTAAATGTTATCTGTACTCACCGCGAGATCGGAATAGCACACATGGTTTTACAGCTCCACTGAACTGTGGAGGTGCGCTTTTAACACAATGATAATTGGTTTTGTAAAGTTAAGATTTAAAATTAAAAATATTTTATGTAAGACATTTTTTCAATAAAAAAGTAAACACTAAGCACTTTACAAATAAGTAAGAATTATTACAAAGTTTCAGCCCAGAAAAAAAATATTATGCAATTTTCCCTCTTCTTCATAAAGATCAGTTTTGCTTGATTTTACGGTAGGCGGAAAGAAAAACTGAAACCCTTCTGACACGTATTTTCATTGCAATGCGTTCTGCTCCATGATCTTATAGAAAATTCCTTTGAATGGGCGGTAATTCAAACACACAAGGAGGTACTTATGTAAATAAAATATATTTTGCTGTAGGTAATACTCCATAAGCACTAAAACCAACATCTGAGAAGAAACAACAGAAAGCGACGGAATATCAAATTGAGCACAGAAATATAAAGATAATTGTATACTTTACATTAAAGTTCAGCCAATGCTAAGTTCAAATGATTTTTCCTTCATTTTTCTACTTGTAACACTGCCCTTTGCTTTAGCTTTTTAACTTATCAAAGGTAAAGATCATCTAATGAACTGTTTGCAAAAATAGAACGGTTCATTAGATTGAAATTGTAGGATTGACACAAACATTAATTAGATTAAAATTACCGGCAAAGAATAAAGTAATAAAATCACTTGCGGAATCACTCGTCAAAAGCCATATCAGTTAAACAACGGCATCCTAAAGGCATAAAACGATGTTTCCTATCAGCGTATATTTTAGTAAAACGCTGATAGGGATATGGCCTTTCCAAATTCTGCCGTTTTTGTTTCCCACATTTTAAGTTCTTCTTAAACGTTCACTTTTAAAATTTAAAAAGTCTCAAAAGAAAAAATGTAAGTTCTGATAAATATAATCAAACATTTCATAAAACATATCCAGAAATTGGAAATGAAGTCATAATATTTTTGGGGAATAGGTGTATATACTGTTCAATAATTTACAAAAAATCCGAATATTTGAAATGTTTTCTTTAACCATGAAATGTATTAAGTATGAGAATAGGAATAATTATAGCAATGGGTTGCAGCCTATCTTGCCTGAAATACTCATTCCGTCATTCTCAATTCTAGATAATTAACCCTTTGCTATGGGAGTGGAAAGTAAACTGTAAAGAAGGAAAATTAGGGCGCCATTGAAAATCACGATAAGTTTAACACGGCAATGGCCCGGAAACCACAAATGTAATGCTCAAGATGGAATTGTACTCCCGCGTAAACCCCGAAGTGGACCAACACTTCAGCATCTCGAATATTCCGAAAATTATGATATAGGCAGGAAATGGTAGCTGGTAGTCATTGCTTTGCTGCTAAGCAGTTTTAGCTCTCCCGGTTTTTTAGACAAGGTGTTTTTACAAAAGCACTCTTGTTTGATTTCTTTTTGGAAGAACGTAATAATTGCCGTCAAGCGTACCTTGGTCATGTGACACAGAGCGAAGTCCGCAGAAGATACATGCCCAGCATTCACCCCAATCCACATTTGACACTAGTGTGTGTCATGCAAGAAGTTTCATATATTTTTGGGTAAATTGCCCTACTAACGCGGAATTGATATATTTGTGCTTTAATGACTTCTGGTGGGACAATACAATGAGCACAACGTCTTACAAAATCGTCCAATGCGTATTCAATTGGAAGGAGATAAAAGCACGGACGGCATACCCCATCTGACGGATGTCGTTACTAGTGAAGTCTTCAACAACGGCACACACGGAGTGGATACTTTATTATGATCATATACACGGAGTGGCCACTTTATTATGATCACATACACGGAGTGGCGACTATATTATGATCATCCCCTCAGTACTTCGTTGGGCCACCTTTTGCCTTTAATACTGCGTCGATTCTTCGTGGCATGGACTCCACCAGATGTTTACAGGTGGTTTGTGGAATCTGATACCATGCTTGATGAATAGCACTTTCCAGGAGTGTGAGATTGCAGGGTTGTGGATCCAGCTGTCTGATGGCTCGTTCAACTTCATCCCACAAATTCTCAATGGGGTTGAGATCTGGAGATTGTGGGGGCCACCTAAGCAAAGTAAATTCACCGGCATGTTCCTGAAACTAATCCTGTACAATACGAGCAGTATGGCAGGACGCATTATCTTGTTAAAAGTAACCATCGCCATTGGGATAAACCATCCACATGACAGGATGCACTTGATCCGCAACGATGTTTAAATATGATGTACCAGTCAGACGTTGATCAATACGAATTAAAGGGCCCAAAGCATGTCAGGAAAATATTACCCAAACCATAACGTTGCCATTCACCAGCTTGAAGG
Source organism: Macrothele yani (assembly GCA_039090855.1). Lineage (NCBI taxonomy): Eukaryota > Metazoa > Arthropoda > Arachnida > Araneae > Macrothelidae > Macrothele > Macrothele yani. The sequence goes on from JAYWMT010000261.1 coordinate 358,888, forward strand.
GTTGTAGCAATGCATTTGGGGTCCATGCTTTCGTGCCGTTTCCTACAAATTCTCACTCGGCCATCGGCATGGTGCAACTGAAAACGTGATTCATCGGACCACATAATTTGTTTCCAATTATTGACTTCTCCTGTGCGAACTGGAGACGTTTTCTCTTGTTAACTGCAGACAGCAAAGGTGTTCGAACAGGCCTTCGGTTGCCACATCCCATCCGATGCAGTGTACGGCGAACAGTGTGTGCAGAGATCATTTGAGGGGATCCTTGGTTAAGGTTGTCTGTAGTTTGCTGCACCGTTGCCCTTCTGTTGTCTGTTACCAGTCTGGACATTTTCCGTTCCGCCCGAGCAGTCGATGACGACAACACGTTGCATATAAAGATCCAGTTTTTTGGCTGGCAATCCAGTCTTTAAACACTTTAACAACAGCTGCTCTGAAACATTTCACGAATGCGGCGTTTTCTTTGATACCCGCTTCATAGCTCAAAGCTCCTACAATCATAACACTTTGAAAGTCCGTCAAATCGCATTGTTTACCCATCTCGTCACCCAAAAAGCACTTCTACTACTGTCGCAAGCATTAAGCTTTTCCTTTTTATACTAGCTTCGCCCTCTGTCGGCAACAGCGTGCAGTCAAAGCTCAATTGCAATACTGTCAGGTGGTCATAATAAAGGGGCCACTCAGTGTATAAACGGATGGTGCTATTCATAGAAATGGAATCTGCTCCAATAGCACCTGGGAAAAGACGAACACGGCGAAGAATCCTATCACTGATGTATCACTGCCCGGTGATTTTCTCTTGATCAATTACCTGCACTTCGGAACTTATTTTGACAATGATACCCGCCCGCACTATAGTGTCGCGACCTCTGTGTCCGTCCGTACAGCAAGGTTTCGTAGCACCATACGCAGTCCTAAGCTCCTGCCAAATGAATTACCACTTTGTATATCCGACGAAAAAAATAAAACTGCTATCACTTGATACTGTGAGACGCGACCAATTTTTTAAAGCAGATTGTGGTAATTTAGGTACACAATGACTTCTTCGGAATATAAAACGTATTACACAATAGGTAAGTACTCGTATGCATTAAAATCCAGGACTGTAAAGGAAGAGCGCAAATAAAGAGAAGCTGAAGTTAAGCATACGGATATTAAGATAATGGCATGCCTTTCACAAATGTTAATTCTTCTAAGCTTGAGTTCATCCTACTTTAATTCCATCGATCTGAAAATTGGTCAACGTGAGCACCACCACAAAGGTTCTGGATAATTGAGGAACGACACAAGCTTCATATAATATATCACTCGCGCATTTAGAAGTTTTAACACTTTGCGAAACTCAGTCAATCGTCAAACGGGATGATTCCTTATCGACTTTGCTATTATGTCCAGATAATGATGATAAGTCCGCTGGTTTGCAGAGCGAGAACGACCAAAAACATATGTACTGGTATGTCTGTTTAGCATACATTTCCCAGAAGTCCCCCTTTTGGCTCTACAGCATCTAATACGTAAATGGTTCAATATTTCTTGTAAATTATTCCGAAATTTTATGTTTTTGACAGTTTTATTAATATTGCACGCAGGATTTCAAGTAAACCTTTAAATATAAGTAAAGCCTACCCACTGAGAATTTAGTGATTGGTAAATAGTTCCTCGCAATTCACTCGTATAACCTAAAGTTCCGAAAAACATATTCTGTATTTCAAAAAGCCATTTTTAATAAAAATGCATAAATGACAGAATGTATTACATATGGAATATTTTTTTTTATTTTGGTTTTCCCAGTCGTCTCTGATTTCAAAGATATACCAATAAATGTACAACTTTTAAGGAAAAGGTCCATGACAAAAACAATGTTTTGTGATTTTGGAGATATTTTTGTTCAGGTTCGTTGCATGACAATCCTGTTCCTTTGACGAGCTTTAAGATCATCTTTTAAATGTCTGAAAACTGTTCTCGAATCCATAGCTTTTTATGTAAGTTTTTATGCTTCAATTTGGTTAATATTTCATCCATTCTCAACACTTTAACTGAAAAATACAGATTTCTTTTCTTGGAAAACACAATAACAGAAATGAAAGAATGGTGCATTTTTATGGACGCGTTGTTCTTTAAATGAAATATTTTCTTATAAAATATGCTTTATACATCTACTTCAGCGTTCTTGAATTAGGGCAGTGGGTGGCCTAGTGGTCAGCTTTCGTGTCTGCCACGGAGAAGACCTCAGGTTCGATCCTGGGCAAGTACGAACGCTCGAACCACTAAATACCCGTATGCGTCGGATGGGCACGTTAAGACGTCGGACCCCCGGTACTGTCCCCCAGTGATAAATAAGGGCGTCTTCCTCCCACTTTCTACCTTGCTTCCCTGTCACTTTCCTACCGGGCAGTCTAGCCCTATTCTCCTAGCTTCCTATTTGTAAGGGTTGTTTAAGAACTGGGATAAGACTCTCCCTTCCTAATATCCTGTACATATGGTTTGATCTGATCTGCAGATAGATTTAAATAGTTGTAATAACACCCATACATTCTATAAGGAAAATCAGCACTCATACAGAACCAATCAGAAATACAACATTGATAAATTTAAAAAAAGCCTCATTTACAGTAATAATATTTTAGTTTGTATTTCAAAATCTATTTTCATAGAAATTTCTTTAGTTGCTTAACCGGGTAGTTTCAACTGAATATTAATTTTGTCGTATTTCATCGGCTTGAAAGCACTTTTACCCAACGAAAGATATATTTATTACCTTTTGAAATTATGTACACCTGTTAGCATCATACTATTTAAGCAACATGGAATCAACGAAAAAATAAGGAAGTATGCAGACAGTAAAAATCATTTCGAAAAAGAAAGGAATTTGCAAAATACTGACCAAAATAAGACCTTTGCAAAATACTGCTGTCTGGTATAATTAGTGCATTTTAAATGACGTTAGTAAGATGTTCAAATATCTGTATGTTCGACGAAGAGACCAGATTTTATTTACTATAAGAAAAGCAAAGATTTACTTCTTTAAGAAGGCAAAAACAAGCCCTAAGAAGTAAAAAAATTGGAGTTTTGGTCTGCTACTTCATCGTGTATTAAAATGTGTAACAAAGTGTTCACCTTTTAGAAGGTTTTTGTTTGTATTCAGAAGTTTTGACTTAAATTTCTTCAAACGGGTTAAAAGATTAAAACATCTAAAAAAATCAAAAGCATATTCACTCTTTCACGTTTCTCCTATTTTAATTCCAAATTGTAGAATGTAAATGAACACTATATTTCCGCAAAGCTAAATAATATATGTATACATGCCTTGGTTCTAGTTTGTTCTTTCCGTTTTATATATTAATATACGGTTGCTTCAAGATTTACTTCCGTAATTTTTTTCATTTTCCCTACAAATAGCAGAAATTCATTTCTTTCGAAAACATGGCCTTTTCTTTGGAAATATCATACCAAACTAACATTCTGCGCTTAAACACTATAAATATGAAGATCTTTCTCGTGATGTCATTTTTTTCACTGGAACTTTTGCCTCACATCGGAATATGTTAATTTCTAGTATTTAAAATTTAAGTTATTAAGATGACATGTAAATGAAGGAAACTTCGGTTCTCTTTCATCATATAAATTCGAAAGACATCACTGGACGAAAGTAGCAACTTTCTTTTCAATACAATTGACATGATTCTTCAAAACCAGATTATCGTGCATTTGTGCACTAGCAATTAGAAAACTTGTAATTCCATAGGCAGCCATTAATTCGAAAAATTAAATTTATATATAAAACAAAAAGAATTTCTTTGACAAATCTATATGTTGTTTATTGTAAGGTGCACCTGAAGTGGTGTAATGATTCGAAAACAACAGACCTGTTGGTACGCACTCTAAGTGTATGACCAATCCGCTTACGTATAGAGCAAATGTCAGAATTTCTTCGATAAATTAGAATGAACTGAGTGGAGAGCATTGCTTTATTTTGCCTTCATGAGTCCGTATTTGTGAAATGAATTTATTGTCCGTGTGATTGATCAACTGAATTGTTTTAAAAATTTCATCAAAGAATAGGATGTGCTTAACCTGCACTTGAATCATCAAACCTAAGAAGATTTCCGGGAAATTGCACTTCATTTGCATCAGACAGGGATTAACTTCCTTGATATTCTGCTCCATGAAAATGAAAGATGTACGTCCTGTTTAATGCAGAATATATTTTTTGCAAGATTTACTTTTCTGTAATATATGAATGTAAAGTTCCTGAATCATTTATTTTATACGTTAAAGAATTCCACATGCAGCCAGTGACGCAAACCCTTTCTTTTAACATTTTTGAAGGTATTGATTCGAGGGAAATAAATTTAAATATTCGTGTGGAAAATTAATACAGACATTTGACGTGGACTAGGATTCATTCGTCATATAAATTCGGAAGACTCTGGGTTAAATTTCCGGTGGTGGCCAATTAGAGTTTTTCCGTGACTCACTTATAAACGTGGAAAGAGGGATGACCTCTGTTTGACGTGTGGAAAATAAGTACCTCCACCATACCAAAAAAGAAACGTTTCGTCTTCCAAGATGACAGATTGCGTCAACGACTAGATCTACTGAAAAACATGGAGTCAGATAAGAACATCATCATGATATTGTTCGAACTCTAAAATTTGTACTGTTGATAGTCCTTAAAACATTAACCCATAATTGTTGAAATAATATTTTCCTCTGTTTCTGAGGTTGATTTAGCTGGGAGACGTCGTTACCGCCGCGAGAAGTGAATGGTTCTGCTGTAACGGGTCTAGAGAACGAACAACGGGTGCCAATGCCGTTAAGACACCGTCATACGCGATGTCTTCAAACGGATGACTTCACTAGACGTATCATTGTAGGCATTCATACAGCAGGATGGTCCTTGCGTCGTATTGTGGGTGAAACGGAAAGTCATGGCACAACCATTGGTCGCATTTGGAGACAGTGCTTCCAGGAAGAATATGTGCAACTTCGTAGGGGGACGGAAGTACTGACGTCACAGCGCACCGATCGTCGCATCCGACATCATGCCATGGCAGAATCACTTGCCTCAACGGGCGACGTTTTTCGGAGAGTACGGGAGCCTTGAATGCACCGATATTGACGCAGTGTCACGCCGATTTGATGGTTTGCTGTCCAGCCGTCCGTTACGAAGGCTACCCTTAACAGCGAGCCATCGTTGTCACCGTTTCGAGTGGTGTCGCTCAAGAGCTGCTTAGGGTGCCGAATTGAACAGTATTGTGTTCATCGATAACTCGCGGTTCTGTCTCACCACGGATGATCGCAGGTTAGAGTCTTTTGGAGACGTGGACAACAGGAAGATTCCTCCGACATTGTGGAGCACCACACGGCCAGGTAACGTGGAATCATGGTGTGGTGTGCTGTTAGCGCCAACAGCCGTTCACCGCTGGTACGCGTTACGGACACATTGAGAGTGCGCCCCTATTTTGACGAGGTGCTGCGTCCAGTGGCCCAACAGTGTCTGCAGGGCATCGTAAATGCCGTTTTTCATCAGCATAATGTCCAGCTGCATACCGCTCGGATTAACCTAAATGATTTACACGGTGTGTGGATGCTTCCGTGGCCAGAACGAACCTTCTACCTCTCGCCCATCGAGAATCTGTGGGACACGATTGGACGTCAGTTGAGTATCCTCACACCCCTGCAAAGTAAAGATGAACTGTGGACTTGGATTAACACCACATGGTCCACGATATCCCAGGACACTGTTCGGAATCTCAATGCCTCGATGCCATGTCAGATCGCCTAAAATGGGGGCCACACTGCTTATTGATCATCCAGTATATGCACTCACTGGAGCATAGCCTGTATGGGACAATTAAATCATTTGTTCTGGAGCTTTATTAGTAAAAATTATGTACACTACGTTTTATGTTATGGACTTGTGTTGGCGATTACAAATTAAATTAGCGCTTTAAAACCATACTCAACAAGCTCATTTCAACTCTCTCCGACCTGCAAGTCGTAGTCCTACATTCCAAACTGACGGCTCAAACTGAGAATATCTTTTTTTTTTTAATTTTTCAGGGGTAACAGTATATCCATTTTCGCCGAAAGTATTCGCCACTGAGCCATAACGAACGATGTGTGTGTGTGTTCTCGTTTTGGTAACGCGGTCCGGTTTTTGAGTGTTTCCTGATTTCTTTATTTTACGGTTTGAACTGGTAGCAGGGACTATGATTTGCGCCAGAAGGAGATAGATGAACCTCTCTTTTAGATACAGAATTGACGATGTGGCAAATTCTTCAAGATGGTCACACAATTTCTCAAATTAAATTTGAAATAATAATATCTTGTACATTTTGAGAAAATCAGAAATTGAAGAGATTTCCATATGTTTCTTGTAAAACTGTTTGCTAAACAAACATTTATCTTGGGAGTGGGTGACAAGAAGAACATATCGATTTCAACTGAAGTGTACGGAGCGTGACGGAAAATTTAATGACTCTTACACCAAGGGTTGATACATTATGTTCAACACAATCCCACAATTTGAGACGCGGTCAAAATTGGATTCGCTTCTTCAATTTAAATGTAATTTCACTGAAACTTTGCGTAATGCCCATGAACTTACTTTATTAAGAAACCATTTCTCTTCTCCAAATATTTGTTAAACTTTGCAAAACAAAATATTAAATGACATAACGAAAATTTATTACATCGTTAAACTCTGCATTATCATTAACTCTGCCTGTGCTAATTTATATGCTCTTGGAATACACAACTTGTATACACAATGGTCCTGTTAACTGAATGATTTTTAGCTTTCAGCTAGAAGGGGTGATAGAAATTTGTTGAATCTCAATGCGAGAAGACCTACTATTAGTATAACTTTCATCAGAGTTTATGTGCTAGAAGCAAAAGTTCTACAAAGCTGCAAGGATATGCTGTGAACACTTTTGAAGCTAGTTGTTAAATAATTCAGAGTATTTTGATACAAAATACTCTGTAAATAATTTAGAGTTCAGGGAATTGATACAAAATAGGAAACCTCTGTTCCTGTTAGCGACTATCAACACAATGCGTGGTGCACCCAGAGTATGCAGCACGGACAAATTATAAATAGGAACAGCCCTTAACATCTCCGTTATCTGAGTGTTTCGGTCACGTTCGTAAAGATAAGGCAGAAAAATGTCACTGTGTAAATGGACAAATCACAGTGGTGTTATGTTCAATACACCACTGTAAAATGTGATTCAGTTATTGTGGTATCACTGCTTTTTGCATATACACTACAGTACTAAAATATTATTTAATATCATAATACTTAGAACTAGTTTTCATGACACGTCTACGTGCAGAACATAAAATCTCAATTGGTATTTCTGCTCTTTTAGCAAGCACGTTTTTGCCCTATTATGCCTGACAAATCTTTTTGGTACCTTTGTGGTTAATGGCTTCTTTACATTTTGGTGAATGATAGGTAAATAAGCATTTTCATTTTTTCTGGGGCACAGTACTGTTATCAAAATAATAAGTAACATAGATGGTATTGAAAATCGGCAAACATTCCTCCTCTTCACAGCTTACTTGTCAAAGCTAACTCTAATTAATTTTATAGTTGTGAAAGGAATCTCGCTCTAGACTAGAACTAGAACTTCTGTCGATCCGGAGATCACGGAGCATGTACTGGTAATGTTTGCCATGTTATTTCTCGTTTAATATTATGAAAATTTGCAAAGCATCGCTACGCACAGCAAAGCTTAGAGGTAATGCCGAAAAGGCTATGAAAACCTCTGACATGATGCTGTGGGAATTTCAACGATCCGTCCCTAGAAAAAAAATTCCTGGATCTTAAATTTGTGTGCATCAGCACAAAAACGGTTACCTATTTGTTCCAAATTTTGAAATGACTTCATGGATTATTATCGCGACACCAAGTCATAGAATTTTAAAACGAGTTGATAAAAGATTCTGTTTACCATGATAATTTCTTCTGTGAATTACTTTCTGTTACCAGTGTAAACTATAATGATGTAATTTATTTTTATAATAATACTTTAAATTAATAATATTTCTTGCATGTTATTGTATATTGCTAATTTTTGGTATTTGTTTATTTTAATTTATTTTCTTTATAAAATGATTCAATGTAATATATTTTTGCCTCTTATTATGTACTGATGAAAATATTCCAAAACGAAACTTTCATCTCTGTCATTGTTCGGTTGCGCTCTTATGCGTGCATGGATGAATTAATATTTTTGAAATTTGAGCCATTGGGTAAATTCTTCATGAGTTATCCTGATTGAAATTCTAACCTTGACGTGATACAGCACATCATTGGCACATTTTCACAATGTATGAACATTTTAATCACATTTCTCCTCTGTACGTTTTTATTTACAATAACTGGAATGCTCATGAAATGTTTCAAAACAGTGTAAGTCATACAGTTTCAAAAAATAGTTAAGAACTCATAGCCTTTAAAATAATTAACAAAGGACAAAGCACTTGATTCTGAAATTTCTATAAATATTGATACCAAAGCAGAGATCCTAGTTCATTATTCGTAAAGTTATATATTAATATTTAAAGCTGAGTTTAGTTTGTAGACTATGTATCTGGTTATTTCGTTTTAAAATGTGATACGCTTAACATAGATGGAGCGTGTTGTGATATATCGAAGGTAGATTCGTCTCAGATTGCAACGAAGCAGCATTTAGTGTCATGGAATCCACCAGCTGTTGGATAGGTTGCTGTGGAACGGCTACAAATGATTAAGAACACCCGTCTACGATGCTTTAATGATGGTCATTCTGGTTTTCGTAGGAAGAACATGTAACAGGGATAAAAAGCAATTTTTGGTTGTCTGCCATAATACTGCACCTAATTTTTTAAATTAAAGCCTTAATATAGTGTGGACATCAAGTACAATAGACTTCATGAATAAATAAGCTATTATTCAGAGCAACACTATAAAAATTATGTACCTAAATATGCAACATTTAAGTCATTTTATTACTCTCCGTATTTCAAGCCTACTTACTGAAAGGCCTGAAGAATTTTAATTATTTATCCTTTTTCTCATTTGAACAGCGGTTAAATGATTAATAATAATTTATTTTACTCATTATATACTGAAAAAACACCTTTAATTTCTCTAAGAGAGTTATATTTTTTTCGCTTTTATGGCAACAATTTAGAAATACGTGAGAAACGAATGTATAATATGTATAGGTAAGTTAGTATTTTTAAAAAGCGCAAATACCTCAAACTTTTTTTCCAGATAATTGGTAATATACGTAATTTTGGAAAATCAATATGTTCTAAACCGAAATTATTACGATTCCATGTTAGATTCAAGTAAAATTAATTCTCGCGCTGACGGAGTCTTTCACATGATTTTATCGGTCGCCTTGTAAAATTCGTGCAAAATATGTGCAAAACGCGAGTATATTTTTCCTAATTAAGTTCTTTGTTTTTCCTTCCAGTGCTTACGTATGGTGCAGAGACGTGGACCTTAACTAAAAGAGACATACAAAGGCTGCAGACAACTCAAAGCAGCATGGAGAGGTGCATGCTTCGTGTAACCAGGAGAGATAAGAAGAGGAACTCGTGGATCCGAAAAATGACAAGAGTGGAAGACATCATGATCAGAGTTAAATCCCTATAATGGCAATGGGCTGGACATACTGCCAGAAGAACAGACCATCGATGGACAGCCGAAATTTTAGATTGGATTCCAAGGGACAGGAAAAGACCCAGAAGAAGACCACATGGGAGATGGGTGGATGAAATTCGAAAGTATGCAGGGGTGACATGGAGGAGACTGGCACAAGACAGACCGTTGTGGAGGAAACTTGGGGAGACCTTCGTCCAGCAGTGGATTGATAATGGTTGACAATGATGATGATGATGATACTGTCAAATATTTCGTCCGTCAATTAATTCTTTAAATAATGCGGCGTTTCTTACCATGGTGCCGCGTGCCCAACCAACGTGACCTCATTTCTTCGAATGATCACATTTGCGCCTATTAATTTATTGTCTAATCCAGTCGCCGCATTCAAATTGTTGAAACGTTTACTGTCTAACTTCCATAAGCGAATGCTTAGAAACTCTGATTTCTATTCTACGCCAAGAAATTGGGATCACTAGTGTAGTTGTACTATTTTAAATATAATTGGTGTACAGTTCCTATTTATTTTTTACTTGTTTCATTCGCCAAACAATACGGAACACGTTTAAATTATTCCGACAGCTGAGACTCAAACTGGAGAAGGAACGGCCCAATCCTGCTTCCTAACCTCTTACCAGACATCCAGCTTAATTACAAAATTCCTTAATTTTAAGACGTCAGTAAAAGGATCATAGTCCGAGAAGAAAAATAATACTTTTTTCGCCAGAGCTTGTCAAAGATAGTGAATCTGAGAAGAAAGGTCTTCATGTCATTAGAAACCAAGTGCTATAACCTATATATGAAACTGCATAGTCTTTGCGACCCTACCTATATATTAATTCTATAAGTTTTTTTTTACTGTGAGTCCTATTTTGAGAGAACGGCTAAACGTAAAGATATGGTTGAAGTATAAAAATAAAGGTCTTACCATGTAGATGTGCCAGTCGAAAAGAAAACTGACATTGAGGCAACGGTTCGGGCGTTGTGGGGTGGCAAATTTCCTATGTAAAGTCTATGGGAGAAGCGTGCGGTTGACTCACGCGCTGTTGAAGGCAGTGGCATGGAGGGACTGACATAGTCCAAAGTCCGAAGTCTCTTTTCTGAGCCAACCGTTGCGCAAAGCAACGCTAGCAGGTATACGTATCAAAGTTCTTCTCATGGAAACAGCGAAGATCAAAGTCCTGATTGCGTTTTGCCGTTGGACTGTGTGATGTATATATACAATTTAATATTCATTCGATCCAGTTTATTCTCGTAGGTAAGACGTTTTCCATTATGTAAAGATGTAAATAAACACTCCGTTGACCATTGCTAATGAAAATATTTAGAATGTACATATTGAGTTGCGCCATCTATGTCTTCATTTTATAAGGTTTTTAACAGTGAAACCGATCTTGAGAGAACGGCTGAACGTAAAATTATAGTTTAGGTGTCAAAATAAAGGTCTTACCAAGTAGATGTGCTATTCGAAGAGAAAACTGAGACTGGGGCAATGGTTAGGGAGTGGCGGGGCGGCAAAGTTACGTACAAATATGGTTTAGGTATCAAAACAAAGATCTAACCATGTAGATGTGCCACTCGAAAAGAGAAGTATGATTGGGGCAGCGGTTCAGGCGTTGCGGTGTGAAAAAGTTCCCATGTAAAGTCTACGGGCGAAGCGTGCGGCCCTTATCTACATCAGGCGCTCAGTTCAGTGTCAGACCTGGTGCGTTCATGGTGTTCTATGATCATTCCTAAAGTAAGTAAATCAGTATTGTGCATTATGCGTATTCACAACGCCATCTCGTGTGAAGCGTGACAAATATGTCTGTAAAATGTTTGACGGAAACTCTGGGTCCTTATCTAAAACTATCAACATGACATTACAAAATTCAAGTCATTTCTCTGCATCTTCAGGCGAAAGAAACAAAAATGAATGCATATGGGTCCTGTTGAAAATCTGTTGTACAAACTGTTGGCTTACTTCACTTTCCCGGGCAACTTCATTTGTGCTGCTGTAGGGATGTGCAAATACGTATGCCAGAATATCCGTATCGTACCGTTCTGGCTTGCCCATATGAAATCTATGAAATTATGCTTCGGACACAGCTGCTCGAATAGCTTTCCGCTTTCTTTGACTTGAAGAGTGCCCTTCCATCTTTTGTTATGGGACAAAAACATTTTGTACTATTTTTGCCTCGCTGAGCAAGTTTGTAATTGACTTTTTCGCTGTATCTGCAATGGCGGGTGGGGATATGACCCTCACTTCCCCAAAAGGGGCCATGGGACCCCTCATGGTGTTACTGTGTGCGCTATAGAGAGTTTCCTATACAAATGCACAAGACGGAAATCGCTAACTGCTATAGTTCGTGATATATTGGCCTGATCACTGACTTTCCTTGTAACCATGTATATAGAGATAGATAGATAGATAGATAATGTCTCTAAGCATGTATTTTAATTTTCCCCTTACAGGGGCTATCAATTACTTGGTATCTTTCTAAATGAACAAATTTCTAGCCTAGACTTCAAATTTTCTATATTTTAGTGTAGCTGATTTGAAAAGCAAGTAAAGTTTAGCATAGTTATTTTTATTGCACATTTGCTGGAAGAGGTTTCTGCAGTGAATGTTCATTACAATTACCGCAACATGATTTAGCGAATATCAAATGTGAAGGCAGAAACTAGAAAAACACATGAATTTCGAAATAGCAAAAACTCGTCATGAGTGTTTTTAATTACAACCATTAACACTTCTGATAATGTGAAATTCGAAAGTTTGTCGGTGATCGGATTTCGAACTCACGCACTCTCGCCCCGGAGCTAGTTGTTCTTAACTAGTGAACCAAACTGAACAGATGTACTGCTGCACATTTGTCGTCTTCAACATGTGCTTCACTTCTGTAATACCTCCCAAAGGTTATAAGGAATCGCTCATACCTAGTTTAGGACAGTGTTTCCATGGAAGAGACAAGGACGTCATCATTGGATGAAGACGTCGCTCGCAATTCTTAGGGATTCGAACTGGGGTGACTGATCTAAGGTTCTTACCTACTGAACTACACTGAATAGATACACTGCTGCATATTTCGCGTCTTCAACATGTGCTTCACCTCTGTAATACGTCCCAAAGGTTATAAGGAGTCGCTCGTGCGTAGTTTAGGACAGTGTTTCTATGGAAGAGACAGGGACGTCATAATTGGAAAAAGAAGTCGCTCGCAATTATTAGTGATTCGAACAAGGCAGACGGATCAGTCGTTACAGCCTGAAACGATTCCGCCACCAGGAAAACATCCTTTAGAATTGTACAACAGGTTTCTAGAACAAAATGGACGATAGGAGTCAAAAGTGGTTTACAACGTAACGAAATAAATACCAACAGACACTGTTTTCTTGGCAATAATCATGTACGTGAGCAACCCTTTAACCGGCTGGAACGAATGTACTCGTGGTAAGCAAAATTGGTTGCGATCAGCTCGAACGAATATATTCGCTGTCAAAAAAGTGTATCGAACGGGTCTGGAACAAGTGAACTTGTTCGTCTAAAAGCGATGTTTTCTCCTTAGCTTATCGAAGTGGTCATTTCGAGGGATGACTGACACTAAATGACCACTTTGTTTTTAAAAGAAGTCCTATGGGAGGTTGACTGGCACTAATCGTTTCCAATTTATCTGCTGAAAGGGCTATAACAATGTCGACTAACCTAAGAAAAAGAAAGAGAGAAGGCATTTGAAGCATTTGTTTCTTCCCAGGAGCACGTTGTCGGTATCAGGGGAGCAAACCCTTCCCGATTATGTCTAGAGTCATGAAGCAGAGAACAGAGGACTATAGATTGGGCACCATTTGCTTCTGAAATTCGGCCGCTTGAGAGTTTAGCTTAGTGATAATTTTATAAACAAAATCAGAAAAAGTTGAATTTCGAAAGTATTGTGCTTTAATTAAGCGTAACGGCGCCGGTGTCGCAGTGGTCTATGACCTGGCTTGTGACCATTCTAGCGAGACGAGTCCGGGTTGGAATTCATGTGAGGCTAGGTCGCTGTGCTTGCCACGACACTGGCTGTCTACCTTTCCTGGCACCAGTGAAATTAAATTTAAGAAGGGCGATATGTTTATATGTCCATTGATTTGCTTATGATTAAACCACAAACAAACAAACAAGCAAACCAAAAATATTTTCTGGTGCAAGAGTCTCATAATCACTGAAGATAGGAAAGATATATTTTAAACAAATTTAGAGAAATAAACCTGAGCATTAATTTTAGGAGTGGGATTAGGGAAATTAATTATTTTAGGTCGTTTTCATCATATGATATTTTTGCGTAAAACTTGAAACCTCTGAAATTTTCAAATACATTTTCAGAATATTTTTTCACTAATTCTGTGATGCAAATCTGATACTGTAGGGGATTTGAAAACTACATCCGCTCCTGGATTGGAAACCATGGAGAATGCCACGCAGTAGGTTACAAATGCTGCAATTAGCGGAGATCTGAAATTTGTTTAGATTGCGAAGTGAAAAATGCTTCGCTGCAGCAGAAACCTGGAATTTCAATGTTCTGCGTAGTGTAACAAAATACGTTCAATGGGAAGTCGTTGGAAACGGGAATGCTTCTTGCTACAGAGGGAAAAATTTTCAAGATTTCTCAAGAAATATTGCACGGTAAACCATGAACTAAAACAAATTACTTCATTTGATTTCGGAAACTAACAGTGTTATTACTGCATTACCTCAACTTTGTGTGACGTCAGTATACGACTGAGAAAGCAACTTATTAAAGTGCATTGCGGTTTGCACGTAAGCATGAGAAAGTTCGTGATAGCTAAAAATATTAATTTCTCGTTTGCGAGTCAAACGAGGAATAACCAAATCCTTTAACTCATAAAATTTGAAATTTACGTCTCCGATCTTTAAACAATAAGAATTCTATTTAGTGGCTATTCCTTTTTTTACACGTAATTTCGTGTCTTAGAAACATAAGCCTTGAATAATTAATATTTGTTTTCATAGATGCTACTTTTAAACCGTCAACAGTTTGTGAACATAGATGAGTGATCAATAGGTTATCTTATCAGTATAAGCGTTTTGTACGCTCAAATATTTCCTTGCACGCTCTAGGGACATTCCATTCGGGGTTTCACGCATCTTGTTCACCTAAAACATTTCTTTTTCTGAACGCGTCCAAGCACGTTCGTTTTCCCCTTGTTAAGAGTCATTAGTGGTAAATAGTAATATACAATGTTTTACAATGTCGATATTAGAAGACGCATTTTCTCAGTGAATTTTGAGATTTTTATGCATTTTCGCTTCGCATCTCAGGGTGTGAGTATACATTAGGATAAAGAGAGTAATACCGTATTAAGAATCGCCCTGATGCTTACCAAAATATTTCGAATCACAGTAGCTGGCCAAAAAAAAAGAATTAAAGTACTTCCGCGATATATAGATTTTTAGTTTATAAAATCCCTGCACGACACGCTAATAACATTTTGACTTTGAAATTTTATTTATTTTTTTACTACGTCATGTGGCCAACAATAGATGCTTTTGAAAGCCTGTAAATCATTTTGCATTGATGAAAATATCTAGTAAATAGTAACACTGTACTAGTGATCCGATTTATTGTCGTAGGAAATAAACACATAAACGTTTCCAAGCTTTCGCACATCAACCAGATGGCTTTTTCAAGGAAGTTAGACAGAAACTGCAAATTGAAAAACAGAACGCTTAACAATTTGAACGCGGGAACTTGACAATAAATAGATGCTACGTTACATTCATTAAAAATACAAGGCATCACGTTGGTTGCACGCGGGATCCTAGTAGACAAAAGGTGTTACTTGAAGAATTGGTTCGAAATTCGTGGCAACTCGAGCGAGACAGAATCATTGCAAGTATCGCTGTTGGTAACGATCTCCAAGGTTTCCCGAATGGCTGTACAGTTAGGGGTAGAGTAGCTAGCTAATTTCTTTACATCATCCCACATAGGAGTAGCTGACTTAAATTTGACTTCTCTGGATAGTGCCGTGGTTACTTTACCGTATTCTGTGTCCCTTTTACGTTCGTTGTCTCTGATTCCAAACGAACGTTTGGTCATTCCAATGTAGTATCGTTTAGAGCCATTCGGATATTGTAGGGGGATTTCATAAACGCCTGCTTCGCAGGAGAGAGGTGGTTTTTCACTATTTCTCTTTAGTATAGTATGTAAAGATGCAGGGGACCTTATGCCGACGCCGTAATTCATCTTCTTGAGGGCGTTTTTGAGTTTGTAAGACACATTTGGTATGTAGGGAATTGAGCCTAAATAACGTAGCTGTGGCACAGAAAGACTGGAATGTTTGGCTCTGGCTTTTTGGATAAAGCTACGTATCTGATTCAATGAATATCATGCATCAGTGGCTAACTTGATGACGCTTTCAATTTCGTGTTGTCTAAAAAGGGTATCAGAAGAAACGGCGAAGGCTCTTTGAATTCGAGAACGGAATATAGCTACTTTGTATTCTGCGGGACAGAAGGAGCTGCGGAGCATCAGGTTGGGGACGGACGTGGGTTTGTAGTAGACTTGAGTCCCGAGGCGGTTTTCAGACGATTTCCTCAATAAATCATCCCGATAAGGTAAAGCGTTGTTGCTTTCAAGCTCCATCGTGAAATAGATCGTAGGATGTATATCATTAATTTTATCAAGGAAAATTGGAAGTCTTTCTTTTCTGTGGGGCCATACAAAAAATACGTCGTCTGCATAACGCAGCCTAGTGGTAGGCCGTGGAGTAATGCTGGTGAATATATATCCCGCTCAATTGGGCGAAGTATGGCTTCTGCAAGGACGGGTGAAAAAGAGGATCACATCGGAGCTCCATTATTCTGTTTATATACTTGTCCTTGGAAACTGTAGAAGCTAGTATAAGTGACCAGGTCTATTAATTTGAAGATGCTGAGGCATGATTCCTGCGTATAAAATGTTGAATTAGGTATGGCCTCCTTTAATGTTCTGATGGCTTCTAGAACGGGAATTGAGGGGTAAAGGGAAACTACGTCGAAGCTGCCGATAATGTCGCTTGGCAGGACAGTGAGTTTCTTGGATTTCGTTATAAAATCCATAGTGGAATTTATTACTAAGTCCGATTCAGGAAGAAAACTACGCAGGAATTTGTA
Source organism: Macrothele yani (assembly GCA_039090855.1). Taxonomy (NCBI): domain Eukaryota; kingdom Metazoa; phylum Arthropoda; class Arachnida; order Araneae; family Macrothelidae; genus Macrothele; species Macrothele yani. The sequence goes on from JAYWMT010000261.1 coordinate 375,675, forward strand.
TTGTGCTTTCTCTAAATGGTACGCTGGTGCAGACTTCCTGGATACGATGGGTCTCAGTGGGTTTCCGGGCTTATGGTGCTTAAGTCTTCCGAAGAGCTTTGGAATCTGAGGTCCTGGTGGTAATCTGGCGGCTTTCCTAAGCTCGTCTGAAATAGCTGGTAACCGGGCTGCTCTTTGTACCTGCGCAATCGAAGAATTTATAGGTTTCCTTTGAAGGGCTATAGAACTAGAGTCAGTGATAAAATCTTCCATCTTCGTCTTGTAGTCTTCTGCGTCCATAATCGCTATCTGGCCAGATTTGTCCGTTAGAGTCAATATTATGGACGGATCACTTCTAAGGATCATAACTGGCCTCGGAATTATAAATTTATTAGGTATTTTTAGTAGGATCATACCGAGATCGTAATTTAGAAGAACAGAGCTGGCGTAGTTCATCTTTTGAGTCGTTTGGAACTCTCAATATTACGCTTTCAAATTCGGAAACTACGCTTTTTGGGTTCGATCTGGTTCGGAAGCAGAATTTTGGTTCAAGCTCCAAAACTTTCGTTTTATCTTCGGAAAGCGTCCGGTTGGAAATATTGACGAATGGAATTGTGAAATCTTTAGCCTTTGGAGTTTGGAAAGATCTCAAGTAATTTAGTTTTTTGTTATGCGTGGAGAATAAGGAACGTTTGATTTTATCAACTAACATTTCTACACGGAGGATCAAGATGTTGAAGGTGATGGCGTCGCACAATCCGTGCACTTTCATGTAGAGGGTGTAACACTTGGTCTCCAATGACATAACGTCCTTTCTTTTCAAGTTCACTATACGTGACAGGGTCTGACGAAGAGATTTGTCCTTTTTATTTTCAAACCAGGAACCTTTAACCTTTGATTTATAGTTGAGAAACTTTGGGATTAGGCCCGAAGTTTTGCAGGTAGATAAAAAAGTCGCGGTGGGAGCGTTCCTTCTCCAGTTTAATTCGCAGACGTCTAAAATGTTTGAAGATGTCACTAATACTAGCTTCTACAGTTTCCAAGGACAAGTATATAAACAGAATAATGGCGCTCCGATGGGATCCTCTCTTTCACCCGTCCTTGCAGGAGCAATACTTCGCCCAAATGAGCGGAATATATTTTCCAGCATTAAATCGCGGCCTAACACTTGGCTGCGTTATGCAAACGACGTATTATTTGTATGGCCCCAGGGAAAAGAGAGACTTCCAATTTTCCTTGATAAAATTATTGATATACATCCTAGGATCAATTTCACGATGTAGCTTGAAAGCAACAACGCTTTACCTTATCGGGATGTTTTATTGAGGAAATCGTCTGAAAACCGCCTCGGTACTCAAGTCTATTACAAACCCACGTCCGTCCCCAACTTGATGCTCCGCAGCTCTTTCTGTACCATGGAATACAAAGCAGCTATCTTCCGTTCTCGAATTCAAACAGCCTTCGCCATTTCTTCTGATACCCATTTTAGACAACACGAAATTGAAAGCGTCATCAAGTTAGCCACTGATGCAGGATATTTATTGAATCAGATACGTAGCTTTATCCAAAAAGCCAGAGCCAAGCATTTCAGTCTTCCTGTGCCGCAGCTACGTTATTTAGGCTCAATTCCCTACATACCAAAAGTGTCTTACAAACTCAAAAACACCCTCAAGAAGATGAACTACGACGTCGGCATGAAGTCTCCTGCATCTTTACATACTATACTAAAGAGAAATGGTGAAAAACCACCTCTCTCCTGCAAAGAAGGCGTTTATGCGATCCCCCTACAATATCTGAACGGCTTTAAACGATACTACATTGGAATGACTAAACGTTCGTTTGGAATCAGAGTCAACGAACATAAAAGGGACACAAAATACCGTAAAGTAACCACGGCACTATCCAGAGAAGTCAAATTTAAGTCAGCTACTCCTATGTGGGATGATATAAAGAAATTAGCTAGCTACTCTACCCCTAAATGTACAGCCATTCGGAAAACCTTGGAGATCATTACCAACAGCGATACTTGCAATGATTCTGTCTCGCTCGAGTTGCCACGAATTTGGAACCAATTCTGCAAGTAACACCTTTTCTCTACTAGGATCCCGCGTGCAACCAACGTGATGCCTCGTATCTTTAAATGAATATAACGTCGCATCTATTTATTGTCAAGTTCCCGCGTTGAAATTGTTAAGCGTTCTGTTTTTCAGTTTGCAGTTTCTGTCTAACTTCCTTGAAAAAGCCATCTGGTTGATGTGCGAAAGCTTGGAAACGCTTATGTGTTTATTTCCTACGCCAATTAATCGGATCACTAGTACAGTGTTACTATTTACTACTTAACTGGTGTACTGTTCCCCGTTATAAATTTGAAAATATCTATTGTTGCGCAGGAATAAGTAGCCTCGTGAAAGACGGATAACAGTTTTGAAATTCCCCTGTATGTCATCTCGTGTGAGCCCAAAACATCTAAAATACTGCGAATTTAATTTGAAAATATCTTTCCACGATAGAGAAAGGGATTTTGCATTTCGTGGAAAATGCTTGCTTTTGCGGACAGATTTTCGTCTCGAAGGCAAATAATATAATTAAATTATCTCCATAATATCGTGAATTTCCCACAGTTTATTCAATTTTTGAAGTTCCTCCAAGTTTGGAGTATTCCAGTTTGCATCTTAAAATTATAACCATTATGAAGAAAACGATTACGGGCTCCTCTGTAAAAATGTATACTATAACTATCGCTCTCTCTCGAAAGTAATGTCGATCGAAAAGTTTAAAATGCTTCCTTTAGAATGGTTGAGAATACGAAAGTTCTCCCCTTTGAGATTTGAAGTACATTTCGATTTAAATTACCCATCAAAACGGAATCCCCGGCCCTTTTAATTTAAACTTTGGAGGATGCTGCTGTTACTTACGTAAAAAAATTGGGGGCGTGGGAAGTGCTGGGCGTGGTTGGAACAAGTGCACAATATTTATATATCTATATATTCTGCAGTAACCCTTCGTCTGGGTTTTGAAAATATGAACTGTTTCTTCCTTTTCTCAACATCTACTTTGTAGGTCCCAAAATTATGCGGTATTGGACTTAGGAAACCACGAAGACATTAAATGCCTGAAACCACCGACTGAAGATATTAATCGCCTTCCATGAGGTTTGTTTTCTGTCAGAGTAATAAATTTCGTCACTAGTCCTGCTCTAGGTTGTTTTAGAAAAAAAAATCCTCTCACTTAAACAGCTGAGTTTTTAGATTTTTTATGTGAACTGAACAGCGTTGTTGTTAGATTGTTTATTTTCTAACTGCATTTTGTCTGCAAATTTTGAGGACTGGCCATATATAACTTTTATATGTGCGTCTCTGGATCGTAAGCAAACAAATTTTCACCGCAGCTGCTGTTCTGTTCCAGTACAGTTGTCTTTTTTTTGGTTTGGGTTTTGGTGAAGGGGGAGGTGTTTATCGACCACCGTGAGTAACTCAATGCGCTATAAGTAACTAATGCTATGCAAGTCGATGAGTTTTTCGTAATTTAGGGCCACTGTGTCAAGGTGAGGGAGAGAGAGATAAGACATACACAACATCCGTGCCTCACCGGTAATCGAACCCGGACCCATCACATGCGAATTGTCCGAATCCAGAGCTTAGACCAATGCACAACTGGAGCGGGACAATTTTCATCGTTGAAATCTGTCAAAATGAAGGCAGTTATAAAGCTCGCAATTTGTTCTCCTTCAATAGGCAATGCGGGAACGAACTTTTCAGGCACCCTTCTTTACACTTAATTGTCATAGAGAACTATTCGAGGGTGTCGTTTTTAATGTGTTGCTCTCTTCTGGGCATTCTCAATTAATTACTAACAGTGCAATCAGCCACCGGACTTCATTGGTTCTATAGTTTCCAATGGAACAATAGCGTGCGTTTATAAATTACGAAAACATTTCATCCACTCATATGTTGATCACGAAAAACAAGCAACGTTCTGTGTTCAAATTTCATGAGGTTCATATTAATTAACACAATGAAGAAGAAAACTTATAGTACCGTTCCTGTGGTGCACAGTTGCAAGGAACTATCAGAAAGTGAGACAGACAGATAGAGAGATAGAGTGAGAAAGTGAGCTTGGGTTCAAGTCCAAGGTAATGTATGGTCGATTCCTTTTCTTGCGGCATTTACTCTTTCCATTTCGTAGAAACACTGAGGGAAAATTAGGAACGAATTACCGCTTATAGCGCACTGAGTCGCTAAACCTGAAAAAACATTGTCTATGATATGGGCTACATTTTCAAGTTCTGACAGATAAATCTCGTGCAATAACTTGTTTGAAATTGTGCTCCATGTCAATAAAACGCACACGGAGAAACATCTCACATGACTTCCATTGCTTCATGTTTATCACTTTACATGTTAAACGGAAGATCAAATTACCAGTAATTCACTGAGAAAATAAGTTCAAAATAGTTTTGAACAGCAAATAGCACTTACTTTAACCCAAATATTAGTTCCAAGGCTCAGTAAACGAAGCCTTAGTTTAAGAACATACAAACGAAATCTCCAAGAAAAGGCCTTTCTTTAAATGGGGAACTTTTTTTTATTCAAAATAGTACCTGGAAGTTCACTCAAAATCTCAAACCGAGGAAAAGACTTTAAGCTTGTCTCTCGAAATCCAACCAGGTTTTCGAGAGACAAGCTTAAAATCTTTTTCGAAAAATTGTATTTCGATCCCAGCGGTGCCGAAATACAATTTTTCAGTCGCTATGCGTTGTTTAAAAAATAACGTGGAAAGAGCGATGACATCGTTCATTTACATTATCTCCACGTATTTGATATATATTAACCATTTCTATCGTTCTTTGAATTTATCAGCTACAATTAAATAGCTGTTGCGTTAAATGCCACCAGATGACGCCATCTCAGTTGCTGAGACCATCAATACGTATTCGTGTAGTCAGATGCTGACTGATAAACCACGCATGGCGCTGAAAATTGTTGGCGCTGTAGCGTAAATTCGAACGCACTCGACTAGTTATCGAGAGTTCTGGGGTTCAATCCCAGCGGTGCCAAAATACAATTTTTCAGTCGCTATGCGTTGTTTAAAAAATAACGTGGAAAGAGCGATGACATCGGCCATTTACATTATCTTCACGTATTTGATATATATTAACCAACCAGGTTAAATTAAAAGTGCGTAGTTGAACTTCCAGAAATTCGTAGTGTTGGTTCCTTGTCCCGCATCGAGAGTGAACATTGGCACCATGGTTTTTATTTTGCATTGGTTCACCCCTTTCACTGAAAGTAGAGACATACTGAGGGGTGTTAAGGACACCCGTATAAATATGGCCAGTGAAGGTTTATTGCTTTACAAGACTCAAAAGAAGAATACGCAGATATGCAATTGTTTTCGAGATTCGGCTGAATAATTTCAGGATTTTGAGGTTCTGCTGCCTGAAACTACGAGGGAGGACCGAAAAGTAACGCACAGCAATTGTTTTTTCTGTTTACAGGTTGCAGTTTGGCTAACAAAGAGATTGAATATCACACTACAGCTCAGTTTGGCTGGATCAGGTGTCGCCGTGGTGGAAGACCGGGTGAACGACGGCATAAAGATGTCGCGTTTGTTAGGGCCGTCTGCAAATATAGGGTAACGCAGCGTATTCTGATTTTTGTGGGCTAAACGGAAAACTTTGGCGAAACTAAAAAAGAAAATGAAATGGTGGAATTGTATGGTGGTGATTGTCTGGACCTCAGCAACATCTTCTTTGCAGAGGTCCGTGGTAACATTACCGATTAGCCAGGTTCCGGCCGACCTGTAGCCGCGTCATCACCTGCAAGTGTGAGAGGCAGGAAACAGGCAATTCTGAGTGACCGGCGGAACCATCGCGCACATTGGCACAGATGTTGAACGTTTCATTGCAATTTTGCAAGGTCAGTGCGCTATGGGTGCCCAAGAACTTCACAGACAACAAGAACGGACAGAGAATTATGTCATCATTGGACCACTTGATGCGTTACGCAAAAAAATGATATGAATTTGTGGCAGGTGTTGTGACGGGCGATGATACCTGGGGTTATACCTACACTCACGAATCAAAGAAGGCTAGTATGGTGTTTAAACATGCCGACTCCCCGCTACCAAAAAAGTTCAGAGTAACCCAATCTGCATAAAAAGCCCTCACGACAGTGTTCTAGGAAATGCATGGTGTTCATCTGGTACAGTTTCATCCAACAGGGACCAATGTGAGTGCCAAAACCTGCTCTAACACATTGGCAACGTTGCATCGTGCCCTTCGTGACAAAATACCTAACAGAGATGCTGCAAATGTCAGACTGCTCTATGACAAAGCTCTCCCACATGTTGCACAACACGTTCGTGCAAAAATTGCGCAATTTGGCTGGCAGGCGCACCATCACCCACCGTACAATCCGGATCTGCCAGCTCGTTAAGATTTCGATCTATTTGGGGGTCTTGAAAAGATTCCTGTGCAGCCAACTCTTTGATTCGGCTAACAAAGTCAAATCGGTTGTCCGTAGGTGGCTATACGCCCAGAAAAAGGATTTTATGAACACGGTATACTAACACTGGTACCACTTTGAGATATATGTTTGCAGCGTAGCGTCTCGGTTCTTATGTTGAAAAATAGCTAAGAAGGTAGTTTCATTGCGTACATGATTTGTTTTACCAATCTAATAAATTGTTGCACGAGAAAAGTAGTGTGCATTATTTTTCGATCCTCCCTAGTAGTGTCAAGTATCATCACTTATTTTCCCAGTGTTTTTGCACCTGTTTGGTACTGAAAATAACTTCATTTAGTAACTTTCTCCTAAGCATCCATCACCCACCTTTGTTCCAACGAATTCATTTCAAAAGATTTGTTCTTCTATTACAAGAGAAAGTGGAGACTTTTTTCTGTGTTTTCATTTGTAATCACAATAATTATCTACGAAATTTGTCATGGGATCTTTCACTTATAGCTGAGAAACTTTCTGTTCTTATATTTAAAAATTTGCTGTTCCAAAATACAATCAAACACGTCGTATTTCATTTATTTAACTTTCTTTCTAAACAACTTACTAAAAGCCTTGCCACACAAACTTGTTTTTCTATGAAGATCAATTAATTGAGTTTTACATCTATTTTTTTTTCTTTAAATTAAAATTCTCACTTCGGCTGCATCGCCTGTTCCGAAAGGGATTATAAAGGTTTCGATTAAATAAACTTGGAAATATTCCTTGCAAATGAATAACAGTATAAAATATCTGTTCGTACCGAACGATCATTTAACGTGCTTTCTACTTTTACGTTACGGCTGCGTTGCAATTTGATTTACTACTTCGAAACAGAATTTCCACTTCCAAAATTTTGTTTCTACATCACTTACGACTTTTCAACGTTTTAGAACAGTTCAGGAGATTTTAATACATAAAGAAAGAAATTTCCCATTGGATTTTACTTTCGAAAGCGTTTTTCAGCAGAGATTATTTAAGAAATGAACAGGAAGATATAAAACAAGTATCCTAAGCTACCATAGCCTCAGAATAAAAATGTATCAGTTTCAGGACACAGAACAGTATGTAACACTTCGTTCAAAACAATTTTCCAAATTATTTGTCATATGAAATCGTTAAACTTTCCTATTGAATGGGAAAGAGTGTAATGGGTTCCAAAGAAGTTTAAGACTCACGGCGCTAGTTAACCCTAATTTGTTGCAACGATATCCACATAGATTTTTTTTATGATTGGAGATTTAACAACAACCATGAGCAAAACATTGTTTAACGACTAGCAGTCGGCCGTCTCTAATTTCGTGCAACTGGTTCCAGGGATAAAAGACAGCCAAGGCCGTAAGACAAACACGACACCCCTGCGTCCCCGGGATGCGAACCTGGACCCATGTCGGACGAATGGTTATAAAAAAAATCACGATAGGGATCCAAATCGGTATACAACGTAGTG